>JAWNNQ010001344.1:62500-477638 GCA_035044765.1 Leucophenga montana | reverse complement strand
GCTTTTAGAGCGGTTTCGTGATAATATGTAGTTTAGATAGCGTATGATTCCAGCAAACGTTGCTAAACTTATTAATTTTGTGACGCATTTATTGAATCATGTAATTTACTCTTTCTTTGAATATTAGTTGTCTAGTTATAAGCGAATGTCCTTCGGTAGTGTTGCTGTTTGAGATTAGATTAGTAATGCTGGGTGAATATTTGTAGGGCTTTCTGCGTATTGACTGTCCAATTGTCAATCATCCTTTCGAACATGTCGTGTGATTCGTGCGTGATTGAAAAAAAAGCAATAATAAAGGCCAGAATTGCCGCAAATAAGTACCCAACGTAACACTTGAATCCGTCGGTAAGAAAAGCAAATTTCAGTTGCTGTGTCCAACAAACCAATTTAAAAAATTCGAACATGGTAGCGATTTTTAAGTGTTGACGGTAATTGGCTTTGTGAATAAAAACCCAAAAACAATATTTGATTACACACATAATTATCAGCTTCGAATTGAAGCTGTGTTTCCCGTTGGCACCCGAGCCAAAAGTGCCAGTTGAATTGGTGACAGTTATTTTCGATGAATTCTAACATAAACATAAACTACGAGGCGGAGGTGTATTTATGTGTGCAGTGTGATCACTTTTTAAGATACCTAGTTGAAAGTCGGCACCTAAACTTCTATTTATTGCAGTCAAAAAGATTATCCATGTTGACATGCCACGCGCCAACATTAATGAGTAGCTCCCATACCAGTGGTTTTTGTACGAAAAAAGTAATTATTACCCACAAAATTAAATTAAATCTTATTTATTTTCGAAACTGCACGAAAAAAATGTTTATTACAGTCAAAATAAATCTAAAATTTTTAGTATGGCTTCGCATAAATATCAAAGCTTTCAGTGGTAGCACCAACAAAATTTTCACCCATATTTAGGTGGTTTTACTATTTTCTTTTTATCTTTATACCAGCTAAGGACATAACTTGAAATTACGTGTGAGTGGTATTAACACTTCGGTTCAACAGTTTAATTACTATTTTTTCGTTCCAAAGTGAAGAGAGATCACTAGTAGTTGTCAAATAATTCCAAGTTACAATAACAAAGCAAGTAACCATGAAAAAATAAACATGTAAAGAAATAAAGAAATAAAGAAAAAAAAAAAGAAAAGGTAGTTAAAAGTATATGCTTTTTGTGCTGTGAACTAAACACAACATAGGTTAAAACTATTTGAGAATCATAAGTGCTGTTATGTTTTAACTGAAAGTTTATAGTTCAAAATTTTCAAACTTTGCTTGTTTGGCATAATTTTACAGTATTTGTTTCAATTGAACAGTCAATACCCAGAAAGCTTTACAAATATTCACCCAGCATTACTAATCTAATCTCAAACAGGAGCACTACCGAAGGACATTGGATTGTAACTAGACAACTAAATGAAATGGTCACAGTTTACATCGTAAAGACCTTAAGGCATTACAAATTCCGGGCACTGATGAAATTAGTAATGCTTATCTCAAAACCCTACCAAGGAGCGCACTGGGTTCTCTATCCTAAATAGTGCAAGTTTGCACAATTTGCTACTTTTCTTTTTCTTGGAAGTCGCCAAAATCATACCTATCCCGGCAAAATCCGACAAAACTATGTCTCTCCTGCAAATTATCGGCCTTTCTGCCTGCTTTGTGATTATTCCAAAGTATTATAGCAGGTAAATAAAACCAGACTAAATATTCATTTAAAGGTGAATAAAATAATGCGCCCCTTTTCTTCACTTATTGCATCCATTTTTAGATAAATAAACGAATTTTGTGAAAGAAAAGATCAGTTGGCGTGGTAACACTTTTTGTCGGAGTCCTTCATTGATCTGTGCTATGGTTTGTGATTTACACCCATGATATCCCCATGTTTATAAATTGCTTACTTACCTAAACGGCACCACAGCCGTATATCGTTATTTGATCACTAATTGCACTAAATGTGTAAAAAAAATGTGGGCGCTATCAACTCTATTTTGGTTGCTCTTGTGTAGTAGAGGATGTTATTTGAATTTACATCCATCCACAACGCAGTCCTTTTTAGAAAAACAGCTGCGGCCATGGTTTTTTAAACATTTGAAGCATGTCTCATTTTCGCGTACTATGCGCTGTATTTGTTCAACCGTTAAGCCTTTAAACAGTGCGCATTGTGTAACGTGGTGCTCACTATTTTTGCACATCACGCATTTTTGAGTTGCGCTGTTTTTGGCATCATATTTGTGTTCCGATTCTGATTCGGCATCTCGCTCTGAACTTGCGTATCGCTTGTGTGTGTGTTCACTCTGCTGGCTTTTGCGTTTACGCCTGGTACTACAGTACGCCTGGTACAGCTATGCAGCCAGTCGTTAGGTCGTTACGTGGCTGCATAGCTCAATGGAAATTGTGTTGTGTTGGTAGCTTGTCGACCAATTCTTTAACGAGCATCGGATGATTCAAATGCGCATCCAAATTACGGGCCTGTATGGTGGCACATATGTTACGCACTGCACGTAGACTTTTCTGGCCTTCTCAATCAAACGTTCGAAGATTTGATCTGGTCTGCCGAATAAAGTCTTTAAGGTGCTGATCACATCTTGGTCCATCGATGAAAGCAATAACTTGTCTCGCACCAGATCATATGCTTTCCCTTTGAATCATTTTTGAAGACGGATCATGTTTTCGACTTCAGAAATGTTTTTCGGTAGTGTTCCTGTTTGAGATTAGATTAGATTAGATTAGATTTGATTAGATTAGATTAGATTAGATTAGATTAGATTAGATTAGATTAGATTAGATTAGATTAGATTAGATTAGTGATGCTGGGAGAATATTCTTTAGGCTTCCTGAGTATTGACTGTTCAATTGTCATCCATCCTATTAAATATTTAATGTGCTTCGTGTGTATTCAGAAGATTTGAAACAAAGAAATAATTGCCAGAATTGCCGCAAATACTCAGCCCACGTAATGCTTTAATCCGCCGGTGGTATTGTCGGTGATAAAAGTATATTTAATTACTGTCCAACAAATCAATTTAAAAAATTCGAACATGGTAGCGATTGAAGTGTTGACTGTATTTAGCTTTGTGACACAATATTTGCATACACATAATTAACAGCAAGCTATTTTCGAATTGAAGCTGTGTTTCCCGTTGGCACGCGAGCTAAAAGTACAAGTTGATCGGCAGACAGTTATTGTCGATGAATTCTATCCCAAACGCAACCTAAAAGGAGGATGGGTATTATGTAGACAGATAGATTCTAAAGTACAGCAGTGTGTCAGTGTCACCACTTTTTAAGATATCCAATTGAAAGTCGACACCTTGATTCTATTTATTGAAGTCAAATAGAGAATCCATGTTGATATGCAACATTAATGGGTACACAATATTGGGTAGCTCCCAAAAAAAAGTGGGTTCTTGTATGAGAAAATTAATTATTACACCCAATGTTAAATAAAATTTATTTTAGAAACTTTGCTTGAAAAACGTTTTTATTACAGTCAAAAAAAAATTTTCAATTTTCTATGGTGGTTTCGCATAACTATCAAGAGACGTGTTCCGCCCCTTATATACCCCTTATACCTGCTAAGGACAAAACTTCGGTTGAACCGAAGCTCTAATACCATTCGCACGAAAATTTAATTAGTATTGTAATACATAAAAGTGGGGGTTTAAATAGGGGCTACCCCAAAAAGTAGGCGCTATACGCCCACTAGTATATGTGTATGAACCGATGTAGTAAATATGTAAGATGCCGCCATAACGAATTTAAAGTTGGTATTGACGTTGTTCATACAAATGCATAAAAGTGCGCTGTGAGTTTATATGGGACTAGGGGGACTAAGTGGGTGGGACACGCCCATTTGTATATGTATATGAATCGGTTGTCCACTAAAATCCACCAAACCAAATTTCAAGGTAATATTGATTTCAATGAAGAATTTTTTCATAAAAAACTCAAAATTGCACGTTGGGTTTGTATAGGGGCTACCCCAAAAAGTAGGCGGACCACGCCCACTAGGCTATGTATGTTAAGGCTGATCATAAAAAGGCACCACATCGCATTTCAACCTAATATTGAGTTTAATAATGAAGTTTTCTTACAAAAAGTCAAAAGAGGGCCGTAGGTACCCTAAATAGTGGGAGCTACCCCAAATAGTGGGCCATTAATTAATTTATATGTCGAGCATCCGTCTACTTTAAGTTACTATATCAATTTTTAAGCTAATATTGACTACAATAAAAAAGTTGTTCATACAAAAAGTCAAAAGTGGGCGGTGAGTTTGTATGGGGGCTACTCTAAAAAACGATAAACGGGGGTAAATCTTGATACTCTATTAAACTGCAACAAAAAAAAAAGTGTATGTGCAAAATTTCAACTGGGTAGCATAAAAATTGGTACACAAAAAAGGCGCAACAACATACAGACAGACATTCGGACAGACAGGCGGACAGACATTCGGACATACGGACGTGGCTAGATCAGCGCATAAAAATTGGACATGGCTAGATCGATTCGTCTCGTCGAGCTGATCACGAATACGAGTATATATACTTTATGGGGTCAACGATGTCTCCTTTAATGCGTTACAAACTTTCAGACAAACTGATAATATCATTTCACACCATTTTGCACAAACAAAAACTCAATAGTCTAGTGATGGATGGTATAGGATGTCGCCATAAGACTGCACAATTCAATTTGTGACATTTTTTTTGTTCGAGCAAGTTGCAACTCTGAAATTTAACATGTCAGCTGTCAACAACGTGTTATCATTGTGAAAACACATTATCATTTTTGGGTTCGGCAATAAAATAATGGTCGGTTTTTTGGCTCAGAAAATTAGCACATTATCCTTAAGAAACAAATGCATGCACAACGAGCAACTATTGAACAACTATGATTGAACCTTATTTCTTTGAAAATGAGTCATTCGTTACAGAAACATGATAACGGAGTACTTGCGGCCTCAACTGGACGGTATGAATCTGGGTGACATGTGGTTTTAACAGCTCAGTGCCACCTATCAGACCACGCATGAAGCAATCGATTTATTATACCATTCACACATAGTGTAAAATGGTATTATCAGTTTGTCTGAAAGTTTGTGACGTATTAAAGGAGCCATCGTAGACCCCATAAAGTATATATATTCTTGATCAGCTCGACGAGACGAATCGATCTAGCCATGTCCGTCTGTCCGTCTGTATGTTGTTGCGCATTTTTGAGGACCAATTTTTATGCTATCCAGTTTAAATTTTGCACATATACTTCTTTTTATTGTAGTTTAATAGAGAATCAAGATTGACCTGGCACGCCCACTATTTGGGGTAGCTCCCATACAAACTCACCTCCCACTTTTGACTTTTTGTATGAAAAACATTTTTATTAAAGTCTATATTTGGTTGATATGCAATGCGGTGCCTTTTTATGGTCAGCCGCTTAACAAACATAGAATAACGGGCGTGGCCCGCCCACTAGTTGGGGTAGCTCCCATAAAAACCCATAGTTCACTTTTATGCATTTGTATGGAAAACGTCAATATCAACTTGAAATTCGATATGACGGCATCTTACACATCTACTACATCGCTTCATCCACATCTACTAGTGAGCGCGTAACACCCACTTTTTGGGGTAGAACCTATTTAAACCCCCACTTTTATGTATTACAATACTATTTAAAGTTTCATGTGAATGGTATTAGAGCTTCGGTTCAACCGAATTTAACGTTTTTTCTTGTTTGTTTTTTTGTTTTGGTTTTGTGAAATCTTAGGTGTATATGAATAAAAGGACAAACAATTCCTGTGCTCAAAGCCAAGATCCAAATCGTTGTCGGTGAGATAGAGCAATATCATGATATGTTCGGTGTTCGATTTTGAAAGGACTTTTCATACTGCCCCGTATATCTGACATAAGTTTTATATGTAAATACTTGATGTGTTAATAGAACTCTTTTAAAGTGTCTTAAACCTTAGGGTTGTCCAAAGTATGTAATTGGGTTATGTGGCAAAGTGTTTATCATACTATGTACTTAAAGTGCGAACGAATATTTTTCGTTAATAATTTTACCTAGAAAGCGATTCATTTAGTTTGCGTTGTGTCAACTTTTATGAAAAATTTACGTCATATGAAATGTGTTGTTTTTTATGTTGTGCTCTTCGATTTTCAAACAATTTTGCATGAAACAACTTTTTCTAGCTTTGGCGGCGCACCGCGTTTGATTGATATTCAATGCTCACGTGTCGAATTTGCTTACATTTCGCCAAAAAAAAAAGAAAAAAAAAATAAAAAAATACATTCTTTATTATTCTTTTTGGCGTCTAGCTATATACGATAAGCGAATTATGATCTATGGACGATTGTAAATTTTGTTTTCGACTTGGAATGGAGCACATGAAATGCGTTGAACTTTTCCGGCTGATTTTCAACTGCTGCCAAAACACAAATGGCTATAGATCATATGCGACTATATATACTACATACATATGTACCTATAGAACCCAGCTACAACTGAAAAAAGAACGAGAAAAAAAAATAATAACAAAACGAAAACCTTCGACACAAAAATATGCACATAAATTTGGCAATAAACTACAGAAATAGCAAAGAACAACAACAACAACAACAACAACAACAACAACAAACAAATGCTACTATGTTGCCCGGCAACTGATGTGGGTAACATTTGCAATTGAAGCTTTTCCGGTTTACCAGACGTACATAGTATGTATGATGAATGTATACTCAACGCCAACTTCATTCTCCTACAGAACATGTATTGTACTTGTAGTTGTCGTACATGTCGTTCTTTTCACATTAAGCGACAATGCATGAAAACATTCGATAAACTTGAATGATTTTCTAATAACTCTTTGCGCTTGAAATTTTCGCTGTTTAATGGTTGCACGACATGACAGGACTGCTCTCTAAGCGAACTCCATTTACTACCTGAAGCAGTCAGTGGTCGTTATCTAAAGATTTCAAAGTAAACGACAAAATCTGTCAAAGAAGACTAAGCAAAAATATAGTATTCACTACAACTTTTGAAGATGAAAAATGATATAAAAATTTTTAAATTTTTTAATTGTTTATACAATTTGAATTTAATTTGATTAGTAGGGAACGAAATTATCTCAATAAGGTACACTCCAAATCGGCCCTTATTGAGATGATTCGCTCAAGGATGTGTTCCATCAAAACAGGCATAAATTCCTTTGTATGATGAGATTGACATACTCCAGCTCATTAAATTCCAGCGGCTGCACTGGGCTGGTTACCTCATCCATATGAACCTCGAAGCTCCAGCACTAAATGTTTATGACGGAAACCTTTACTTGAGTGGTGAACGGTGTCAGAAAGGACGCCCGAGCTTAAGATCAGGTCTATGATGAACTGAAGAAGTTAGTGCTTGCCAGCAACAGGTGCCAGCTCATACTAAACTATACCGAATGGTGCACCTTCCTACGTGCAGTCTTAACCGATTGTAAAGTCACCTAAGTAAGTAAGTAAGTAGGTCACTAATAACAATTAAACTATTCACGTTTAGCACGATGTTCAATAATAAATAATTAAAATTTTAAAACGATCTTTAAAAAGAATTAATTAAAAATTAAAAATAAAATTAATTATGGAACAGCATTTGACTGTCTAACAACCAATGACAACAAATTTTTCAAACGACCCATTTGCACTCTCTCGAGTAACGTTACTGTGCAATTGCGCAGTTTAAAAGGCGATAATGCAGCAATAATACACAGAATAATGAAAGAGAGCCGTACTTGCAAGAATCCAACAGAACATGCTTGGAAACTATAAAGTCTTACTTACCCTTACCTTTCATTATCATTGGAGAACAGAAATTCGTGGGATACACACCATGTCAGATTTCAAGTATATTTTCACTGAAATGATAAAGTTTTTCATTAAAAGTCCCAAAATTGGGCGGTAGGTATATATGGGCGCTTCCCCAAACAGAGAAATCACATCAATTTCTCTATATGTTAGGCGTTCGACCATAAGAAGCCACTATAAATATTAAATTTTAAGTTGATATTTACTATAACAAAAAAGGTTTGCTTACAAAAATTAAAAATTGAGCGCTAAGTTTCTATGCGGGCTACCCAAAAATGTGGGCGTGACACGCCACTTGATATTTATGCGAAGTATTTGTCCATAAAAAAGCCGTTATGTCAAACTTCACGTTGATAATGGTTGCAATATAAAAACGTTCTTCATACAAAAAAGCAAAAGTGGCTTGGTCCGGTCGGGTGTGTATGGGGCAACTTCAAAAATTGGGCGATCACACCCTTTGATATATACCTATGTACATATGTAAAGAGTGCTTTCATAAAAAGCCACCATGCCAAATATTAAGATGATATTAGCAGCAATAAAAAAAAATTGCATACAGAAAGTCGAAAGTGTGGTGGGGAGAGGGGTGCTTTGCATGGCTACCCTAAAAAGTGGGCGTGGTAAGTCAATTTTGCTATTTTAATTGAAAAGTTTTGGTCCCCAAAAATGCACAAAAACATCCAGGCTGACGACGGACTTAGCTAGATCGATTCGTCTCGTCGAGCTGATCAAGACTATATAAACTTTATGGGATCCACGATGCCTTCTTTAATGCATCATAAACTTTCAGACAAACTGTTGATACACTATATGTGAATGGTATAAAAATATATCCCAATGTAAAATGACCTTAAGCCAGTTAAAATTCATATATTTTACTTCTATTTTTATATTTTATACCATTCACACATAGTGTCAGCTATGTACGCTTTCCTGTCCGCCTTTGTCCAATGTTGTTGCTCATTTTTTGGGGTCCAATTTTTACGGTATATAGTAGTTGTAAATTGGCACATATACTTCTTTTTATTGCAGTCATATAGAGCATCGTTATAAATCTGCCACGCCCATTTTTTGAGGTAGCTCACCTAAAAACTAACTGCCCACTATTGGCTTTTTGTATGCAAAATTATTTTATTGTAGTCAATATCAACTTAGTAATTGATATGGGGGCTTTTAACGGACGAACGTTTCACATATACTTTAGTGACTTTGACCCCATACA
The DNA here is from genome assembly GCA_035044765.1 of Leucophenga montana. Taxonomy (NCBI): domain Eukaryota; kingdom Metazoa; phylum Arthropoda; class Insecta; order Diptera; family Drosophilidae; genus Leucophenga; species Leucophenga montana. Next base: position 468,568 of record JAWNNQ010001344.1, on the reverse strand, counting down.
TCTTGGCGTACCCCCAACAGAAACCCATCGAACACTTTCGTGTGTTCGTACGAAAAACTTCTATATACAAATCAACATTAATATTTTAAAATTTAATTTTAGTATATTTTGTTCTTCTCTAGATTTTAGTAGCACCTTCACTCATTACTATATTTAGTAACGAGTTATTAGAAAAAGTCATTACTAAATATTTATAACTACGAAAACCGAATTGATGTCATGTTTTTGAGATAAAGACGACTTTGTTAGCAAAAGACCGTTACAGGGATCCCACATTTTGATTGATCCCATTCGAATTGGGTATACTTTTCAATATAAACCAAAAAGTTAACGACGTTAATGGTTGTATAAATAGTTTGCCGGAACTTCCAGCTAAAATTTGTAATTTGTGTTGCAGACTGAAAAATAGTCAACTTTGAGCGGCTTTGCCACACACAATAGTTTATATTTATTTAGTTGATCTAATTTATTATTTGTCGGGTTCTGAATCTAAGGTTAATTCTCTATACTACACATACTATCACATTGGTCAAATGGTTTTAATAAGTTTTTTTGATTTGATTTTTGCAACGCTTTTCGTCCTGAGGCCCTCTGTGCGCCGTACAATACCATCTCCCATTAACCTTTACTTGCAAGTCGCGCACAAAGTCTTTCGGTTCTAATCCTTATTATTAGCAATAGCAAATCCAAAATAGTGCATATATGCGATTCGCAATCTACTGATGGTGCGATTTGTCGAGCATATAGACGCATTTAACTTGTGAATATAAGCACGAAAAGAACAAAACAATACTAATTAGAATCTGTTCTGTTAAGGGATTTGAATTTTTTGACTATCAATTCATTGCATAAAATATCTTACAATCAAGCGTATTTCTGGCGTTCCCTCGACGTGTTATCAACAAATATCAAACTATCTGCATGTGACTGTGAATACTTCGAACATCTCTACAAATTATTAAATTTATATTTGAAAAGTTTTAGATAAACCATTTTTGCCCAAATGTTAACATTCTTGAGAACTACTTTGTGCATATTAATGCGAACTATACAACTTACTTCATGAGCAGTCTCTCACGTCTTTCAAATTTAATACATATATTTATTTCAGGATTTAGTACATATACTAGGAAGAGCTCTTATATAGTGTATGTACTAGTATACTCACCATGCATACAAGCGCATATCAAAATATAATTCATTCACTTTTTTGCGCACTTCCCTTAGACGTCATTCTGCATGCAAGATTATCATTGTCATAAATCATGAAGAATCTTTCCTGCTTGTTTTTTGTTTTTTGTTTATTTATTTACTTTTTTTTCTTTTTTTAGTTTTTTGCTTTGTTTTTTGTTGTATTACCGAAAAAATATCTGTACATATATAACAATATATCGTCTAAGCAGTTACAATCAGTTGAACGAACAAAGCTGAAACTCAAATACGAACAAGAAAGGCAACAATGAGCCTTGCAGCGTCTTTCAAGGCGTACGGCGGAGTTCATGTTCATGTTCGAGTTCGAGTTCGAGTTCAGTGGTTGTTTTTGAAGCAAAGTGGGTATATGGTACATGTAAGTTACATAAGTATGCAAAATAAAGAAAGAAATCCAATGCTTAGTTTACTTGCTACCCTATTGCAACTTCAAGTTGTTGACGGGTTGCTTTCAAAAGCAAACGTTTCAAAATTTATCTTACGGCAGTCAAACCAGCGCCATCAAAGGCATTGCCGAGGTAACTGGCATGCCGTGCCCTACCCTGACTTAACTTGAGTTAAGTGTGGCTTAAGAATCCGTAACATGTTTCGGTTCGGTGTTGCAGATATATATATATATACATAGTATTTACTTGCATTAGATACAACTAGTAGAACTATTGCACCTGCCATGCAAAACGCAGAAGAGAAATTGTTTAAATCCTAAGTCATTTACTCATCAAGCACTATGAGCAGGAGTTCAAGGAGTGACGTCAAGAATAAATCATTTGTGATAAGAAACAGAGTATGGAAGTGGACAAGAGAAGAGACTGCGGAGCAGAGTAATGCGATATATACAGCATAGCGTGACGCATCGAGTGCTACCTGGCGCCAATCATGCCCAACTGCACTCAAACGCCTGACTACTGACAATGAGTAACGATGGATGCATGAATGGCTGCAATGCATCGAACAATTTCGTACCGAGAGGAATCTTTGAGACCAAAAGAAGGTGGTCTACATTTTACAAGTATAGCTTGCAATTGATGAGCCGTGCATGAATGGATATGGTACATTATGTATACAGATATATATATATATATATATATATATATATATATATACATATATATATATAATATTTATCGGCTATATAAGTACTTGCTCTCGCTTAGTTAGGCGGCAAGAAAGAAAGAGGATTGAATTCTACGTTAAACAAAGCTTAACTAGAATTAAATTTGACCTCTGCAAAAGTATTGACATATTGGTATAAAAAATTATTAAAATAAAAAAAATTTCAGAGCAAACAATAGCAAAATGTGTTGCCATACGTCAACGAGCTCTTTTACAGCTCTTAACGTGTGACAATTTTATATTTTATGTCAAGCCTAAAACAAAAAAAGTGATGAAAGAATTTATAATATTTTCTCAGCTCTGCTAGAAATTATGATATTTTGTGATTTATTGAATTCGGTTACACTGACTGACTGACTGACTGACTGACTGACTGACTCACTTACTGATCATTGCACAGCCCAAACCATAAGATCTAGGAGGCTCAAATTTGCACACAACATAGATGAGACAATTTTATCGAGCATTAAGCAAGGGGGTCAAATTCGGTGTCAAAATTCACACATTGAGAAAAGTGCTTCGTATGAAAAACTTTGTTAGTTTTCGAGCTATCTCAACCAACGTGGATGTTTTACTATATTTTACATCTTGACCAAGTTTTGTCAAAATCCGGTTACTATATCATATAACTGCCATTGGAATAATCGGGTTCAAATTAACCTTTAGTATCTAAATTTTTAGTATCTTAAGATATCTCAACCAAACTCACAGATTGTGTATTTATTTTTCATTTCTGCGAGTGTAGCGAGCAGGGGGCGGAGCCCTCTAGTATTTCATAAATAGCAAACACTTTTAGAACTTTTTTCGGATTATATTGATTTACAAATATTTCGAAAGTTCGTTTCTGTGTCGACTTATCTAGTGTATATGTCTCACCAACAGTTGCTTTTAAAAGATTCTTAGATTTAATCTACCCTAATCTGTTCTGCGACCGCATTGATTTGATTACTTTAATATAGTACATATGTCGCGCCACAAGAAATGTATTCGAACACTGAGCATTGAAATTCGTATTCGTCAATTGTTCAAACAATTTTGCGTTTATCGTTCTCCTAGGTAAAACCAATGTAGACGGTGGACCACATGTATGTGACTATTGGACTCACCATTGAGGTGTATATCCAAAGGATCATCTTTGGCGAGAGGTCCCACATCAGAAGCACCCTCAATATCAAGAAAAGCACCCAGCTCTACTTCTTGTGATTGAAAGGTCATTTCGACTTTACCGACAAGGTTACGAAGTGCGCTTACCGTTGATTTACCTTTCATATAGGAGAATTGATTTTTATGAAGTCGTCTTGAATTGTGGATTGATTGCTTAATGTGGTAGTCAATAAGACGGTCAATTGTTTTGAGAAAGAAGGAAGTAAGACTGATAGGTCTATATGATTTGGGTAGTTCAATGGGTCTGTTATCCTGCTTTGAGATAACAAGGACGGTTCTCCATGAGCGCGGTATTGAACCCAAGTTGAAACTAGACCTCATAGGAAGTATCAGAGGGTCAATCAGCACATCTAAACAGCATAGCTTAAGCATAACCGGAAAGATACCAACTCCCCCTGGGGACTAAAAAGGTTCAAAAGACATGATCGCCCATCGAACTTTGTCCTAATCAAGAATTACGCCAGATAAGCTGTAATACCGTCTGTTTATTACACATTTATCTGTAATGTATAATGTAAGTAATGGTAGTAAATACCTAGGAAAGTGTACTTGAAGCAGGTGTTCAAGTGATTCTGGCATTCTATCGGTGAAAAGTGTCCGATATCGTTGTGCTTATAAAGTATTGCGAGTGCTGGCAAACCTTATCAAGTATTCACGCTTGTACTAGCGCATAAGTTTGTTGTATTCAGTTAAAGAAGATCTATATTCTTCCCGAATCTTTTCTACCGAATCTTTTCGCTTGGTTAAAGAGCCTTCTTAATCGCAAGGCGGCTAACTTATCAGTCCACCGTGGAAACTTTTGTTGCATGTGGGCTGAACGTGTAGATGTATAATACGTAATACGAACTCATTAGAATCTCGTTTAGCTGCCCGAAAGACCCACAATCTTAGATACTACGAGCTGCTTGTATGATTGCCAGTTTCCTAGGAACGCAGACCTTTGAGAGGATGTCTGAAGCCTCTGGGATTTCATGAGGTAATATAAATGTCACTCACCTTTTTTGTTGAAGTCATACAACACTAGCACTAGCCGCTGCATCTAAAGTGTACATTTAATTAATCCCCTGTGGGAAGTAGGCGGAGGAAATGACATTAAGGCCTATAGTGCAGAATTCTCCCAACACAGCTATTAAATCCCAAGAAATAAAGTTTGTGGTAGCGGAAGAGCATTGACCTTTTTGTGAATTAGAATTGCCGTGCGAGACAGTTCTGCAGAGTGGTCATAGACTAATTCTACTACCCAGTGTTCTTGGATTAGAGCCAAGATGGTCTCTTTCTCGGCGAAAAACTGCACAGTGTGGCCGTTGCCTCTTTAGCAAGGTGCAGATTCGCCTGTAGCACCGTTTTAGTGTTCGTGCGTTGTCGAAGAGAGAATGCGAGCAAGGCTCGATTTCTTGACCGCTCGAGACTGCTTCCCGAGTCCCTCTTGGTGAGGTAGCACCTTCAGCCGCAACGTCTTACCTTGTTATCACCTTCCTCGTTTGGCCAGACGCCGGCGAAGAAGTTGATGTGTGTTGTTTTGGAACCCTTCTGGTAGCTCCTTTCACCTTTTACGAGACCCGTTTTCTTTTGAATGCTGGACTTTGCATGATGCCGTAGCGATTGCACCAGTATTAGCTACATCGCCAGCAGCTTTCCTGCTGGTGAAAGGCTGAGGTTCATCAGTTGGCATCTGAGCATCCGACTGCTGGGGGTCCGTCTGCTGCTCTGCCAACTCCTCGATTTGAACCAGGTTTGTTAGAGTGCTGGGCTGTTCTGTCGCCTGGAGTGATGATTTGAGATAAGGCTGATATCTTAGTAAACTTGGCGTCGCCGAAACTTGCATGACTCAATCGAAGTTGACCTCCATGTGTGTCAGAGCCCGAATGCCACAGGAAGTCTAAGTTGAAAATGGATGGCGACATGTATCCAGAGTTCGTATATTGACGATTGGATACCCACTAACTATTCATCCCTCGGCATATGCTGTTCCACCTTGGATTTGGGGTTTTTTTGTTTCTTGTGTTTATGCACAGCAAGATTTTAAGATCCAATCAATTGGAAACTTGCACTGTAGCATTTTATTCAACCTTGAAATGGTTTTTTATCCTTCACCCGACTAAGTTAGCCAAACCATCAGCAGAGATATGACCGTACTGATAACTTACTTGAAAGGACCAACAAGCTAGAAGTTAAAGTTTCACTTTCCAATTATCGAATTGTTTGTGCATCAAATCTGTGCTACATGTAATATTCCTGTTGGATTCTGGACTGATCCTCTAGCGGTTGTACGGAAACGGTTTGACTTCAGAGTCGCGTGTATTTCTTCTTCCGATAAAAGCAGTCGGTCCTTCTCCTCACTAGTGAAGATATTACCTAATGCAGTGTAAACTACGGAGCAGATTGTTTATCTACAATTTGTTCTACCTAATTTGATCAATATTTTTCCAAGTACACACGCTGTACTGACACATCTTTATAGCAAATAAATTTGCCCTGTCAAACTGATTAAGTGAAAATTCAAATAAAATTGTTTAAAACTTTTCGACATGATGCACTTAAGCCTTAAAATACGATGCTATAAACTCAAGAGAAAAGAAAGAGAAGTTAAAGGACAATGCGGCTGAGTTGTTGCGAACACGAAGAGTTGCATGCAGCGGATACGGAAGTGCATCGCTGACCCAATGTGGTGCTAGTTCATACACTTGTTTGCAGCTTGTTGCGCGCTTCAACGTCAACTACAACTTCAACGGCTAATGTTGCATGGCAAGAGTGGTTATATACATATTTATAAGAATGTGTCTATTTGTCGGTCGGTCTGTCTGTCTGTCTGTCCGTCTGTCTCTCTGTCTGCTCATTTTGCAATTAAGCACTGAACATGCCTCACTTAACGACGGCAAATGACTCCGCTTGAAAACTCATTAGTTGGAATTATAATTAGACAATTATTCGGTTTGTGTTTTTGTTTTACTGCATTGTATACTATTCTGTTGTGTAGTTATTTTTGTTTATGTTGCTCTATGCCATTCGTTATATTTCAATCCTTTTGTCATGCATACCAAGCAAAAAAAGGAAGCAGCTAGCGTGGGAGAAAAACACTGCAATGGAATAGGGAGAGAGAGAGAGAGAGAGGAAAGATATAACTATGTAACTTCTGTCGACTAACTGAAGGACCAACTGACTGGAGAAATGACATGTGCTGGAAATATGAGCAACAGCTTAAAGTTAAAGCGATTAAAATGTTTATATGTCATATTGTTCTATATGCAGGCAGCCTGCCTAGTTGTAAAGTAAGACATCAGATCCACGCAAACAAACATGCATGACTTACTATGAAAGAGACGAGCAGAGCAACAAGCAGACAGACAGACAGACAGACAAACAATTGCTGTATAAAAGTGGATGCAGTTAAATAGTATGTGTGTGAAGTATACATATTTCTAGTTCATTTTTTAGCGATGCTTCATAATATTATTGCACATGTGTGTATAAAGTACCTGTCGCATTGTCCGTCCATTCATCAGTCCAGATGTACGTCTTTCTGCAGATACAAAACAATTTGCTGAAGTACACTCGACGCTGTCGACTCTAATTGAGCGAATTACACTACAAAAACGGCAATTTAATGTATTTGTTTTCATTCGAAGTATTTTAATAGCATAACAATCGTAAATTGGGCCTTAAATTTATTTAGAACTTAAATGTTTTTAACTAAAATTTTTAATTGCTTGGCAAGGTTAAAATTTAGTGTTAAACACGAGTGAACGTTGCAGTCAAGTATGATCGGTTCTATTTTATAACCTGTATCCAAAGCGTCAATTTGTGCAAATGTATGTAACAGGCAGAAGAAGTCGCTGTAGACATGTCCGTCTAACCGTCTGATTGGACAATGAAATCTTCAAATCTTCAAGTTTGTTTATTTTGACTCTACGCATCAATTAAAGTGTACTAAATAAACGTGCCACTATAAGCTATAGGCCCCATACAATGATATGCCTTAATGGTGGACCGTGCTTTTTTTCTGTGTTACATCGTGTCACGCGGGTGCACGATATGTTCGTGTGAGCCGTGATAGAACAAAGCCTTGTGCGTGAGAGTCAAAGGTACTGTGTCACGAAAAGGCACACCACGAACACGAAAAAATTTCAAAGTTAATCGCGATAAATTATCACAAAATTTTCCGTTATCGTTCTGTCTCACAGACATGTGGACAGATCTGTACACTTAAAAGAGTTTTATTTTATTGTACAAATTACAAAACGGTGTAATAATTAGAGACTCTTCTTCTATGCCAGCCAGAACTTGAATTTGGTCATGGAAGATGTCATTGAGTAGAATCGCAATGATAAAATTCCATCATTAATAGACTGCTCAAAGAAACTTGTTAAATATTTAAAACATTCTGTGCATAATAATAAGCTAAGTAAATGACTTAAGCAGAACATTAAGAACTGCGTCGAATTCCGAATTCCTTCTCGAGATCACCTTTATTTTTTCTTTTAAATAACTTAACAAAAACTTAATTTTAATTTCGATTGAACTTTATTTTTTCTTCGAGAATTGGTGCCAAATAATCACGAATCATGGCCCGATAGCGCTCTCCATTGACCGTAACGGTGGTCCTGGCATCGTTTTCAAAGAAATATGTCAGCGCATACACCGCATTAAACGGTGACTTTTGGCGAGGATAGTGGCACTTTTTCAGTCCCCCCGTATTGAATATTCTGCGTAATAACGCTTTCACACACCGTGAAGTGTGACTCATCCGTCATGTTGACGCGTTGACAATTGAGGAGTTTCGCATAAAGTAAAATTTAACAATATCTGCGCATTGTTTTGGTATATAATGGTCCATAGCTTAAATTGTACTAAAATTACGCTTCCAATGAGCGCTCATATGTGTCAAAATTCCCACAAATATCTATTTCATGGCAAGTTTTCATAGGTGATCACGAAACGCACACTGTATCATACTTAATAGTATATATGATGTGCTGCAAGAAGTATAGACCTTATTGGTAACAAAAAGCAATGAGTTACATAAACCGTTAAATCGTTAAATTCATTTCAATCTACTAGAAACGTTGCTTTAGTTTTTAAAACCCTTCAAAGATTGTTCAGAAAAACTATCTTCAAAGAAGAAGCCAATTATTCAAATACTGGCTCTATGGCATGTAAAATTAAGAAACCGTTGCAAAGCTGACGCTTTTGACTCCAAAATCATAACATGTTTTAAACAAAAGACACTTTTTATCCAACTACTTGACTATTACGATCATATTCACGACTTAGAAATACATTAGAGAATTCAAATTGCCAAGATATGCTATTGGGGAAATAATATTCAGTAGTGTATTTCACGACTACACAATTGTAATAAATCCATTTCAAGTAGCCCTGCAGTACAAATCGTTTTGTGGTCTGTTATCGGTCACTTGTTGTCTGTTATCGTTACTTTTTTGTCTGTTATCGTTACTTTTGTCTTATTTATCGGTCAGGTGCTGAACAAGTGGACAGTTCATTCAATTGTACAAATGTAAATGCATAATAAGTATAAATTAGAAGAAACAAAAAAGAAAAAAAACATTAACTTCGATCTGATCAAGAATACTATGTATATTTTAAGGAGTCTACGATGTGTGAATGGTATAAAAAGCTTCTTGGATACAAAAACAAAAATAGCTTTTTTTATTTGCCCTGTTTCTATGATTACTAGCTGGTGACCGGCGCATTGCTGCTCTTCCCCTTGACTCTCCTGACACTCCTTCCCGCCGCCCCGCCTTCTCACTGCCACACCTTCCCCTTGCCCTTTGCCCCTTGCCCCTTTACTCTATCTATCTCTATCAATTCTCCCCCTCTTCTTCTGACCCTTCAACCCCTTCTCCTTACGCTGCCACCCATTCCCCTACTCTTAAAGTTTTGCAGTCCCACTAGTAGTTGTGCATGAAGCGACCATAAGATGCCAACATATCGAATTTCAACCTGATATTGACGTTTTTTATACAAATGCATAAAAGTGAGCTGTGGGTTTGAATAGGACTACCTTCAAAAAAGGGCAGGAGAAGCCCATTTGTATATGTATATGAAGCGATTGTCCATTAAAATCAACCAAATCAAATTTCAAGCTAATTTATATTGAAATAAAAAATTATTTCATAAAAAATTACTGAGTTTTTGTGTACACCATCTTCAACACAACACATGTCGATGATTTACCTAACATCAAGTAGGGGCAATTTCTCGAACATTATGAGTTGCTAGGTCGGTAGGGTAAAGAATAAGAGCAACCAACAGCTTAGCTTCGTATGAAATATTTAGATGCGCCATGTGGACAGTTCGAAGTAAATATCAACGTGGCTACGGAGAAGACAAACCACAACAATTTGACGCCTTATCGTGCATTTAAACAGTAAATATATGGACAAATAACACCTCTGATCCAAATTAGCCACCTTAGTTAATTTTCAGTTAGTCGGAATTGCTATTTTAGGCTTTTGTTGTTGAGCAATTTGATATTTTGTTTTGATATTTAGTTTTTTGTATTGGTTTTGTAGTAATTCTATATTCCTGCAGCTGAAATTATTGTACTGTGGTGCTTTATTTCTTTCGAAGGAGAAAGAGTATAGCTAAAGGTGCACGCTACCAAGTTCTGAAGCATAAAATACAGGGTGTCTCAAAGGAAAGTTCACATTTGATTTGATGATTGCGTGAACGCAACTATTCGCTATGGAGCGTTTCTCGGGAGCGGACCGGACAGTGCATTGTGCGTACGTGAGTTTTACAAAAACGGTAATTCAGCGACTGTAGCGCGTAGAAAATTCCGCAGTATTCGACATGTTCGTCATTTAAATGATGCGCCAAGCTCTCAACTCATTTGAAAATCTGTCGAGAAATTTGAGGAGACCGGTTCAACGCTGGAAAAATCAAAATCCGGGCGTCCAAGGTCTGCGAGATCGATCGAAAACGTAGACAGTGTTACACAGTCTGTTCGTGACAACCCGGACCTTTCGACTCGGAAGCTTGCTGTTACTTTAAATGTGCATAGATCAACATTGTTCCGCATTTTACACAAACGGAGCAACTTCACACACGTCCAACAGGTCTCTACCACGAGTTCATGAAATTTTTCCTGGCAAATTGATCTCCAGGAGAGGTGACATAAATTGGCCTCCACGAAGTCCCGATATAACCCCTATGGACTTTTGCCTGTGGGGTTACGTCAAATCTAAAGTTTACGGCAACAAACCGACTTCCCTGGCACAATTAAAAGGAAATATGCGTCACGAAATGGCAGCCATCACGGATAATACCTGCCGAGCCGTCATAGGAAATTTTAGTGCTCGATTAAATGAATGCGGTGAACGCAACGGTTTACATTTGGACAATATCATTTTTAAGAAATAAATTCCCAAAGTGTGTATTTTAGTATGTAATAAACACATTTTCAATATACTTCTTACTTTTTTTTTGATTGATTTTTTAAATGTGAACTTTCTTTTGAGACACACTGTCTATCGGCAATTGTCATCTGTTAGCCGATACAACCTATACCGCATCGAGTAACCATAACAGCACTGAATAAATTGTGAAGATCAATTAATATTACGCATCTAATTTATATACTAAAGACACATATGTGCTATTTTTTATGTTATTTATGTTATGTTTGCGTTTGCTCTCTAACTGCTGGACACGCACAGACGTACAAGTTTTTTTTTATTTTTTTATTATTTTGAGCAATTGAAGCACATTAAGAAATGCACAAAAACCAGTTAACATAAAACAAAAAACAAAATCCCCCGCTTAAGTATTAAAAACTTACAACGCGCAGCACAATCGGTTGAACGCATATTGGGCGCAGCATATAAAAGTCGTTTGTAAAACGCGGCGTATGAGTAATGCGTGAAGCAGCCTAAGAGCTCAAGCGGCAAGCCGCATAAAATGCTGCCTCAACTGAGCTATATGTAATAACGATTGCATGCAACGCATAAAGCAATTCAAAGATAAGGAGAGACACCCAACCGCCCCTCCCCTACATATGTATATAAAAACAAAAAAAAAAAGAACTGTTTGATTGGGATTGAAGCTTCAGCATTGCGCTGTGAGTTTATAAAAACAATAAGCGAAATACTGAAAAAAAATATCACAAGGATACTTGTACGCAAAGAAAAAAAAAAAAAAAAAAAATCAACAATAAATATTAATAAATTTCACATGATCATAAAAATAAATTTGTGAATCCAAATATGAGCAAAAACAACAGCAAAAACAACAGCAAAAACCGAAAAAAGAAAACAACAAAAAAATGTATGCACAAGCATTGCGACACACATCGATACACACCCTCACAAACAAACGGATATGAAGATGGTGCGGATTGTATCTGACTGAGTGTGTATTTGGACCACGTGTACAAACAAATTACATTATATGGTTTAACCATAACAAGGCAATCACATTATTAGAGGCGTCCTACATTATGAACAGACAAGACAGTACGTTGAAAAGTGACAGTGCGAATAGAGCGTTAAGGGAAGAAAAGGGACTCAGCCAGATATGTTGAGTAACTGTACATACTATATGATGGTTGGGGCAAGAGCACGCATATACTACAAGGTGTTTGCACTTGAAGTGCTTTTTGCTTAGATCCAAAATGCAAACGGAGTATATGTCGAGTGGCACATTCGATGAAATGGGCATACACACGCAATGGAAGGTAGAGAGGAATCGGTGCTTATTTGGCAGTAATGCGAAATGGAGAAATCGTATGCGGTTAACATCGGCTTTCGGTTAATATAAACATATGCAATAAGTTTATCTTATTACCAGTGAACCGGTAAGCTAAACAGAGCAATACGCACGCAAAAATATGCCAAAAAAAAAAACACCTTCACACTACGACCATCGATTACAACAACGAGGATAACGTCAATGCCATCTACATCGATAGCTGCGTACCTGGAAATGACAATGGCATCGGTTGTATGTACAATATATACATTTATATACATACACATATTTGAGTACACTGTACAAAATAAACATAAATAGTGTGTTATAAAGATGATCGAATAATATTATGATACAAACTTTAAAGAAAGAGGTGCTCAACTACTCGTACGAGGGGTACTATTTATATTTCGGGCATAGCAAATAATAACAAACATTTTTAAATGAAAATGGCTTTATTGTTTTTCAAAATATTCCCCTAGATGATCAATACACCTTTGCATTCGTTCAAACCATTTGTCATAGCAGTTGTTCCATTCCTCTTGAGACACCTCTAAAACATGGTTTTTGAACGCTTCAACTGCTTCTTCGGCGCTCGTAAATCGTTGACCACGCAGTTCACCTTTGATACTCGGAAACAAGCAGAAGTCATTGGGTGCCAAATCAGAACTGTACGGAGGATGAGTCATTAGGTCGATGTTTTGACTGCTCAAAAATGCACTTGTTTGACGAGATGTGTGAGAGCTCGCATTGTTATGATGGAGAATGATTCGTCTTTGGCGGTTGGTTTTACGAATTTCTCCGAAGACTTCCGGCAAACAAATGGTCGTGTACCACTCAGAATTGACCGTCTTACGTTGCTCAAGCGGCACAGTGGCCACATGACCAATTCGGCCAAAGAAACATTTGCTTTGCTGTGCTTCTTCCACGAACAACTTTTGTTGGATTTGGCACGTCTGGGAATACCCACACGGTCGATTGCTCTTTTGTTTACGCATTCTATATCCATTCTATATCCATGATTCGTCACCTGTCATGATTTTATACACGTCTTTTGAAGCACCACGGTCGAACTTTTTAATCATTTCCTTACACCAATCGGCGCGAGCCTCTTTTTGAGCTATTGATAAATTATGGGGTATTCAACGAGAGCAAATTTTTTTTACAGCTAAGTATTCATGCAAAATCGAATGTATTGAAGTGGAACTAATGTGCAAGGATGCCTCTATGTCACATGACGATCTTGCATTATCAGTTCACGCACTGCATCGATGTTTTTGGGTACAACAACCGATGTTGCACGACCTTCACGGAATTCGTCGTCGACCGAACTGCGACCACGATTGAATTCACTATACCAGCGATATACTGTGGTTTTTGATGGTGCTTTATCGCCATACAAAGAACTGAGTTCATTGACACATTCTTGTTGAGATAATCCACGTCGAGAGTTGTGAAAAATAATCCAACGAAAACCTTCTTTTGAAATTTCCATTTTCTGGCCAAATTCCTTTTCTTAACTCACTGTTAACAATACAAATAGCAATTGTACATCGAAACAATATTCTTGATCAGCGCGACGAGACGAGTCGATCTAGCCATGTCCGTCTGTCTGTCTGTCTATCCGTCTGTATGTTGTTGCGCATTTTTTGGAGACCAATTTTAATGCAATTCAGTTGAAATTTAGCACACATACTTCTTTTTATTGCAGTTTAATAGAGTGTCAAGATTGTCCCGCCACGCCCAATATTTGGAGTAGCTCCCATACAAACCTACTGCCCACTTTTGACTTTTTGTAAGAAAACTTCATTATTAAATTCAATATTAAGTTGAAATGCAATGTGATGCCTTTTATGGTCAGCCGTTTTACATAAATAGACTAAAGGTTGTGGCCCGCCCACTTTTTAGGGTAGCCCCCATACAACCCCACCGTGCAATTTTGTGTTTTTTACAAAAAAATTCTTGATTTAAATCAATATTAGCTTGAAATTTGATTTCGTAGATTTAAGTGGCAATCGCTTCATATACATATACAAATTGGCGTGTCCCGCCCACTTTTTGAGGTAGTCCCAAACCCACAGCTCACTTTTATGCATTTGTATGGAAAACGTCATTATCAACTTGAAATTCGATATGGCAGCATCTTACACATCAACTACATAGCTTCATACACATCTACTAGTGAGCGTGTACCACCCAGTTTTTGGAGTAGCCCCTATTTAAAGCCCCCACGTTTATGTTTTACAATACTATTTAAAATTTCGTGTGAATGGTATTGGAGCTTCGGTTCAACCGAAGTTAACGTTTTTTCTTGTTATATTAATAGTTCTGTAATAATTATGGATTTTTTACTAAAAATAGCTTCTGTTTTCACAATAGATTTCTTCTTCTTTTTTGGAAAATAAATTATCACATCTAAACAAAAAAACAAAAATGATGAAAATAAAATTATGTTTCGATTTAACATGATTTTTTATATTTAATGCTGTTCTTTTATGTGGGCGGCGGGGAAGGCGTGGTTGCAGCGCTAAAAATAAATTAATTCAAAAATCACAAATAATGTGAGCCGCAAATTCTCCAAGTTTCAAGTTTCTAGTTATAAAATTTGAGTTTTGCAAAAAAAAAACCCCCTTTCCGCTCAATGTGCAGAGTATGTGCAATACTTTTATATCCGATATGCTATCAATTTCAGCAGTCCATAATCACAACTCCGCTTCGACCTTTGACTAGCTACTAGCCGCTACAAAAAAAAGCACGGTAGAAGGACACTGTAGGAAAAAAATCGGCTGCTGCGGTTTATCAACATTAGAACATCTTTTGCAGCACAACTCGAAGCGAAAGGATGTCGAAAGCTATAAGGCAGTGGATACGAAGCGCAACCTTTCATATGTGGGGGCGTGTTTATTATATAAATTTGTAGGTGCTTCTTGGCTGCGGCTGTCAATGGCACAAAAGCTGTTAAGGAAGAAGAGACACTCAAAATCAGCGAATTTTTGGCTAAAATACGAAAAAATCAAGGAAAAATCAAAAGCAGAGAGATAGAAAGTAGGAGAAAGCGCAAAGAAAAAAAAAAGAAAAAAAATGGACCAATCGATAAGAATGTAATTTGCCATAATTCACTGAAATTTGCTCAGGATATTGGCTTCTTATAAAACACACACACACACTCATATTGATCGCTTTACTCGTCCAGCCACACTTCATTGCTGTCGGCTGCCAAAGAGGAACATTATTAACGACAATGCTCACGACATTAAAATTACACCTAACTGAAAGGACGACTACGTCGTCGTCGTCGTCGTCGTCGTCGTCGTCGTTGAAGCTAACATCGAGGAACAGTGTAGAGGAAATGAAGTGAAAGCCAGGACCATACTCTATGTTTGTCGTTATACATTAACTTGACACTTTCATATGTATGTAATACAGATTATATATGCATGGGAAATTAATTTTTGTGTATGTTGATTTTTCGCTTCAGCAAATCTTCCAAAGACGGTAAAAGACATGGAACGCAATGGAGCCAGAATATAAGACGATGCGTCCTTGCACTTGTATGATTTTCATTTACGAACGGTTGTGATGATTAGTTTTTATCTCGAGATTCATATACGAAAATTATTATTACAATACTTTCAGAATGATGAAATTAGTGATTATCATTATTATTTTGCGTAGAATTTAAGCAGCATTTTATATTTTATTTACAATACGTTGGACTGAGGGGAGGGAACTGTGTGTCAAATAAGTTATTTATACTGTTGATGACTTCCTATGCTCGCAAAGGACGTCAAGACGGGTGAATGAAATTACCTAAAATTTATTTATTTTATTTTATTTTATTTTATTTTATTTTATTTTAATTAGTTTATTCTTCCAATCATAGTTAACAAACTAAGAAAATCAAGCCAAGGAAATATGGTAAAATTTGATGTGGAAAATATGCATCCGTAAACATTCTGTCATCGAGCGTGGTTTTTAGTACAGGGTGTCTCAAAAGAAAGTTCACATTTGATTTGCTGATTGCGTGAACGCAACTACTCCGAGGGGGGGAGCGGGGAGTATGTCAATCGGTAGCATAGCTTTTGGGAATTTAGTTGCTATGGAGCGTTTGTCGGGAGAGGACCGTGCGTTGTGCATACGTGAGTTTTACAAAAACGGTAATTCAGCGACTGTAGCGCGTAGAAAATTCTGCAGTATTCGACATGTTCGTCATTTAAATGATGCGCCAAGCTCTCGACTCATTTGAAAATCTGTAGGGAAATTTGAAGAGACCGGTTCAACGCTGGAAAAATTAAAATCCGGGAGTCCAAGGTCTTCGAGAACGTTCCAAAACGTAGACAGTGTTACACAGTCTGTTCGTGACAACCCGGACCTTTCGATTCGGAAGCGTACTGTTGCTTTTGGATGTTCACCTCCAAGATATTTTTTGGTGCTACCAGTATCATTGTAACGTGTAATGGTCCGATACGCAAACGCCTTGTGCACACGAAAATGATGTAGCTCATTAACAATGGCTGATTGCGATTTTCCAGCAAAATACAAAGCACTGTTGCGTTTGAGTTCCACGACAAAACGAAGAGCGCGCTGAAAATGGCTTTATTGTTTTTCAAAATATTCCCCTTGATGATCAATACACTTTTGCATTCGTTCAAACCATTTGTCATAGCAGATTTTCCATTCTTCTTGAGACACCTCCAAAACATGGTTTTTGAACGCTTCAACCACGCAGTTTACCTTTGATACTCGGGAACAAGAAGAAGTCATTGGGTGCCAAATCAGGACTGTACGGAGGATGAGTCATTAGTTCGATGTTTTGACTGCTCAAAAATGCACTTGTTTGACGAGATGTGTGAGAGCTCGCATTGTTATGATGGAGAATGATTCGTCTTTGGCGGTTGGTTTTACGAATTTCTCCAAAGATTTCCAGCAAACAAATGGTCGTGTAGCACTCAGAATTGACCGATTGCTCTTTTGTTTACGGCTCATACGCATTCTATATCCATGATTCGTCACCTGTCACGATTTTATACACGTCTTTTGAAGCACCACGGTCAAACTTTTTAATCATTTCCTTACACCAATCGATTGATAAATTATGAGGTATCCAACGAGATCAAATTTTTTTTACAGCTGAGTGTTGATGCAAAATCGAATGTATTGAAGTGGAACTAATGTGCAAGGATGCCTCTATCTCACGATATGTCACATGACGATCTTGCATTGTCAGTTCACGCACTGCATCGATGTTTTTGGGCACAACAACCGATTTTGGACGTCCTTCACGGAATTCGTCGGCGACCGAACTACGACCATGATTGAATTCACTATAACAGCAAGGAGCACCACCGACACATATGTCAACGTAGGCGTACAGAGATCCATGTGATGCTGCAGTCCATTCGCAACGATGGGAAAATAAAACAATGAGACTGGAAGAATAATTTTAAAACATTCGGCAGCATTCACAACGGGACGAAAAATGGATGCCGTTGCCCATTCCCAACAACGACAGAACCCCATGGAGGCGCTGCAACAAGAAGGAAATGCCGATTCGACCCAATATAAGGACAACAGGAGCAAAGGATTAATTCGTCTCTAAGAAGAATAACACTTCTTCATGGTAGAGAGCGTACGCAACAGATACAACAGATGACTCAGGAGCGTCCCACAACATAGAGCAGTAGAAAGAACATACGCAATAGGCAATCATTATCTCCGAAAGGACGCATTTAGCAGAGACAACAACAGGGACAACAAATTAAAATGAATATGGCACGAAACTAGTATTTTCTTTGTTGCTTAAATTTCCAATGAGTGGATTCAGACATTAGGTAAAGAAATCAAAGTATCTTTTATTGCAGTTCAGGCAGATAAGCACTTAGTTAGAGAACTGAGGAATAGCGAAAATGGAGTTCAAGATGTAAAAATGGAAGAACATGGTAGATATGCTTCAAATCTAAATGACCAAGCCATTAATGAACCTGATCGGGGGGTCAGGAAACTTTATTACAAAACGAAAACCTATTGAAAATAAAACAATAGAATGATTAGCTCTGGCCCCTGGACAAGGTAGACGCGCCAAGACATTACAGCGGAGGAGCTTTCTTTTCCAACAATTTATTTTGGAAAAAGAGAGCAAGTCAACAGACATATAGCAAAATTGCCAGGTTCGAAATTAGACAATTTGATCGCAGGTGCGCTAGAGTAAATAAAGTACTTTGAATGTGCAAATATTAAGAGCTCTGTCCGCTGCAGAAACTAAGTGGTCCGAATTGTTAGTAATCTTATCTGCAGTTATAGACAATAGGGATATATCCGAAGAAGATAATAGGGATATATGCGAAGAAAAAGCAGTCAATCTTCAAACCAATGATAAGAACCGATGCCGTTACATGTTCTGTATTTTGAAAATCGCCTCCGTCAACTTCTTAAACTTTTTAAATCTTATAGATTGGCTGAACATGAACTTGTAGACTATTGTTGGAGGATAGAGTTTCAGCATAGAGGACTTTTAGGACTTTGACTTTTAGGTATTATTTAAGTGAGTATCTCCTGGAAATTCGATATGGTAGATGGTGGCATCACATTCGTATACTAACAGGGTTTGGCCAGCTATAGTTTGAGCTAGCCCCTTTACAAATCCACAATCCACGTTTATGTTTTACAATACGATTTGAAATTTCGTGTGAATGGCATTAGAGCTTCGGCTCAACTGAATTTAACGTTTTTACTTGTTTGTTTTATTTTTTTAGCGTTTTTCTTTTTCAAATTTTGTTAAATTGACAAAATTTAGGGAAACAGCACAAATCAAAGGAATAATTTTCATGAACGTGTGATTTTAACTCCGTTCGTTGGCTTGTTGTCATTGTCAGACGACGTTACATGCATATCTCAAACTGCTTGAGTTTGGGCGGAGATTGCGAGAATGCTACAGCCATTGTTTTGCAGTAGCAGTCTGCTTGAATCGGTGGAACTGCTTTTGTGCCTTCTTTACGCGACATCGTCTTCGACGACATTTTACATGCATACTCGTACATACATACATGTCATACTTGTCATACTCGTCAGCAGAGTTAATGCCTTGAAGCTGTTTTTAAGCGCGTTACGCATTACTCGCTTGCGAAATCTTCATTCACCCACATACACACACACACACACACACACACACACATATATGTATATTGTATATATGTACAAACATAGTTACAATTTCATATCGACTCCTTTATAATGCCTGCTGGCCTTCGTAGTGCGTTGTCGGCGTCGTCAACGTTACGCATACGCATACGCCGTGTATGCCTGCGCGTGGCTGTGCGACTGAAATCCCACATAACAACGTTCACAGCAGTTTCCGCTTTGCAGTTTGTCTTATTCCCCCATTTTATTGGGTGTTATTTTTTCTTTTCTTTTTTTTTTCTACCGTTTTGTTGCATTATACTCGTATGGATGAATGTAGTCCCCTCTCTTTCGTTTTGTGCGCTTCCTTTGTAGTTTGTGCATATATTTTTTCTTTTTGCTTTATTGCGATGCATTAAAAACGCCAGCAAGATGAAAATAATAATAAAGACAAAATCAATATCAAATAAATTGCGCAAATATGCAGCAAAATATTGTATAAAATAACAGTTTTCGCCTCAGGCGTGGTGGCATGAAGAGCAAAACAAGAGCGAGAAAGCGAACGCAGACACACAGCGACAAAGGAAGCGAAAGCGAAAGCGAAAGCGAAAGAGAGACAGAGACAGATATAGAGCGACGCGTGTGCAAAGATGTTGCTAGTATATGTATGCATGTATATGTATGTATGTATGTATGTATGTATGTATGTATGTATGTATGTATGTATGTATGTATGTATGTATGTATGTAGATGACAGTTGGCAGATGACAGAACTGCATATGAGAGAGTATGCAGTCTAAATACATACATACGAGTATGAATAATATGCATTTATCTACTTATATTCGTATACATCAGTTGCGGCGTGAGCACCATTGCTCCGCACTCTTTATCGCACACAATTCACGGTTTTCATTCCAATACTTTGTTTGCAGAACTGGCAATATTTGCTTTGATTTTGCCATATTTATTAAATTTTTAATTAAACGAAATTTTCACAAATCATATGTATTTTTTTTTTTACGTTTTACGTTTTATTTATTTTTGAAATCTTCTTTCAAAGCTTTGAGTTTTCAATGGCCTCTTTATAGTATTATTTTTACCGGGTGTATGCAACAAGCTTATAACGTTTGCTTTGCGCTTATATACGGACGTGAATGCTTGAATGGAAATTATTGAATTATGAATTAGGTATCAGGAAAAGAGGCATCAGTGATCCAACAAAATACACTGCTGTGCATGAATGTATTATGTACTTTAATTTTTTTTTTTTTTTTTTAACATGTTTACTGTGGTAAACATAATTCGAAAATGCCGAATTTAATGGCGATTTTCAAAGTTAACCCACAGTTTGGAGATATTTGCGTTTCAAAATTTTTGTTTACAATTCAAACGTATTGACATAGAACTCATTCGTGTTAAAAGAGTTGACCTTGCAGTGAAAACTGTTATAGGTTCTTAGGACTAATTGTAATTAATCTAGAGATGAGTTTATCATAACTGCTACTTACTGCGATATTTGTTAAAAAAAAAAAAAAAAAAAAAACAAATTACTTTACCCATTTATTATATTATAACGGAACTAATTTCTCATCAAATTTTACTTAAATATAGCATCAAAGTTTACATAAAGATCCCAGACCCAGTAAGGCTGTACGTGTATGATACAATATATCAGTTGAGCGATATTTAACTTTCTGTGATTCAATCACGATGACTGAAAAATCACTGATATCACTCGATATTGTGATTCGCGGCGTATCAGTAATGTATCCTACATGTAGTGTTAGAAGCACAAAGAGTATGAACGTATCGAGTTGATGCATGATATATTACTCATACGCCGTGAATCACAGTGGCACTAGTAAGAAACAAATGATATTCAATCACTGATATTTACAATAGCGAGTAGCAACAGATATCAGTGATTTTTCAGTCGACGGGATAGAATCACTGATAGTTAAATATCGCTCAACTCTAAATCAATCCAATATATAAAATCCAGAGTAGGCATTGCTCCGTACACATCTATATATATAAAAATTAAAGTATGTATCTATGTATATATATACATGTATATATATACATATATTTGGGCCGATTTGGCACATTTTTCCAGTTGTTTG
The DNA here is from genome assembly GCA_035044765.1 of Leucophenga montana. NCBI lineage: Eukaryota > Metazoa > Arthropoda > Insecta > Diptera > Drosophilidae > Leucophenga > Leucophenga montana. Next base: position 447,130 of record JAWNNQ010001344.1, on the reverse strand, counting down.
TAATTACCAGGAGAAGTTTTTTACGAAAGAAAATTTTGAGAAAACCCTCCGGAAAAGTCAGAAAATTCGATAAATTGAAAATAGCTTTTCTGTATGGTATTTTGTGTGCAATCGATCCGGAATAGCTTTTTGAAAAATGGAAAATTCTGAGTAGAAAATTCGGAAATTTCTGGAAAAACCCTGAACCCTTTGTTTTTTCGATAAAATTTTAAATTTTTCTGCATGATTTCATGATTTTGGACGATGTAAATGAAGAACAAGAAAAAACGTTTACTTCTGTTTTCATAAAAAACACAAAATTGCACGGTGGATTTGTATGGGGGCTACCTTAAAAAGTGGGCGGGCGACGCCCAATTGTCTATGTATGTTTAGCGGCTGTTTCTTAAAAGGCACCATATCGAATTTCAACCTAATATTGACTTCAATAAAAAAGTTTTTCTTACAAAAGTTCAAAAGTGGACCATAGGTTTGTACGGGAGCTACCCAAAATAGTGAGCTCGGCCACGCCCGTTAGTCTATGTATGTTAAGCGGCTGACCATAAAAAGGCACCACATTGCATTTCAACCTAATATAAACTTAAATAAAGAAGTTTTCTTACAAAAAGTCAAAAGTGGGCAGTAGGTTTGTATGGGAGCTACCCCAAACAGTGGGCGTGGCGGGACAATCTTGACACTCTATTAAACTACAATAAAAAGAAGTATATGTGCAAAATTTCAACTGGATAGCATAAAAATTGGTCCCCAAAAAAATGCGCAAGAACATACAGACGGCCAGACAGACGGACAGACGGACATAGCTAAATCGATTCGTCTCGTCGAGCTGATCAAGAATATATATACTTTATGGGATAGATAATAGAGTGTCAAGATTGACCTGCCACGCCCACTGTTTGGGGTAGCTCCCATACAAACCTACTGCCCACTTTTGACTTTTTGTAAGAAAACTTCTTTATTTAAGTTTATATTAGGTTGAAATGCAATGTGGTGCCTTTTTATGGTCAGCCGCTTAACACTTTTAGGTAGCTACCATACAAACCCACCGTACAATTTTGTGTTTTTTATGAAAAAATACTTCATTTAGATCAATATTAGCTTGCAATTTGATTTTGTGGATTTTAATGGACAACAGCTTCATATACATATACAATGGGGCGTGTCGCGCCCACGTTTTGAGGTAGTCCCATATAAACCCATAGTTCACTGTTATGCTTCACTGTTTGTATGGAAAACGTCAATATCAACTTTAAATTCGATATGGCGGCATCTTATACATCAACTACGTCGCTTCTTATACATCTACTAGTGAGCGTGTACCACCCCCTATTTAAACCGCCACTTTTATGTATTACAATACTATTTAAAGTTTCGTGTGAATGGTATTAGAGCTTCGGTTCAACCGAAGTTAACGTTTTTTCTTATTTTATCTGCAATTGTTGGTCGCTGCACGACTTTTTTATATGAATTTTATTTATTAGCTGCATAAATTGCTAATATAGCAAACATTTTCACATTTTTATCCATTTCAGACTAGTGTTGTAAATGCAAATCTGCTGCCACTGATTAACACTAAAAAAGTAGCTACCAATTTCTTCCGCCTTGTTTGACCACAAAGTAATATTTTTATGTGATATTTTGACCGTTGCGTGAAACACAAGTCAGATCATTAAGAATTTTGCAAATATGAGTAAAATACTAATTTCCCATTTTATGTGTGTGTGTGTGTGTGTGTGTGTGAAACGCTTTTTATCTCTTTCTCTCGAAGCATACATTTATAGTAGTAGCGACAGGGGGAAGGAGTGGCAAGGAAAGCAGTGGCAAGGGGAAGGGCAGAACGACGTCTGCCAGGGTACAGATAGGGAGACATCAACAGGCACGAAGTCAAAACGAACAAGCGAAACAATACAATCAATACGAAGCACGAAGGGGCAGCAACTTATTTGAACCTAGTCTAATGTAATCAGTTTTCATCAATGTTTTCTTATGACGTTATCACGTAAAATTATGGTCCGTAAACAGACTGTACAGACAACCATTATTATTTAAAAAAAAAAACAATGTTTAAATAATAATAATAATTTCTAAATAATCTCGGTTTGGATGGAATCCATTGAAATACATATAATTTGGAGTTCGCTTTATGCAAACTATTCCTCTACCCCTTTCCATGACTAAAACATTCTTATCGATTTAAAATTTCAATTAATTGAATTGTACAACAATACGGAGGGCGTATAAGTAATATAATAATATAAGATGAAAATTCATAAACAGGAAAACGGTTGAGCACAGCTTACTACGTTTGGATTTTCGGAGCTCTGTTTAATAGCAGTACCCTCGACGCAAGTATCGTCGACAAAATGTCCTTCGAACCGTCAACCTTTTGCTTGATCAATGATTTGATTTTGCATGTTTGAAGCCAATCGGACCACTTGCAGCAGCACAAGAAATATTGATTGAAATGGAACTTGTGTGATGGTCAGGCTGTACGTAAACATCATTCGAATCATCGTCAGAATATAGTAGTACTTCCTTTTCTTCTTCATCAAGCTTGCGCATTAGTCTTTTGCATTAAGTTAATCTTTCATATTATATGTTAAAAAAAAAAAAAGGAATCGTTGCGTCCTGTTTGAAACCTATTCCGGTCATGATTCTCGTAGTATTTCCAGAAATTGTGCTTACCAATATTAATTCAACTTATCAGCTTGAGCAAAAATACAAAACTGATCATAACAGTTGTAAAACGTACTGCGCTACCATCCTATTATTTCGATTAACGCAATAAAGTCACATATTTAAGCACAAACAAAACAAAGAATAAAATTTATAACAAAAAACATGTTTCGATTAGCACAACTCAAAAAAAAAAAAAATTCGGTTGAGTAAAAATATGACATGAGTTTTCAATCGTGACTACATTTGTAGACTACCGCAATGAAGAATAGCCAAAAACCCTAAAAAGTGGGCGTGTCATATCACTACGATAAGATACTTCATAAACTTGAGACGAACAGAAACTTAAATACCGACATTTCAGCCAGATATCTAAGAAATTAGTTCATTAAAAATGCACAGCAACTATCAGACGGACAGACGGTCATGACTAGATCGACTCGTATTGACGCGCTGATCAATAATATATATACTTTACGGAGTCTACGATGCCACAGTAGATAGGTAATGAGATTTCGGATCCAGTTGTGGACAGTGTGTGGACAGTGTGTGGACAGTGTGTGGACAGACAGACGGACGCGCAGGCAGACAGACGGATGCCACAGAACACACTAGCGAAATGGCTACTAGTGATTTGCCATTTCGCTAAAAAAAATTCCACCATGCCACAGAACTTCGAGCGATTTGATTTTTTTAGCATTTGCACAAACCTTTTCGAACTTAACAGCATAGAGTAGACATCACGGAAGAATAAATCAGTCTAGTGTTAGTTCCGCTTTATTATTGATATTATTCAATTGAAAAATTGATATTTTACAGTTATATTTAGTTAAATGCAAATTAGCTGCATTTATGTGACATTATTTTAGTAGTTTCCAAGCAAACTAAAAAGTATACCCGGTAACTTTACCAGCTATGCGCAACTTTTACGGTTGCATGTGAGTGGCAACACACAATGCAAAGAATTGAATCGCGGTGAATTGCAATCAACAAGTGAAAACAAAACTGCAAAATGGTGAAAAATTAGACAAATAATGCTAAAAAATGCCGCTTGTCAGACTCATTGCGATCGAAAAGTTAAGGAAGAGTCAACTCAGTAAGGAGGCAATAGACCGCAAGCGCCTCAGATGCGCATCGGAACCATTTTCGCAAGCAGACGCTATAAATGATTGCTGTGCTCTCATAATTTCTGGTATTTCTATGACGACTTTGCCATCTAATCAAACTAATCGCTTGTCTAACAGCTGTGACTGGCAAATTCAAATAGCGAAATCATAGTTGGTTTAGTAAAATGCTAATTTATTAATTAAAACATATTAAATTATTAATTGTTTAGATGTAAATTAAGCAGAAATTGTACCGCCCATCTGCAATGATAGGCTTTTAAATTTACAAAATATATTTTAGAGGCGTACTTAGTTAAAACGCTAGCTCAATTACAGGCGAATTGCATTTTGATTGACGGACGCTCACACAGCGAGGTGAATGAAATCAATCACCGCGAGCACCACCCATTACTGTATATGTCAAGCATCCGTCTACTTTAAGTTACTATATCAATTATTAAGTTGTTATTGACTACAATAAAAATGTTTTTCATACAAAAAGTCAAAAGTGGGCGGTGAGTTTGTATGGGGGCTACCGCATACAAACGTGGGCATGGCGGGTCAATCTTGACACTATATTAAACTGCAATAAAAAGAAGTGTATGTGCAAAATAGCATAAAAATTGGTCCCCAAAAATTGCGCCCCAACATACACACGGACAGACAGACAGCCAGACGCAGACAGAGACAGACGGACATGGCTAGATCGATTCGTCTCGTCGAGCTGATTAAGAATATATACACTTTATGGGGTCTACTATTGGCTCCTATAATGCGTTACAAACTTTCAGACAAACTGATTATACCATTTCATGTGTGAATGGTATAAAAACAAGAGTATTGCAATATAATTATGCACACATACACACGTACACACATTCACATACTAGTGTATTTGTATTACATGCACCAACAACCGCGCCGGCACGTGCCATTCGTCTTTGATTTTTTTTTTTTTTTTTAATTTTTCGCTCGCACTCGCTATCCTTTTCTTTCTTACTCACTGCGAATCGTCATATACATATGATTTTTTTCCCTCTTTACTTTCTTTGTGTTTAAAATTTGCGTGGCTTTGTGCAGTTTCGTTTTTCATTTGTGCTTAGTTCTTGTGTGTGTGTGTGTGTATGTGTATGCTCCGCAACTAGAAATATAGTATATATGTACATATCAATGGAAAATATTTTTTGTTGGCTTGCTTTAGTGATCGACGAGTCGCGCCGCATCGCAACTAATATGTATGTACATACACACATATCGTATATCTAGTAGCGGAACATACACACACATGCATATGTATGTATGTATTCATTGGCTTTGGCGACGGTTCTTGGTTTGGTTTTAACTGACAAAAAAGAACCGAGCAGACATTCTATTTGTTTTTCTTTTTTTTTTTTAATGTTAATGTTTACTAACATTTGTATTTAAAAAAATTTTCTTTGAGAAACGCTTGTGTATGGCGTTGGCGCATCTATATATTGTACAGTCTTTGTCAAAAGTATTCGAAAATATAATTGCTCACATAATGTGCATAAAATCAAATGAATTTGAGCCTTAGTTGTCAAAAGAATATACACACCAAATTTATTCACACGATGTCAGAAAGTCCAGATGGAGTATTTGTGCGGCCGATTTAGATTTATGCATAAGTTTTCTTTATTGTTACTATCAACTAAGATCCAGGCAATAACTTTTGAGATAGGCGGTAATATACAGACGTGGCGACTTTAATTTATAGTATGTATAGATTAAGGAATTAGTACTAAATTTTTCAACTTCATTCTTATTTAAGAAAAATTCGGCAACAGTTGGACCTTTGGGCGGGACAAATTGCGAGGAGGTAAAACAATTGTTTTAACCATTTTATTTATAATTATACTATATTATTATTTTAATGGCCTTAGTCCAGTAGTCAGCCAGCGTAACCCAACCTAATGTACGAGGGGTAATATTTATATTTCGGCAATAGCAAATGATAACAAACATTTTTAATTAAAAATGGCTTTATTGTTTTCCAAAATATTCCCCTTGATGATCAATATACTTTTGCATTCGTTCAAATCATTTGTCATAGCAGTTTTTCCATTCCTCTTGAGACACCTCCAAAACATGGTTTTTGTACGCTTCAAGTGCTTCTTCGGCGCTAGTAAATCGTTGACCACGCAGTTTAGCTTTGATACTCGGGAACAAGAATAAGTCATTGGGTGCCAAATCAGGACTGTACGGAGGATGAGTCATGAATTCGATGTTTTGACTGCTCAAAAATGCACTTGTTTGACGAGATGTGTGAGAGTTCGCATTGCCATGATGGAGAATGATTCGTCTTTGGCGTTTGATTAATACGAATTTCTCCGAAGACTTCCGGCAAAAAAATGGACGTGTACCACTCAGAATTGACCGTCCTATGTTGCTCAAGCGGAACAGTGGCCACATGACCCATTCGGCCGAAGAAAGAGGCAATCATTTGCTTCGCTGTGCTTCTTCCACGAACAACTTTTGTTGGATTTGGCTCGTCTTGGAATACACATACGGTCGATTGCTGTTTTGTTTCGTGCTTATACGCATATATCCATCACGATTGTATACACGTCTTTTGAAGCACCACGGTCGTACTTTTTAATCATTTCCTGACACCAATCGACGTTTTTTTTTTTTTGAGCGATTGATAAATTATGAGGTATCCAACGAGAGCAAATATTTTTGTACAGCTAAGTGTTCATGCAAAACCGAATTCGATAAAGCACGATATGTCACATGACGATCTTGCATTATCAGTTCACGCACTGCATCGATGTTTTTGGGTACTACAACCGATGTTGGACGACCTTCACGGAATTTGTCGGCATCCGAACTACGACCACGATTGAATTCACTATACCAGCGATATACTGTGGTTTTTGATGGTGCTTTATCGCCATACAAACAACTGTGTTCATTGACACATTCTTTTTGAGATAATCCACGTCGAAAGTTGTGAAAAATAAACCAACGAAAACCTTCTCGTGAAAGTTCCACTTTTTGGCCAAATTGCTTTTCTTAACTTTTTTTCACTGTAAACAAAACAAATACCAATTGTACATCAAAACTTTGTGAGTACGTTTATGCCAAAAAATGTCAAACTTTATTATGGTGTTGCCAGATTTTAGCTTTTGACATTTGTGTTGCCAGTTCCCGAAATATAAATAGCAGCCCTCGTATATGTGTTGAATACTGACTCTTTTATAAATTGCGATTGACTGCTTATCTAATTATTTGATACTTTCAGTTTGACGTATCGCTATTTTTAGTAAACAACAAAGCTGATTTTAAACTTTTTCAAAGAAGAAGTGCGGCTTAATTCTAAATATAGAAAATTGTTAAGAAATTTAAAAAAGGAAAATAACATTAAAAGTGAAAATATTAATTGTGTTGACTTAGGCTGCGAACCAGGTAATCATTCCTAACAAACTCCATATAAAATAATAATAATTACAATCTTCTTCAGAACATATTAAATTTAATACAAATGAAATTGAAATCTATAAAGATTGGTTGAAGTACACTATCGAGCCTCGAGCTGAGAATGATAAATATTGGGAACAAACATTTATTAAGAGTCCTACTACGCTTTTTCAAATACTGGAAGAATTTCTAATATTAAAACAGTCATTCGGCTACGAATTGGTAAGTGTTGATGAGATGAAAGTATTTTCAATAGATTTTTTAAACAGAAATGTATTTCAATCTAACAAAGGCAAATCGTCATTGGTACCTTTTTTAAGGCGATTTTCTTAAATCAAACGCGATTTTGGCCTGTTCTTTGGTTGAGTGAAATACTTTTTTATATATCAATTCATAAAAGAAAAAAATAATATTTGCATTAGAGTACAAGGTGCGGCAAGGTATTTCCAAGCCGTGATCTCACGATTGCAGCATTTGTTGTCGTTAAAACAGTCCTTCCAGCCGTAATGTTGTATGGATCAGAAGTTTTGTGATTTTTAAACATATTCTTGATCTCCTCTTTCATTATTCAACTACCAATCATCAATCAGATAAAGTTAAAACAATTGATGATCACATATCTCGAGCTAAAGAGAACTTTAGGATAAGAAAATCGCATATGTGCAATATATACTTAAGTGCCAACGAGTACTTTCTACATTAGCAGCTACACTAGTATAGTCCTATACAGTACTCTTAGTTTTTAAATTCTATAATACATTTAAGATGCCTCTCGATGAAGAGATTTCTTTTCTGTTGTCCTTACTCAATTATTTTATAAACCACAATATATTCAATTTAGAAAAAAATGTTAATATCATAGTAGATGCTCTAAAGAATCTATATTATAAGCTGGCTTATAAACACTTAAATCGCTACTACACTCTAATTTTTAAATTCATTTGTTGGACAGCAATGAAATTTCATTTTCATGGGCTGAGTATTTGCGGCAATTCTGACATATATTTCTTTGTTTCAAATCTTCTGAATACACACGAAACACACGACAGAATGGATGAAAATTGATCAGTCAATTAAATTAATTGGTAATTAATTCATTTAAAGGTGAACAAAAAGGCTTGCCCATTTTCTTCCCTTATTTCATCCATTTTTAGATAAAGTAATTAGGAATTTTGTGAAGAGAAGCTCAATCAGAAAAGATCAGTTGGCGTAACACTTGAATACATAGATTCTTTTCCAACATATATTTCTATGTATCCATCAATGGCCAGTTCGATCCGAAAACCAGTTGATTAGTGCTGTAGTCCTGCACGGATTTTGCTATGGCCCGTCGTACATTAAATTTTGATTCATGGTGTCCCCTTGTTTGAAAATTACTTACTTAAGTGGCACTACGGCTGTAAATCATTCTCTGTGTCTTTTCTGGTACTCATGGAATGATATTCAATATGAATTGACCAATTTCCCTATCCAGTTATTTTAGCCAATAGATAATTAAAAAAAGTAAATTCTAACAAACCAAAAGCTATTTACTTCACAAAAAAGGGAAAGGCGTGTTTTTTTTTAGTTAATTTCAAACTTTATATAAATTGGACAAGTATTATACTTTGATAAAAAGCTCCTCTTCAACGAGTATATTGGTAAACCTATAGATAAAGTGAATAAGACCATTCGACCCATTTTTTATCCGCTTACAAATCGTAAATCAATGTTATTACTAAACAACAAACTAGACATTTTTAAAACAGTCTTTGTTCCAGTAATGTTGTATGGGTCAGAAGATTGGGTACTTGTGCACAGAGCCATAAAAGTATATTACAAATTGCACAAAACATATTCTCAAAAATTATGCTTGATCTCCCTTTTTATTATTCAACTACACGCTTGCACCAAGCTGGCAAGCAGAACTCGAAGTTTATTCATAGCACCCTTGCTAGCAGCAACATCACCGATTATTTCATCAACACGATCTCACTGAAAGGCTTAAATTTATTTATCTAGCTTAGTAAAACTACGCAAAGATGTTGTGAAATTAACGCTGATAGAAATAGGTCTTAGGTCTCAGGATCATAAACTGCTGCTGTATGTACACATCATATATACTTACTTACCTAGGTGGCTCTACAACCGTCTATCGGTCAAGGCCGCACGTAGGAAAGCGCACCATTCGGTGTAGTTTAGTGCGCGCCGGCGCCAGTCGCTGGCAATCCGGAGATTCTTCAGGTCATCACAAACCTGATCTTGCCATCTTAAGCTCGGACGTGCTCTCTGACGCCGTCCACCAATCAAGTTCAGTTCAGTTCCTTCGTAAACCTTTAGTGCTGGAGCTTCAGGGTTCATCCGGATGAGGTGACCAGCCCAGTGCAGCCGGTTCATACGGGTCCTAAAGTCGATGCCAACTCTAAAGGCACCAAACATCCTACGAAGAATCTTTCTCTCGAACACTTCTAAAGACGCTGTATCCGTTGATGTCAGGGTCCATGCTTCTGCGCCATACAGCAGGACAGGGATTATCAGTGTCTTATAGATTTTTATCTTCGTAGTTCGAGAGAGGGCTCTACTTCTAATTTGCTTAAAACCCAAACTATCAGCAAGCGTGATTCTTCGTCTGATCTCTCGGCTAACATTGTTGTCGCTGGTAATTTCTGTTCCCAGATGGACGAAGTTTTCTACAACATTGAAGTTGAAATTCTCCATACTCACAGACAGTAAAAGACGTGCTGATGGTCTGCGAGTGGACACCAAGTACTTCGTCTTGTCCTCGTTCACCGGTAGGCCCATGAGACGTGACTGTTTCTCAATCTCCGAGAACGCCCTGCTTACTCGCCGTTCGTTGATGCCTATGATGTCTATATTATCAGCATATGCGAGTAGCATCACTTTCTTATGGAAGATCGTGCCCGATCGTTCTACGTATGGGTATTGGCGTAGGATGTACTCCATCAGGAGATTAAAAAAGTCGCACAATAAAGCATCACCCTGTCTGAAACCTCTCTTGGTATCAAAGGGTTCGGAGAGGTTCTTTCCTACTCTGATGACGCTTTGCGTGTGTGATAGCGTCATCATGCAAAGCCGAACGATCTTTGCTGGGATACCAAGTTCAGATATTGCGTTGAAGTACAAAACAAATAAAGTTTATAACACACTTAGGGCCATTTTTACGACTTATATTAGAAATATATTAGAGAATATAAATTGCCAAGATATGTTCTTGGGGGAATAATAGTGTGTAGCTTATTTCACGACTTCATAATTGTAATAAATCCATTTCGAGTAGCCCTGAAGTGTAAATCGATTTGTTTGTCTGTTATCGGTCTGTGTGTAAATCGATTTGTTTGTCTGTTATCGGTCTGTTTTCTGTCTCTTTTTGTCTGTTATCGTTACTTTTTGACTGTTATCGGTACTTTTGTCTTTATTGGTCAGAAGCTACATGCTAAGCAGGTGGACAGTCCACGCAGTTGCACACATGGAAACGCATAAAAAATATAAATAAGAATAAAAAATTGGATGAGATTGAGCGCCGCCGCAGTAAAAAAAAACCAAGAATTTAAAACTAGGACATATTGTGCAAAAAATTATATAGGCAAGTCGTCAAACTGGACCTAAAGGAAGCATCCTCTGAATTATATATATATATACATATATTTGTATTGATATAAGATATATCAAATTTTACTTTTCTAGGTTAAGCCCAATACTGAGATCGATGAAAATTTTTGATGATGAAATGGTTATTTATTTCTGCTATGTCAAACAAACGAAAAACAGTATTCTCAAATCAACATGAAAGACTAAAATTAGTTATTTATTAGGTGCAAAGTCCACACATTTTGCTTTTTCTTTGGTTTTTTCTGACGGAGATGCAAAAGGTCACACTGTTTGTCACCTATTTTTTTGAGTATATAAAGTGTTTTCGGTAGCAAACGTTTTTGTTATCCGAATACTCGATGAAAAACAGTTCGTGCCGCAATTTTTTGATTGTTGTTTGACTTTTTTTTTATATGAAGTTTTTTTGATATCAAAAATTTTAATCGATCTCAGCTTTAACTAAAAATAAAAAATATTTGCGTACAATAACTGAAAAATAGAAGTAGGTTTCAACGAGGTCTACCCCATATAGTGGTCATATCTCGATCTATGTGACATGTTTTACCCATTTCATTGCGGTACACGCCAACTTGTATATATGTTTGAAGCGACCATCTATAAGATACTAATTTCAAGTTGATATTTACTTAACTGAAGAAGTTTTTCATATCACAAAAAGTGGGCTATCTCAAAAAGTGGGTGATACGCGCCCATTAGTCTATGTATGTTAAACGGTTGTCCATAAAAACCACATACAATTTCAAGCTGATATTGACTTTGATAAAGAAGTTTTTCACACAAAAAGAAAAAGGTGGGCAGTGGGTTTCTATGGGGGCTACCCCAAAATATGAGCGGGTCACATCCATTCATGCATATGTGAAGCGTTCTCTATTAAACTGCAATAAAACGAATTGTACACCATAAAAATTGATGCCAAAAAAATGAATGACAGAATAACGGACATAGCTAGATCGACTCGTCACGTCGAACTGATCACAAGAATCTATATACTTTGATGCCTCCTTTAACGCGTTACACTTCTACTTTCAGACAAACTGATAATAGCTATTCACACTATGTGTGGCTGTAAGTTTCTATGGAGTGTTGATGAGCTCGTTTTATACACTTTATCTAAAATGGGAATAGAAAAGTATAAATAGCCAAACTTGAAGTTTTGTATCTAACTCTGCCATTTTTTAGCCGATTTCGACAAATGAGTACGATTCTACAACGTCATTCAATACCATTTTATCTATGAGTCAATAGACAGCGAGAGAACGTTCTGAAATTGTTGCGCTTTACATTGAAAACAAACGTTCAATTGTGAAAAACTGCAGTCGCTACGATGCAGTTCTTGCAGCACAAGTAAAGTTTATGCCAGCAAACCGAAGACCATTGACGAATTTAAAACTAGTATATAAAATTGCTAATCTAACGCCCGAAATGCTGGCCAATGTTCTGCAGAATGCCAGAGAAGAAATGCTTTATGCGTATCGACTGGAGGCGGTCATTTAATCGACATTGTATTCAATAACTGATTTAAAGAATATCGTAAATAAATCTTGATCATTTGTCGAACTCGGCTGAAACGTTGCAGAGTTACTCACTGCTGAAATGCCGAAGCTCAAGGTGTTACTTTTTTTTACAGGTCTATAGACCTGCTGCTACGCGTTACATAAGTTTGCATAAACTTAATATAACACTATGGGTACAAGGTATAATTACCGTGCCACGTCCACTGGAAATATAGCCGCCCATACAGACCTGTGCTTAGTATGTAAAAGTATATTCCATACTGAACTATGTTCTATGTTAGCCACTTAAAACAGAGCTTCACTCTGTGTTTTAAGTAGTTAGCTCAACATAGAACATAATTTTACCTACAAAACCCACAAAATGGGCAGAAGGTCTGCATCACAAAATTAACAGTATATATTTAGAGATGTGAGAAGAGAGTATCAAAGCTTCAGTTCTACCGAAGATAATGCTTTCGCTTATTTTCCATATACTAGTAAGTACTATGGTGGTAATTTGATACAATACATTACAAGACGTTTTTTCATGGTGTATATAAGCGTAAAACACACAGAAGCAGCATGCACATATGTACAAACAGAGATAGATGACCCTATTCACAGTATGGTAAAAGTGACACCATGCATTACGGGCTTATCTCATTAGCGCGTAGCGGAATGAATTAATTTTTGTCACTAGCATCGTCGTACCGTGCCTTGGTTGGCGACTTCCTGTGTGCGAGTGCGTACTCGTATATATGAGTATTTACATATTATGTGTATTTGTGAACCACAGGAAAGTCAACATGCAACGTATGTGCCACGCCTGTTTCATAAGTGCACCTATTCACCTGCTACGTTGAGATTCAGCATATCGCTTTCATTCGTTTGTGCGTCTTTGAGCGCTAGAAGCAAAGCCTTTGTATGTTTCCTTGTCGGCGTCTTCTGGGTCTTCCTCCCTCTGTGGAGTAGCACCTGGTATGCGTTCGTGTGTGCCGTGCCTTTCCGTTCACCGGGTTTCCTTCCGCGTGAGTCTCTCTTTCTCCCTTCCTGTCTGTATATATTTAAATCCGATTTAAATAATTACAAATTTCAATTGTGCAAAATCAAGGCAAGAACAGCATAGAGTGACAACGGCACAAGGCATAAAACTGGAGCCAGGCACGCAGTCTGCCAGTTTCAATGCGATAGCAGCAGTCGGTTTTAATTCTGCCATATGCAAAGCAAACAGACAAACCGAGCAACAGACAAAGACGGCGTGGTAAAGATTTATGCAGGCCTACTTCAGTGGCGCGACTCGAATTCAATTGACAATACAGCCGTCTCTATTCGTCCTTTCGTTTGCAACACTCCAATGGCATCTCCCATGCGTTGCTTATTACGAAGGCATCGTCGTCAGTTATGCTGCTACAGTGCTGCTTTTTGCGCGATAAGCTTAAAATGCCGCTCCTCCCGCATGGATTTTCCACGTATTTATTTGTCTATTTTAATACTGCTCAGAATATGTTCAGACGCAATTGTTGCTATGTAGTTTTCCGCCTTTATAAAATCAATTAACTTTTCAAGAGTTCCGTAGTGTTTGTAAACCCTTGATTTAATTGATTCCGATTCATTCAAGGTAATTATCAACATAGTAGAGTACTTCAGTAAGACGTGCACTTTTGGTTTGTCAGTGATCTGAAAAGCATAAAAAAGCGTTAACTGCTGTGAAACCAAATCTTAAATACTCTTCACACTTACCTTTTGTGCAAATGTATGTAAATGGCAGAAAGACGCTTGACAAACACGATAAAGAATATATATTCTTGATAGCATGGAATGTTGAGTGGATGTAGCCATGCCTGTCTGTTCGTTCGTCCGTCCGTCCATCGACGAGATCTCGGAAACTATAAAAGGTAAAATATTCAGCCAGTTTGTTTTGAAAAATTTAAGGTCCAACTACATGATTTTTAGCTTTATGTGGGCTTGTCAAGTAAGCCGTCTATCCAATGTTAGGCCAAGATGGTTTGCTGTGGTTCTTATCGCCGGATAACATCGCCATTGAGAAAACTGAAGGACAGCTGGTGCGTGTCATTGTAACTGCTATGTGGGTCGATTTTTCTGCATTCACTCCAATATTCCATCTAAATTCGAGGGGCGAATAGGCAGATCCATTTGACATGGAGAATTAATGAAATCTAGTGTCCCTTCATTATCCGTAATCTAGTACAAGTTAAAAGGTGTGAACGTAGTTTCCTGGTGATTAGAGAATACCTTAGATTTTTGTTCACACGACCTACACCACATTCCAGTTGGGCTTTGTACTGGAGACCTTCTCTAACTCTTGTCAAGCGGATTCCAGGTACCGTGCCAAACTCGTCTCAACCTTCTATTCTCTCGGACATTGACTTCGGTATATAGGTTCTACTAGTAGTAGCTGGAGTTGAGAAATTTGCAGATTCATGAATGTTCCGCACAAGCTGCTCGATGCCATGCTATATTTCTTCCCCTGAGTTAAATTTTGGGTTCAGATCAACAAAGAGCGAAACAAAGTAAGGTTTTTCCTGACTAAATCCTGAAATTTTGTCAATACAGCGACTGGCACATTACAATGATCCGATCAGCGATCCAGGCAATTCTCGATCGTCACTTTGGGATCAGTATGGCCAGCATGCTGCTTTGCCAGTTGAGTGGCTAATTAGATTCAAGTGCTGTGCGCATTTTAATCGTATGATTCCTTTAGGATTGCAAAGACTTGAGTCCTTAGAGGTGTTTTGCTGGAACATTTGTTGCGTAACCCTGTTTCATGGATGAACAGCGTTAAGTTCCCAAGGGAACTAAATAGAAGGGAAAACAACTGGTGCTTGAGTTCAGCAAAACACAGGGTGGTTGGAATTAACTAGCTCATATCCCTGGATTCTGAAGTATGATTACGCATTTTTATTGGTTTCGTATACAAAGAGTACGTCAATGTTGTTCGCTTTAAGAAGTATTTCAACAGCAGGTCTGTAAAAGCATAGGCCATTAGCATTCCATAAAGTCGTTCGGTGACTTATTTGCATAAACTAGCCAACACGTTAGAAAGCATTTGGCTGAATTGAGCAGTAATTTTGGTTAACATCTGCTGGATCAACGCCTCAACGCGTTGCATAATTTTCTCTTCCATGAAACTTGAAGTCCCATCCGATGTCAAGGTCTGTGCATTTGTATACGCGATTTGCGACCAGCTCCACATTTCACACAGCGGTAGTCCTTGTTGCAGAAACGTCTAGTGTACCCAAACTAATGGCAACAATGGGATTGGACGAGATCTTCGAATTTCCAAAGCGGCACAATTGTTATTATCGCATTACACAAACGGAATTTTGTTATATATTGCCTAGTTATTAATTGCGGGTTCAAGATCGACAAAGAATACTCGTATTGGCGTGGTTAACTTTGTAATCCTATTCGAAGTTTTTCACTAACTTGCGTTATTGGTCCACCTTCTTTACCATAACTCGCACTTATTCATCGCGTCCAGATTTATACGAAAAAACTCTCAGCTCCTAGTAAGGCATATCATTTATATTTGGCATGAAAATTTGCGGCAGTTTTAGCATAATTGAAGCAGTCTCCGTGGCATCTTCCAGTACGTCGGATTCTGAATCTGCAAAGATTGCAAAGCGACTTTTTTTTTTTGACTTTCTTGGCTGTAAATCAATATTTGTAGCGATTTTAAGCGAGTTTCGCTGCTTTATGAGTTATAAATATATATAAAATTTTAAATTGATATTGACTGCAATAAACAATTTTGTATACATATAACAGCACACAAGTGGGCGTGTGGTCTTTTTTGGGGCTACTTCAAAAAGTGGGCTATTCAGCGCCCATTTATATATGTATACATCAATTTTGATAAATGTAGATTTTGGCTGCAATAAACAACGTTTTCAAACCAAAAGACAAAAGTGGGCATATGGTTTGTATGAGGTCTTCTTCAAAAAATGGGCGTGGCATGTTAATATGGCTATCCTATTTGACTGCAATACAAATAAGTCTATATGAAGGATTTCATCCAGCTTTCGCAACAAATTATATAAAAATATGCGAAACAACATTCACACGGACAGACAGATAGCTAGACAGACGGACATAAGTAGATCGACTCGAATCGTCAAGCTGATGCAGAATAAATATACAAGGTTTGATCTAAAAAAATAACCGAATTTTTAATTTAAATCATAGAACACGTAGCGCCTTCTATTAAATGTGGCCAATGTTAAAAAGATACCTTTTTAGGGTTCCGTACCAAAGGGTAAAACGGAACCCTATTACTAAGACTCCGACGTCCGTCCGTCTGTCCGTATGTCACCAGGTTGTAACTCATGAACCGTGATAGTAAGACAGTTGAAATGTTCAGCAGATGATGTATTTCTGTTGGCGCTATAACAGCATATACTAAAAAACAGAATAAAATAAATATTTAAGGCGGCTCTAATACAACAAACATGATCTTTTCCGCTCTGTGGAAAAAGTTAAAATAATAAACCGGCCAAGAGCGAGTAGGACTCGCGCGCACAAAGGGTTCCGTACCATTATCTATAAAAGAAAAATCTTGTCTGTTGTATGGGAGCCCCACTTAAATATTTCTTTTTATAGATAATGGTACGGAACCCTTCGTGCGCGAGTGCGACTCGCACTTGGCCGGTTTTTATATTCTTATTTCGAAAGCAGCTAAGTTCATGCTAATCGTTAGACAGGTTACAAAATGACATACGTTTGAATAACAGCAGTTTTTGTAGTTATGTCGTAAAAACATAATGGAACAAAGAGCAAATAATAAATTTGGTTTAAACTTGGTAAACAATTTGCTGAGACTTACGAATTGTTAAAAAATGTCTATGATGATGATTGTATGAGTCGTACTCAAGTTTACACATGGTTTACATGGTTTTAAAAATGGCCGTGGTGATTTAAATGATAATCCAAGACCTGGACGACACGAAGCATCTAATCGTGCTGAGTTATTGTAAAATTTAAGAGAAATAATTGCAAATTTCACTGTGAGAATGCTGGCGGAAGAGTTAAATTCATCTCATCATTAAAATATTAACTGAAGATTTGGCTAAAAACAAGTTGTGTGTACGTTTTGTTACACATCAGTTAAATGATAATCAAAAAATCGCTAGTGTAGTCAATCACCGTGCAATTATTTTCTCTTTCCAAAAATGAAAACTGCAATGCAACTGAAATGAGAAAACTACGATGACACTCCAGCCATACAAGCAGCCACAGGTGACACAGGTGCTAAATAACAACCCAAAAAGGGAGCTTAAAAAGTGAGCGTTCCAAATGTAGGTATTGAGTTAAATGGAACGTATTTCGGATAAATATTGGCTTTGAAACATAACACCATGCTTGTTTAATTTTATAACTAAAGAGTTCGCTTATTTTTAGATCACATTGTGTATGTACTTTATAGAGTTTACGGCGCCTCCTTTAATGCGTTACGCTTTTTTAGAAAAACTGGTAGTACCATTCACACATTGTGTGAAATTTTCTTATCATTAAAACTGCGAGGCAGCTCTTGAACGGGCAGACATGGCTAGATGGAGTTGTTAGGTCGAGCTGATCAAGAATCTTTACTGATAACCGTTTTGTTAGAGTTGCTGCTAAGCCACAATGTTGATGAGCAACTAATAATATTGGTTTGTGCTCTTGCGCTCAGTTCAAATCAACTTCTGCATTTGCCGTTTGAATAGTTCGGCTTTTGCCGAACAACTTCGTAGCAAAACAGTTGTGAAATGTTGCAAAAATTGCGCTCGCACATTCTGATCAATTATAGTGGTAATATTTATTTTGGTGTCGTAACTAGTCATTTAAAATTTAACTTATGAAGGCAGTTTTATGTGGAATCAAAAAATTTTACATTGCTCAGAACTAGGTTACGACTCTCTGAGTGTTCGTGTTTTTTTTTTTTTTTTTTTTTTGTGGCAGTAGGCAAGTACAACGTCGCGCGGGCCCAGCTAGTATAGAATAAGTATGTATATAACTTATGGGGTCTCCTGTGCCTTCTTTAATGCATTACAACCCTTCATAAGAACTAGAGAAATACACTTTTCATTCTATTTGCGTAGTGTGTAAAAGCTGAAGGTATATATGCAGTTTAAGGATGTTGCAATAGGTTACAATGTCGATAGTTCCCTATCCCAATACAATTCAATGAACCAAATATTTTAAATATATGTTCCTAATCGGTCTTCTCTGTTTCACTATGCAAAATACGTATATGTACTCGTAAACTATTTTGAGCTGCCTCTTACTATATAATTTGGCATAAATATTTCATTTTTATATCTGCAAAAATTAAACTTTATTTTTGTTTGGAATATATTTGAATGTGTACAGCAGAGACATTAAAATTAAAGCTGTGAAGGATATTAATATTTCAGTTGCACCGAGTTTAACATTTGCTTTTTATGCTGAGCTTGGAGTATGTAAATATATTCAAGATTGGCGCCACCTGCAAAAAAATTTTGCATATACTCGTATGTAGTATGACACTCACTCTTCCGACATTTCTATTGCTATCTCATTTTTCAGGTGTGTAACTCTGAGTGTGTTTTATACTGAACATATTGTAAGATTACCCTTGAATTTAAATTTTATTTGGAATTTTTCATTTTTCATTTTTCATTTTTCTAGTTTTTTTTGTTTTTTGTTTTTTGTTTTTTGTTTTTTTTTTTTGATGGAGCAAAATTTTTTGCGTTTCGAAACATTTTGCTATCTTACTCATATAATATGTGTTTCTCTTTCATGTGCTGTCACTCATTCGTTGGTTGTCTCTCATAATCTGCATAAAAGTATGCAACATAGTTTTTATTTGATTTTTTAGTGATATCAAAGAGCAGCATGAAATATTTCTCCTTCTCACTCCTACAATTCATTGAATAGTTTTACGTATATTGTGCTTTCCTCTCTCTCCTCCTGACTCTATTAAAGCCACTATTTTTTTGCATGTATCTTCTTGCTTGCTTGCTTTGCTGTGTATTTTGCTGCTAAGCAGCTTAAACGAATCCTTTCTGGAATGTCTCACATGTTGTTGAGCATGTCCTGCGGCTATTTTACATGTACACATCCATGGACACACACATCCATGGACACACACACACACATGGACACACACACACATGGACACACACACACACACACATGGACACAAACACACACACACACACACACACACACACACACACACAGCCCGATAGAGGTCTTAAATGTTTGTATTTATGTATATGTTTCGTATCGATAAACCAAACTAAACAAAATCATTTATCGATTATTAAAATAAGCAACCATCCGGAAGCCGACTCAACTCTTTTAATAAGCAACCCTTTGTCACGGTTGAATAAAAGGCAGAAGATGTTTTTCTCATCTCCAGTCTCTATCATAATATATCTTTTAGATTGACCATTTTATCGTGCTATTTTCCCTAAGTTCATACTTATAGCCTGCTATAAGAACAAACAAAGAAAGATTGTTGATTTTTGACAGTTGTGAATTTAAGTTCATCTATTCGAAGTAAGTAAAAACCGAATTAACCGAAATATTAATACTCTTCATACGAAATTTAAAATCGCATATCGCTGTGCATATCCCAATACAAACAAGAAAGAAAAATGTTGTGTGCTCAACTTCGAGATATCCTGTACCTGGTTTTCAGCTACTTTTATGTACAAAAGCTTACATAGTTCAGTGGTTCGATTTTGAGATCGGCGGCATATTTCATTAGAATTAATGAAAAAATTGCACAAACTTAAAAATGGATTGCAAGTTTTTATGGCAGCTAACCCCTTATAGTGGCCCGATCTGGACCTATGTGGTATATTTTATTAGAATTTAGTAAAATGCACTAAATTTGGCGTTTTTAGCGTAATTAATAATAAAAATTTAAAAAAAAATTTCATACAAAAACATAGAAACGAGGCAGAGTTTTCTATGGCGGCTAACCCATAAAGTGGGCTTGACATATTCATTTAATACAGAGTGTCTCAAAAGAAAGTTCACATTTGATTTGCCGATTGAGAACGTTCGAAAACGTAGACAGTGTTAATCAGTCTGTTCGTGACAAACCGGACCTTTCGATTCGGAAGCGTGCTGTTGCTTTAAACGTGCATAGATCATCATTGTTCCGCATTTTACACAAAGATTTAAAGCTGCAGCCCTACAAAATTCAGTTGGTGCAAGAATTAAAGCCTCAGGATGCTGGGCAGCGCCTTGAATTCATAAACCAGATGATTGAGCGCTTTCCAACGTTTACCAACATCTTGTTTTCGGTTGAAGCTCATTTCCATTTTAATGGACATGTAAACAAGCAAAATTGCCGCTACTGGAGTACAACCAATCCAAAACACAAACATCAGAAATCCCTACATTCGCCTAAAGTGACCGCATGGGCTGCGATGTCGGCGCGAGGAATTATCGGCCCTTCCTTTTTTGAAGATGAAAGGGGACGCACAGTTACAGTGAATTCAGAGCATTATGTGGAGATGTTAGACGACTTCTTCGTGCCTTAACTGCAAAACTTTCATGGTTGTAACCAAAGAACATGGTTCCAGCAGAACGGAGCAACTTCACACACGTCCAAAAGGTCTCTATCACGAGTTCATGAAGTTTTTGCTGGCAAATTGATCTCCAGGAGAGGTGACATAAATTGGCCTCCACGAAGTCCCGATTTAACCCCTATGGACTTTTTCCTGTGGGCTACGTCAAATCTAAAGTTTACGGCAACAAACCGTATTCCCTGGCACAATTAAAAGAAAATATCCGTCACGAAATGGCAACCATCACGGAGAATATCTGCCGAGCCGTTATAGGAAATTTTAGTGCTCGATTAAATGAATGCCGTGAACGCAACGGCTCGATTAGTTTTTAAACAAGTTTCTGACATATGTTCCTGTCAAGTTGAGTAATTGGATGATGACAATTAAGTGTAATTCTCTAAAAACAGTTTTTATATTTTTCACACATAGTGTTATTAGTATATTAATTTCAGAGACATCAGATTCTATAGAAACTATAATATCTTGAACAGCTCGAAAAGGCGTGTCGATATTGCTATGTTTTTCTGTCTATCTATGTATACAGGAACTAGACCTTCAGTTGTCATCCAATCTTACTAAAAATCTGCATGGTGCATTTTGTTGCCGGAATTCATTAAGTATATCCAAGGCCAAGGCCACACACTTTTTTAGGGGTAGACCCCAATAACTAATCCGAAAAATCCATATGCTCAATATATACAGTAGTGTGATAGAGAAGTTTAGTGTATGGCATACGAGATACTGAACTCTATAATGTAGAGTTTGAGGTGACTAATATTAGAAGTTGAATTCTACCATACCATATTCCAGTTGATCTTGGTTGGTATTATATAGGCGGTTGGCTCTTCCATTAGAGTCCACCATGTATTTCAAATTTATATTGACTTCTAGCTGGTACCCGGCGCGTTGACACCGTTCCCCTTGCCTCTCATTTCCCCTGCCATGCCATCCCCATGTTCCACCCCTTCTAAAGCCACCCCTTACGCTAGCACCATTCCTCTGAATTTTATATATATTAAGATAATAAAAGCGTTTTTCGTAAAAAAACATAAAAGTAGGCTATTTGTTTGTAGGAGCTACCCCAAAAGTTTAGTGTGGCACATCAATATAGCTACTCTATACACTTGACGGCTAGATTATGACAAGCTAATCAAAATTATATAGATTTTATAGATTCTACGATGCCTCCTTTCATGGCAAGAACTTTCGTTACAATCTTACAGACGAACTGATTATGCCACATTATAAAATTTTAGTTTTAGTTTTGCTTTAAACAATTATATAACTTTTAACGCTGTACAAACCAAACTGTGCTTACAATGTACAATCTATGCAGCATTTCCTTTAATGATATGATATACTTGAGATTCCACAAATCTCATGCCGTTGCCTGTCGCTTCAAGCAACTGATTAACTAAAATCAACTCATCCTAATGCAACTTAAAAGTTCTCACTTCAACTAATTGTGATGCGCTTTCAGAATGCTCACTAAAGGCAGCTGATATATGCTCACCTTCAACTAATATCTTGAAGCATAACGTTAGCTTAAACATACTCGTATCTCCATAAAACAAATGAATACTGTGGAGAAATGATTTGCTGCTGAAAAGTGTTAGCATCAGCCAAATGAGCGAACATTTTGTTTGCGGCATTAAAACTTTTTCGATTTCGGTAAAATTTTGCTTTCGCTGACTAAACTCCGTAAAAAGCAAGAGAAACGTGAGCTCGGCAAAATCGAAGCATTAATACTCTCCCCACACGCATTTAAAAATTTACTGTTAAGTGCTACGCTTATGATGTTTTGAAGCTAGGAAATATATACAAACAAGAAAAAACGTTAACTTCGGTTGAACCGAAGCTCTAATACCATTCACACGAAACTTTAAATAGTATTGTAATCCATATAAATGGGGGATTAAATAGGGGGTGGTACATGCTCACTAGTAGATGTGTATGAAGCGATGTAGTAGATGTGTAAGATGCCGCCATATCGAATTTCAAGTTGATATTGACGTTTTCCATACAAATGCATAAAAGTGAACTGTGGGTTTATATGGGACTACCTCAAAAAGTGGGCGGGACACGCCCCTTTGTATATGTATATGAAGCGGATGTCCATTAAAATCCACAAAATCAAATTGCAAGCTAATATTTATTTAAATGAAGGATTTTTTCATAAAAAAACAAAGAAAAACGGTGGGTTTTGTATGGGGGCTACTTCAAAAAGTGGGCGGGCGACGCCCAATTGTCTATGTATGTTTAGCGGCTGTTTCTTAAAAGGCACCATATCGCATTTCAACCTAATATTGACTTCAATAAAAAAGTTTTTCTTACAAAAAGTCAAAAGTGGACCATAGGTTTGTATGGGAGCTACCCCAAATAGTGGGCGGGCCACGCCCGTTAGTCTTTAATGCGTTACAAACTTTCAGACAAACTGATTTTATACCATTCACACTATGTGTGAATGGTATAAAAAAAAGAGAAACGTTTACTTCGGTTGTACCAATTGGTGAAAATCCTAGAAATGCTTCTCTATCGGCGGTATTGTTCTCTTTATCGCCCACAAGTAGGTAAGAGAAGTGATTTCTCCATGCATCTCTAACCAGACTTCCATTATTGTCCTTGCAGAAACAAACTCCGGGCTTAAAACATCCTCAAACTCATGGCTTTCTTGTCGATTAGTCTCTCTCCATTGGTGGAGGTATAGTCGTGAAGGATGCATTTTCCGACTGATGGCGCAAAAATCTCTTCGTTTCCAATTTTGTCGTTGAAATCGCCAAGCACGACTTTTACATCGTGATTGGGGCAGCGCTCATAGATGCGTTCGTGACGCTCTTAAAATTCATATTTGGCTTCATTGTCTGGGACTTCCTTCGGGGCTTGTGACCAAATCAGGCTAATGTTGAGGTATGAAACTGGAGACAAGACCGCGTAATTTCCTACTAACCACTAAACCTCATACAAATTCGTGCTTCCTCGCATGGCAACTATAATAGATGTCACAAAATGCAGCCCGATGATATCAACCTTGAACTTGTCGAGAGCATCAACAGCTTGCCCTATGGACAGACAGGGCATTCCAGGTGCATATCCGTAAATCATGGTCCTTAAATCGTTTCGTTTGCGGAGATCGTCACCAAAGAGGAATTGTTACCGAGGCTTCCTCTGTGTCTTCACTGGTAAATATTGCTTTACGGTGGCCGGAACCAAACCATTCTTACAATTTTCTCACAATGGAAGTTCCGTGGCTTACCCAGGGGATACCTGTCCTAACGCACGTTAGTAAGCTGTTGGGGCCTTTTGGAAAAGAATCGTAATTTAGCTTTCCCAAGAGAATGGCCAAATATTAATATGATTTACACGAAGTTTCAAGTAATGCACTTAGCTGGTACTGAATACGAGTATATTTTTTTTTGTTTTTTGTTTTTTTTTTGTAAAAGATAACAACCTAAACCTGCGTGATAAATTTGTTTGGAGCTACCCCCAAGTGTAGCTGGGGCATATCTTTTGGGCATATTTTATGGGAATCGTATGTCCATAAGAAGCCAACATGTCAAATTAAAAGCGGATTTTGTCTAAAATAAAATAGCTTTTTATACAAAATTCTAACAGTGTGAATTCTCGGTCCACCAGAAACAACTTTCTCAAATCTTAAATTTATATTGACTGCAATAAAAAAGTTTTTCAAACAAAAAGGCAAAAGTGGTACGATGGTTTGTATGGGTGCTACCAAAAAAGTGGACGTGGCACGTCAATATAGCACATTATGGACATCGTGTTGCTCAGTCGAATGAAAGTGTTCCCATCAAGCCATTATCGTAAGAGTGCTTCGTGTGTTTTGTTCATCGAGAAGCATGAATCAGAAGACACGAAAGAATCAAAACGAAGTGTTCTGCTGAGAGAGTAAGCGAGTCTGGCTCATTTTTATTTGATTTTTCGCTGAGCAGACAGCATAAATATATTTGGTTGAGCATATTTTGCGAATCCTGCCTACAAGAAACATTCGAACAGTTTCGATGACAGTGGGCTCCCGTAGCAAAATAAGTACTTATTCCTTCAGATAGCCATGGGTTTTGGATTTATTTAGGTGCCAACTTTATCAAGCGCCGCCATTGATCAAGCGGACATATCTTCTCTACAATTGGTAAGGACTAAAGGAAACCGCATTGGAATGCAAAAAGAGTTGGATTTTGATGTCCTTTGTCTAAAGAGGATTATTGTACAAATAAATTGGATGGAGAGCAACTTTTGATAGTTCGAATAGACCTGGGAAATTTTTGAAATTTTCTTCATTTCACCATATCAGTACATTTTTTTTTGTTGTTTCATTATTTTAGTCTGAGAAAAATTTTAATTGAAGCTAATAAATTATTTTTTGATAATACGCTTCTTTTTGTATCCTACGCTCCTATAATACGCTTCTTTTCCAGTGACCAGTTGAAGATAAATTACTTGACTATATTACTACTTTCTTCAAGTAGTTGCACTTTTTCAGCACCGAATAAAACTCTGGAATATAAATCTATCAAGCTGCTATACAAATTTTTTGCTGTTCAGAAGTCAGCCTTGCATTATATCGGGAGTTTAAAAATATTGCACATAAAAGTCTACTATTCACAAATAGTAGTAGACTCATTCACGTTTTTCTATATCAGAGACTAAAAGTTTAGCTAAAGCAATGGACGTTTTTTTTACCAATTTGAATTCGGAAACTCGAAAGCCTTGTTTACGTGAAACCACCTTTGTGAAATCATGTAAATAAAAATATGTAATTCATTTTGACAATTTGGCTAGGGATGCCAATAGACCAGAGTTCGGAATTACACATAGCCAACTGCGATTACTGTGACACAGAGTGTGAAATGGTATTATCAGTTTGTCTAAAAGTTTGTAACGCATTAAAGGAGGTATTCTAGACTAAATAAAGTGTATATATTCTTGATCAGCTCGACGAGACGAGACGATCTTGCCATGTCCGTATGTCCGTCTGTCCGTCTGTATGTTATTGCGCATTTTTTTGGGGACCAATTTTTAATCTATCCAGATGAAATTTTGCACATACACCGCTTTTTATTGTAGTTTAATAGAGAGTCAAGATTGACACGCCTCGCTCACTTTTTGGGGTAGCCCCAAATCAGCCGTATTTAATGAATACGTTACTGGGGAAAATCACGAGGCGGTCCTCTCACCAGAGAAGGGGTACTGTCTTCATTTGGAGGCAAGATGTCACCTATGAGTCGACTTGAGATGGTATTAAACAAAACAAATACCATCTCCCTTTGATACAAAATTGATACACTATTGGCACTCTGTGTGAAGATTATAAATATATAGTAAGCATAGTATATAGTAAGCAAATACATATCTTTACCCGTATATTTGCCGCACAAATATTTTATGTAATGCAGGCAAGCAATACTTGTACTTATATGTATTTGAGATAAGTAAGTAAATGATGTATGGATAAATGTTATATGCAGACAGTAAATTAATGGGTAAAGTTTTATGGCTTATTAAGGAGTAAACGTTGATGATTATATGTGTACATAAAGTTCGAATAAAGCTTCAACGATTTTAAAGCACTTTAAAGCTAATGCCTGAAATACAAAAGAGAAAAAAAAAATGAAACTGTTGGTACTTTAATTGTTTACTTGTAAGCTAGTACAATCCCTATCTGGTTGCTTGAATAGAAGCGCGTGAGTGGATATTTCATTAAGCCTAAGTGGCTTGCACTCGTCCATGCTCACGTATTATTTCAAGTAATTGTTTTAAGATTTGTGCTAAGGGTAGAAAACATTGGGGGCGAAAAAGCACGCAGCCAAGGCAGCTGAACGTCATTGCATGTGAATGAGTTGTGCCGGACAAATGAAACACCGAACCGAATCGTGCACTCAATACTTCATGGCACCATAAGAAAAAACTAGCGCAGCAGCTGCTACCGACAACAACAACAACAACAACAACAACCGTAACCCGTAACCCGTAACCCTCCAATATATCCAACAAACCACTCCAACAAAGGCCAAAAACAGAAAAATAAAACAAAACAAAAACAAAAACAAAAACAAAAACCCTTAGCTTGCCAACGTGTACGTGAACGTCCAGCCGACAAAAATCCTCGAAATCTCAAGTCAAGAAAAGAAATATGCAAAAATTATGCTCATTGTAAACACTCACTCTACTCTCTGCACTAGTATTTCATTCCCGATCCCGGCTAGATTTGAGTGAACAACACAATATTGCAAGTGCGTTGATGTAGCGACACATGTTCCAAGCGGTCAGTGGTTTAATACATCTCTCCTTCCCGCCGCACCGCACCGCACCGCACCACAACGCAAAGCACACGTTGGACCACAACGGAAATCTTTATTTCTATGCACGGCTGCTGTGTGATTGTGTGTCCTGCGGTCGGTATCTATTTCTTTTACGTATTTATACTTTTTTTTTTTGTCCCTATTATTGCTCAACGAAAATAAAATAGTCAAAGCGGAAAGAAAAGAAACTATGACATATTGTATCCACAGCACTACGTGCCTCGTATGCATAAAATTTTATTCACTGGCATTACTTTTCTCGTTGTCCTTCGTGCTTTGTGCTGTGGTGTATTGTATAGACTATCGTATACCAGTGTCGGATGTTAAAAAATGCAAGGAATAGGCGAACTCACTTAAAAAAAAATATATATATATATATATATATATATATATATATATATATATATATATATATATATATATATATATATATATATATATATACAAAAAGTTGTTATCACATTGACAAAAAATTTGAAAAACATTTCCTAATCTAAAAATTAACTTAAACAAGCTAAAATGCATATCTAATTTTCGTAATTGACGTCGCTAAATAAATTTTGGATTGTAAATATATATATATATATATATATATATATATATATATATATATATATATATATATATATATATATATATATATATATATATTTTAGATTAGGAAATGTTTTTCAAATTTTTTGTCAATGTGATAACAACTTTTTGTTATAGTAGCCTAATACTGAGATCGATGAAAATTTTTGCTACCGAAATTGTAAACTATGCAAAACAAACAAAAAACAGTGTTCCCAAAGCAACATGAAATACTAAAGTCACATAGATTTTTCTTTGTTTTTTTTTTCTGAAAGAAATGCAAAATGTTACACTCATTGTCACCTTTTTTTTTTTTTTAGTATACCTATAAAGTATTTTCCGTAGCAAACATTTTTGTTATCTGACTACTGGATGAAAAACAGTTCATGCCGAAAATTTTTGGTTGTTGTTTGATAGCGTTTTTTTGTATGAAGTTTTTTCGGTACCAAAAATTTTCATCGATCTCTGAATTGAGCTTTAACAAAGAATGTTTGGAAACGGAGACAATTGTTTTGAACTCTGCAACGAGTCCTCATCAGTCCGCTGGACGAACATTTTTAGATTTTATACTTACAACAAATAGTGTAAGATGGACTTCGGCTTCGGTTACAGCGATCCCAAAAGCATGTGAAATATGAAAATGCGTTAACTTCGTTAGTATGTGGTAGGTTTCTGTGGGGAGCACCTCTAAAATTGGGCGGCATACGGCTTCTAATATATGTATAAGTGAAACGTCTGTCTAAAAAAAACAACCAGGTTAAATTTCAAATTGTTATTAACCAAAATAAGAAGGAAAGCACACGTTAGTGAACAGTAGGTTTGTATAGGGACTACCCTAGAAGTGTTAGGGACATGCCTAGTAGTATATGTATCTACAACGGGTTTTCACGAAATTTTTTGCCATTTTTGACACCTTGTAACACTTTGTCAGAAATGTGTATAGGAGATTGGGCCTTATGCCTTTTATAGCAAGGAAACAAGTAGCATTTTTTAATTCTCTTCACACGTTGTGTGAATAATATTATAATTTTGTCACGGAGTTTGGAACTCATTGAAGAAAGAATCGAAGACCCCAGAATATTCTTGATATACTCGACGAATCGAACTAGCCATATCCGGCTGGCCTTCTCGTGCCTCTATGAATCAACACAAGTCGCTCAGTTGAGACATGTATCTAAAATCTGGTATGGAGACTTCCAATGTTCCTGGGATGATTAAAAGTATATGACAACTACCATGCCACACCAACTTTTAAGGATAGCTACTCTACAAACCGACCTCCCACTTTTCGGGTTTTTTATGAACAAAATCTTTCATTACAGTCAAGATTAGGCCTGATAAATTTTACAGAATTTACAAATTCTATTGATAATAACACTGTTGTAGTCAGCTTGCAAGGATTTCGTGAGATAGGCTTAGTGGTGATAACCGTTTTGCTAAGTTAGCGGATGTCTCCAAACAAACCTTTAATTTGAAAGTTTTTTGGCCAGAAACCGGGAATGTTGAACATTTTGGCCTGCATCTCCAGAACTAGCAGAGATACGGGGAGTGTATTGTTGCTATTAAAAAATTAAATTTAATTTGCAAGCTAAAAGGTCCTATGATCCTAAGTTATAGTTTCCTAGATGTAGGGCCGGGAATATTCAAATGTTCGCCGCGACTACGCTGTAGGTTGTCCATTTGGAATTTCCAATTCTCTTTCCAGCATTGCTACTCGTATCTTGAACATTTAAGCGATTAATGTTGGTCTCCAATTCGTGAATTAAAGCTGGATTATTGACGAAGACTTTTGACTTCCCATAAGCCCAAAGAAAAATAATTAACAGTTGAAAATGTATTGTTTTGGTCTGGCACCGTTGCATACACTCTATGAAAAAGAGGAATACGATTTGTTCATTTTCGTATTTATATCTTTCTATGCAATTTAACAGTCGAATATTTTAATAATGTAACGTATTCCGCATAGCTGCTATCTTTTTTGTTTATTTCGGTTCTCTCAGTTTAAGTTGGAAGAATGGAGAAAAAAATTTTATCTATCTCTGTCGTACTCTAAAGGTCAATTCATATTGTAGAGCACGTCGGTCGAGCACCTTGAAACTGTTGTGGGCGCACTTGCAAACATGTTGGCGAACATCAGTGGAGTGTGTTTTTTTTTATATTTTTTTCGCGACAATTTTAATAAAAGAGGAATGAGACAGATATATAAAACAAAAGAAAAATTTGTTTCCAGGTGAAAGAAATAGAGTTCATGTGGATTTTTGCGACAGCCAAACATTTCTAGAAAAAAAGAACATTCAGAGATTGGTTCAAAGAAAACTTCAAAATAAAGATTTTAATGTTAATGATACAGACTGCTGTTAGGCACTGAACAAGTTTGAAGACAAAAAGTTGGAGGCATTACTCGAAAAAGACTCATAACTTTAGGGAGGTGCTTACATCACAGATTCACAACGTCTTATACGAATGTAGCCTTTTTTATTTAAATAATATAGAATAATTAACAAAAATGGATTTTTTTTCAAAATATTTCCCTTTTGCATGCGCTCAGAATCACACTTTTGCCAGTATGAACAAATCTCCATTTTTGAACTATCAACAGCTTCTTCTGAAATTATTGCTAAGTAGTTTTTTGACATGATAACGTCTTATAAATTGATGAACACCGGCTGCACGAACGAACAAGCATGACTCATTTGCCACGTAAATTTTGAGCCGTGCGTGCAAGCGAGTGCGCGGAACAAACGATAGAGAGGCACGATCGGCCTAAGCGTGCAAAGCAAGCTCACTATACTTCTCAAAGTGCACTTCTCATACGTGCAAAGCGAGCTCACTATACTTCTCAAACTGCACTTCTCAAACGTGCAAAGCAAGTTCACCTTACTTCTCAAACTGCACTTCTCAAACGTGCAAAGCAAGTTCACTATACTTCTCAAACTGAACTTCTCAAACGTGCAAAGCAAGCTCACCTTACTTCCCAAACTGGACTCTCAAACGTGCAAAGCGAGCTCACTATACTTCTCAAACTGCACTTCTCAAACGTGCAAAGCAAGCTCACCATACTTCTCAAATTGCACTTCTCAAACGTGCAAAGCTCACTATACTTGAATAAACGAGTGCAAATAAATGTGAATTTACCGAAAAAATTTCAATTTTCAATTAACTCCTTCTTTGTATTATACAAAAAATAATGACAATTCAGTGACAATAATTCAATTCAATTCATAAAAGTATGCAATTTTTTCATCAATGTTGTCTTATGATGTTATCACGTAAAATTATCGTCCGTAAACCGACTTTACAGACATCCAATTTTAGTTTTTTTTTTCTTTTCATTTAGGAGCAAAAATAAATCATTGGATACCAAATCTCAGATATACGATGGAATATTTATTTATACCGATTGACATGAGCCTTTATTTGAGCGATCGTAAAACTATGCGGAACCAATAATTCATGTATTACGTATTGTATATTATCTGTATGCTGGTCCCAATTATGCTCAACAGTTGAAAAATGTAAAAAAACTATGGCATGAAAAGCTTCGCGAGTTAATTCCATTTATCAACCAAGATACTAGAGTAAGATTTTTACTTACTAAATCTAACCAACACATCGAAAAATGTTTATCAAATGAATTAATAACTTTGAAATTTAGTTATAAAGGATACAGAGTTACAGATTGACGTCAGTTCCGGGTGACAAAATATCAGAACAACTCTTTTGAACAAAATTCATGTGAAAACATATTAATATTTCTTTCATCTGGTTCATACACATAGAGTAGCCTCAACGACCAGTAAATTGGTTTTCTTTAAACTATTTGAATATCGGATTTGACTATATCGACTCAGCTTCCGATGTTGATCAAGGATATGTATATAATTTAAGAGATTATATGCCCCCTTCTGCCTGTTACATACATTCGTACAAAGTTACCCAAAATGACAATATGGCAGAGTATGACAGAGAACGGAAATTCCGCAGGACCCAACAATTTCTGAGTGATTTGAAATGCTTGCACAGACTTAACAATTTTCACTACACTTTGATAACTGTGGATGGGATATAGGGTAGGTTTTAATTTTGTTGGGTATGAAATAACAAGAAATAAAATGCTAATAATTAAAAAAATTACGATTGTGTGGGATTTGATGCCATGAACTGTATAATATTATTACCGAGGTCTCAAATATTTACTAATAACCTGAATAGATGAAGAAGGGGGGTAGTAACTGGGGAATATTCCCCTCCCAACACAGCATTTTTGTTCAGAACAAACAATTTTTTTCGCTTCATTTTCATAAAATAATAGGCTATCGTTTTGTTTTCTCCTGATTTTTAATAGTTTTTTTTTTATTAAATAGAGAGAGCGAGAGAGAGAGAGAGAGAGAGAGAGAGAGAGAGAGAGAGAGAGAGAGAGAGAGAGAGAGAGAGTAAAAAATCTCCTTTCGACCCTATACAATTTCAGCTATTGTTAATGACACTTAACATCAAAGTTAATTTGATTCGACTTTTGAATGTAGGCAACTTATTTTTTCAAAACAATTAAATATTTACATAAATTAAAATATTATCAATACAATAAAACAAATTACAAAGAGTTTTTTATGGGTGCAATACCTTTCAGTGGTCACGTCGTAGTCATTTTCACTAGTGTGTTTATTCTGGTCATGAAAAATCTGCATACTAACTTTTAAGCCAATCACAAAAATTGGACAATAGGGAGCATACACACATCAGACAGACTGAAGCACAGACATAAAAATATGGCTAGAACAACTCGGCTTATTAAACTAATCAATATATATGTATATATACAAGGTATGATCTAAAAATAAATGAACTTTTAATTCAAATTATAGAACACATAGCGCCATCTATTAAGTCCAAACACTACCTACTAAATACAGTAGGTATTGTTTGCACTTATCTGCAGTGTTAGAAAGGTACATTTTTCTTCTTTCGAAAACAGCTAAATTCATGCTAATCGTTTGACAGGTTACAAAATGACACACGTTTTAATAATAGCAGCTTTTTGTAGTTAGTTCATAAAAACATAATGGAACAAGGAGCAAATATTAAATTTTGTTTTAAACTCGGTAAAAAATTTCTAGAGACGCTTCGGTTAACGCCGAAGCTCTAATACCATCCACACGAAATTTTGAAATAGTATTGTAAAACATAAATGTGGGTGTCCAAATTGGGGCTACCCCAAAAAGTGGTACACGCTCACTAGTAGATGTAGTAGATGTGTAAGATGCCGCCATATCGAATTTCAAGTTGATATTGACGTTTTCCATACAAATGCGTTTATATGGGTTTATATGGGACTACCTCAAAAAGTGGGCGGGACACGCCCATTTGTATATGTATATGAAGCGATCGTCCACTTAAATCCACCAAATCAAATTTCAAGCTAATATTGATTTAAATGAAGATTTTTTTTCATAAAAAATACAAAACTGCGGTGGGTTTGTATGGGGTTAGCCCAACAAGTGGTCGGGCCACACCCATTAGTCTGTATTAAATATGTTAAGCGGCTGTCTACAAAATGACACCATTTCGCATTTCAACCCAATATTGACTTTAATAAAGAAGTGTTCATACAAAAAGTCAAAAGTGCGCAGTAGGTTTGTATGAAGGCTACCCTAAAAAGTGGGCGGGCCACAACCTTTTGTCTATTTATGTAAAGCGGCTGATCATAAAAAGGCACCACATTGCATTTCAACCTAATATTGACTTTAATATAAAGTTTTCATAAAAAAATTCAAAAGTGGGCAGTAGGTTTGTATGTTGGCTAGCCCAAATATTTGGCGGGTCCCACCCATTAATGTATATGTCAACCATCCGACCACTAGAAGTTACCATATCAATTATTAAGTTAATATTGACTACAATAAAAAAGTTTTTCATACAAAAAGTCAAAAGTGGGCGGTGAATTTCTATGGGGGCTACCCCAAAAAGTGAGCGTAGCGGGTCAATCTTGACACTCTATTAAACTGGAATAAAAATAAATATACGTGCAAAATTTAAACTGGATAGCATAAAAATTAGTCCCAAAAAATAGTGCAAAAACACACAGACGAACAGACAGACGGGCAGACAGACGGACATGGCTTGATCGATTCGTCTCGTTGAGCTGATCAAGAATATATATACTTTTTGGGGTCTACGATGGCTCCTTTAATGCGTTACAAACTTTCAGACAAACTGATAATACCATTTCACACTTTGTGTGAATGGTATAAAAATTAATGTCTGTAAAGTCGGTTCACGAACGTTAATTTTACGTGATAACGTTATAAGAAAACATTGATGAAAAATTGCATACTTTTTTGAATTCTGAATTGAATTATTATCACTTAATTATTATTATTTTGTATAATACAAAGAAGGAGTTAATTGAAAATTACAATTTTTTCGATAAATTCACATTTATTTCCACTCCATTTGTTTCCTGGACGACGTTGCTCTGCCCTTCCCCTTGCCTTTCCTTTCCTTACCACTCCTTCCCCCTGTCCCAACTACTATAAATGTATGCTGCGAGACAAAGAGATAAAACGCGTTTCTATATAGTTTGGCGTTGCCAGCGTCAAACACAAAAAAATTTAATTTTGAAATATTTCAATTAAATACAACTACAAATAAATATTGCTCGTGCATATTTAATCGCTGTATGTCGCCCCCTCACACTTTATTTTACATTAGTAAGCTCCTACTCAAACACTCTACGTTCTTAATGTTCGGCTCGTATACGTGTTTGTGTGTTTGTGTGCGCAGCAAGTATTTTTGAGTGTCTATTAAATGAGCAATTTAATATATTTACGCATATAAAATGTACATCGTTTGTGGTCGAGAAAACTACGTGTTAAGCCCGAATATTGCAAAGCAAAGCAGCTGCTTTTATTGCATGATGCATGATGTTAATGGACCACCTCACAAGACCTAAAACGTCAATGTCTCATCAACCACCCTCCGTATTTGCCTGATCTATCACTGTGCAATTATTTAAAAAGCCTATGGATAAATTGGTTGAGCATTCGAAACGTTGTATTGAGTTAAATGGAACGTATTTTGAATAAATTTTAGTTTTGAAGTAGAAAACCATGCACCATTTTTTTTATAACTAAAAAGTTGGGACATTTTTAGATCAGACCGTGCATACATTGTGATGCTGTGCTTAAGTCAACACTAATATTGCTACTAAATTGTATTATTGTTCACACTCAGTGTGAATGGTAAATACACAAAATTACAATAAATTTATTAGCCTGTTTTACGTTGGCCGTAAACCGACACAACTGCATTCTTTGCTGCCTATTCAGCCATACAGCCGAGTAGTTATTTAGACTTGTTTGCTGCTTAGCTGAAGTTGAATTCACGTCTGTTTAGTTGGCTTGTTTTGGCATTTTGCTAACATGGCTGACACACAATTCACGGTGAACTCTGGACTGGAAAATCTTTGAGAAACGTGCAGTGGTTGGCATTATAAATATGTGCTGAATAGCGCGCTTTGCATTTATTTAAGTATGGTAAAAAATACTATACACCAAGAGAGTATAGAAATGCAGTTATTAGGTACTTTAAATTAGCTCTGCCAATCGGTAGCCTAGCTTTGGGGGAATTTAGTCGCTATGGAGCGTTTCTCGGGAGCGGACTGTGCGTTGTTCGTACGTGAGTTTTACAAAAACGGTAATTCAGCGACTGTAGCGCGTAGAAAATTCTGCAGTATTCGACATGTTCGTCATTTAAATGATGCGCCAAGCCCTCGACTCATTGCAAAATGGATAGAGAAGTTGGAAGAGACCGGTTCAACGCTGGAAAAATCAAAATCCGGGCATCCAAGGGCTTCGAGAACGTTCGAAAATGTAGACAGTGTTACTCAGTCTGTTCGTGACAACCCGGACCTTTCGATTCGGAAGCGTGCTGTTGCTTTAAACGTGCATAGATCATCATTGTTCCGCATTTTTAGCAACTTCACACACGTCCAACAGGTCTCTACCACGAGTTCATGAAATTTTTGCTGGCAAATTGATCTCCAGGAGAGGTGACATAATTTGGCCTCCACGAAGTCCCGGCTTAATCCCTATGGACTTTTTACTGTGGGGTTACGTCAAATCTAAAGTTAACGGCAACAAACCGACTTCCCTGGCACAATTAAAAGAAAATATCCGTCACGAAATGGCAGCCATCACGGAGAATATCTGCCGAGCCGTTATAGGAAATTTTAGTGCTCGATTAAATGAACGCCTTGAACGCAACGGTTTACATTTGGACAATATCATTTTTAGGAAATAAATTCCCAAAGTGTGCATTTTAATATGTAATAAACTTGTTTTCAATAAACTACTTACTTTTTTTTTATCGATTTTTTAAATGTGAACTTTCTTTTGAGACACCCTGTATAATACAACAAACAAATATAAAGTGTTTTTGTATGAGATCTATACATTCTAGTGTTTAAATCGTTTTGATTATTGTGTTGCTTTCCAACTATTAAACATATATTTCAAAGATTAACGGAATAGTATGCGGAAAAACACAGGAAGACTGACAGACAGATGGACATGGCTAGATCGACTCTCTTCTTGCTGATCATGTGATAATTTGCGGAGTCTCCAATGCTATATTTAAGGCGTTGCAAATATTGTGACTAAATTTTAATACTATTCACACTCTGTATGAAGCATATAAAAAAGGAAATTGAAAACAATGGCAAGCATTCAGTTCAATCTAAATGTTGCTCACATTGAGTTTCAAAATTGCATGCCACTGCGCATCTACATACGTCATCATAAACAAAAGCTGTTCGATATTTTAGAAATTTGTTAGAAATTTGTTATGAATAGTTAAAAAGCTGAAAAGTTAAAAGCAATTAATAAATTAATGTAATTTTATGCTCATGAAAACACGGGAACAATCTGATTAAACATTAAACAATTTTATAAAACAAGTAATTTGTTTTGCTCAACAATCAGATCCAAATCAGTAATATTTGCGTTTATTTTAATTCAATGTTTTTGCTAATTTTGTTTTTCTGGATTAACGAAATCATGGTTCATTTTCGTATTTTGAAATACATCCGTAAGCAAAAAAAATATCGTAGATTTTGTACTTTTTCATCACAATCAAAGTGCAGTTTTAAATAATTTTAAATATAATAAGCAGCAGAGACAACGTAATGTAAGTTAAGGCTCGTTTTTTTTTTCTACTGCCGCCGCTCTCCATCAATTTTTTCTTCTAGTTTATAATTTTTTGTGTTTACATTTGTCCACCTCTTCAGCATTTTCCAGCTGACCGATAAGTAATCGTATATCAAAGATAACAGACAAAAAAGTGACCGATAACACAACAAAAATCGATTTATACTGCAGGGCTACTCGAAATGGATTTATTACAACTGTGAAGTCGTCAAATACATTACTCAATATTATTCCACTTAATTTTATGGCACTTAAATAGAGTATCAATATAGCCACGCCCACTTTTTGGGGTAGGCCCATAGAAACCCCGCACCCCTGGGGGGTAAATGGGTGTGACCCGCCCACTTTTGTGTTTTTGTAGGAAAAACTTCTTTATTAAAGTCAATATTAGGTGGAAATTGGATGTGGTGCTTTTGTGCAGCCGTTTAAAATACATAGACTAATGGGCGTGTCCCGCCCACCTTTTTGGGTAGCCCCCATACAAACCCACGGTCCACTTTTACGCAATTGTATAAAAAAACTTCTTCAGTTAAATCAATATAAATTTGAACGCTTTTTTTTGGTAGCCCTATAAAAACTTCCCCTTGCACACTATTACGTTTAACTGTACGATATAAAATTACTAGTGAATGGTATAAGAGTTAAACCAAATTTAACTTTTTTTCTTCTTTACATGTAGAGTTTACATATGCAATCAATAATTTCAACTAGCAAAAGGCTGGTGATTTCAAACGGTTTAAAATTAATTTCTGTGACAACTATGAAATTGATTTGGATCCGAATTGGAGCGAAAGATATATACTACATAATATTATAAAAGCGAAAGTTTGTATGGATGAGTGTATAAGTGGATGTATTAATATTTGTTACTCTTTCACGCAAAAACTACTAAATGGATTTTTATGAAACTTTACAATAATATAGCGCATATATTAGAATAACACATCGGCTATAATTTATGAAGATTAAATTAACGCATTGATTTAATTAATTTAAGTAGACAACAAAAAGCTGATAGCTACAAAATCGTCTAGCCTTAAATGGTCATGTGTGCGGGACGATATAAGAGAGGCAGTGATTGAAAGAAAACCTTTGGCTTTGTGAAAGTTTAAATTTTAATTAATCAAATTTTTTTTAATAGAATTTGGGTTTTAATGCAAAAATAAGCATTTGTTGAAAAAAGTGTGCATGTATATGCCGCTTATATGAATATGGTCCAAAAATTTCTCTATTATTTTTTATATATAAAATGAAAATTTGTATATATATACATATGAGAATAGGTCGTTAAGTATTTTTCACCCTCCTACCCCCACCCCCTATTTTTTAATCGCGATTTTAGTATTTTTGTATGAACAATTTTATTACCCGATGGGTCATGAAGAATAGCGAAGTGGAGAAGTGGGGTAGGGAGAAGGGCAGCAACGCGGCAGTTACTAATCAGTATCCAATCTATTTATATATATATATGAACACACCCGGTATATCATATATACGGTATACATATGTGATAAATCGACATTATTACAAAAAGGAACGGGCAAGTTTGTTGGAGTCTAACCCAAAGTGGGCGTGACACGCCCCACGGTCATACTGCGAAGTGTCCGTCCATATGAAGCCAAATGTCAAATTGATTTTGCCTGAAATGATAATGTTTTCCATGAAAAATCACAAAAGTTGGTGGTGGGTTTGCTTTGGGATACCCCCAAAAATGGAGAAATCACATATTTCTCTATAAGCGAGGCGTTCGTCCATAATTCCATATTGATACTTACTGTAATAAGAAAGTTTCAATGCAAAATTAAGTTCCAATGGAGGCTACCCCTAAAAGTGGGCGTTACACCATAATATTTATGTGAAACATCCTTCCATTAGAAGCCATCATGTCAATATTAAAGGTAATATTGACTGCAATAAAAACGTTTTCCATACAAAAAGGCAAAAGTGAGTATGTGGTTTATATGGGGACTACATCGCAAAGTGGGGGGATCACACACATTGATATATATATGAAGAGTCCTTTCAAATAAAACCAACAAAGAAGGATCTACCCGTAAAAGTTGGCCTAGCAATTGCTACTACTGCTACTCTATGTGTTTTAGCCAAATTCTAACTCACAGTTTCAATGGAATGTGTCACTATCTCCCTATCTCCCTATCTCTTTCTCTCTCTATCTCTCTCTCTTTCTCTCTACGATGGAAGTTACTGAGGAGATGCAAATTTGCATACAGCTTTCATTGGTTTAGCATAAAGTGCTGCTCGGATAGACTGTGCAGATTTAATGATATATCATTACCGATTACTCCAATTGTTCTGCACCGAACGTCGATTGCATTTCCACTCTCACTCTATTCTTTCATTGATAATAGTGCTATGAAGTTATCAACGCATCAATACAACTCTACCCGATTCGACTCAAAAATCCACTTAACTTAATTCATTTTGCAATTGCCGAGCAGCTTTTCAGAGCTGTTTTTGTTGAAATTCTTTTTTATAACTTTTTCGGTGGACAGCCGCACAGAAAGTAAAGTCTGGATCCTGCA
This sequence comes from Leucophenga montana, assembly GCA_035044765.1. NCBI lineage: Eukaryota > Metazoa > Arthropoda > Insecta > Diptera > Drosophilidae > Leucophenga > Leucophenga montana. Next base: position 407,617 of record JAWNNQ010001344.1, on the reverse strand, counting down.
CACCTAAAGCAGCCTGGTAGTGACAGCTAAAGATACTTTTCGCATGCTCATTGGTTTATTTTTTTTTATACATATATATATATATATATATATATATATATATATATATATATATATATATATATATATATATATATATATATTTTTTTTTTTTGTTTTTTTTTTAGCTCTGCTTTTGCTACGCTATGAAACAGATAAATTGCAAAAGTTTTTCTAAATATTTTCGCAAGAATCTAAGGCAGTTGCGAAGGCAAAACACGGTATGCTGTGCGGGTAGGGGTTGCTTGCGGTACTTCACACTCTACAAGTCTAGAGCTGGGAAAGAGTTGGTCGAAGAATAGGTTGAAGTGCGGAAAAAGATGCTGTGCAATCGAGCTGCACTTGAACGGACGACGAGCTAGCTAACCGACAAAATAGCCGAGCAAAAAAAAAAAAAGAAACAAGAAAAAACGTTTACTTCAATCGAAACGAAGTTTTAGTACTCTTCTCAATTGCACTTTTTAATCGGCAGTTTTGTTAATAGATGTTTATATATTTAAAGATTTTTTTTAATAGAATTAAATTAATTAAAATTAGTGTTTCGCATGAATTTCCCCCTTTTGACGGTTTATAGATGGACTAGAGGCTTGTTGATAATTTTGTGACGCATGAAATTATTAAAAAAAATTAAATTTAAATATAAACAAGTTTTGGATCCAGCGTGGGTTGAAATCGTGTCGGCTGGAATTGGTCGTCGGGTTATTGGTTAAACTACCTAAAAAACAAGAAAAAACGTTAACTTCGGTTAAACCGAAGCTCTAATACCATTCACACGAAAATTTAAATAGTATTGTAATACATTAAAATGGGGGTTTAAATAGGGGGTGGTACACGCTTACTAGTAGATGTGTATGAAGCGATGTAGTAGATGTGTAAGATGCCGCCATATCGAATTTCAAGTTGATATGACGTTTTCCATATAAATGCATAAAAGTGAACTGTGGGTTTATATGGGACTACCTCAAAAAGTGGGCGGGACACGCCCCTTTGTATATGTATATAAAGCGGTTGTCCATTAAAATCCACAAAATCAAATTGCAAGCTAATACTGATCTAAATGAAGGACTTTTTCATAAAAAAACACAAAGTTGCACGTTGGGTTTGTATGGGGGCTATCTCAAAAAGTGGGCGGTCCACCCCCAATTGTCTATGTATGTTTAGCGCCTATCTCTTAAAAGGCATTTCATATCTCTTTCGCATTTCAACCTAATATTGACTTTAATAAAAAAGTTTTTCTTACAAAAAGTCAAAAGTGGACCATAGGTTTGTATGGGAGCTACCCCAAATAATGGGCGACCCACGCTCGTTAGCCTATGTATGTTAAGTGGCAGACCATAAAAACGCACCACATTACATTTCAACCTAATATAGACTTTAATAAAGAAGTTTTCTTACAAAAAGTCAAAAGTGGGCAGTAGGTTTGTATGGGAGCTACCCCAAATAGTGGGCGTGATAGGTCAATCTTGATACTCTATTAAACTACAATAAAAATAAGTATATGTGCAAAATTTCAACTGGATCCACAAAAAATGCGCAACAACATACAGACGGACAGACGGACATGGCTAGATCGATTCGTCTCGTCGAGCTGATCAAGAATATATATACTTTATGGGGTCTACGATGGCTCCTTTAATGCGTTACAAACTTTCAGACAAACTGATAATACCATTTCACACTATGTGTGAATGGTATAAAAACAAAAATTGAAAAACAAGAGGAAACAAAATGATAATTTTATATGCACTTACTCCTCAGGAGTTAATTAATTGCTCCTACTCGTGAGCGTTTCCCACACGGCACTTCCACACCATACGTAATGCTTTAAATTACAGAGAAGTGTCACATAAATGCACAGTTCTGATTAGGCAACTGTACAGCTACGATAGTTTCTGTATAATGCACGATCATGTGCTCACTAAAACATCACCAGTACTAACTGGTGGGGCTGCGGACCGTGTGTTAAGGACTGAAGAGTCGATTTTTCGTTGCCATATAACATATATCCAACAATATTTTGAAAGTCGGTGCAATAGTATAAGTTTTATTATACGATTTAAGCAGTATAGAAATTTAGTTTTGTACATAAAAAAAGTTCTTCTATGTTGCAGATACATAAACTCTGTTCATTATTTCGATTAGCTGATATATCAGATTACAAATCTATACTATCTATTTAATATGTTTGATCAGCGGTCGACTCAATCTAGAAATACTTTTGTATATCATTGCGCTTATGCGTTTGTTTCTATTGCTATTACACTACGTGCCAATCACAACAATTACAAACAGAGACAATCACAAACATAATAGCGAAGTGCTCTCGAAGGGTGTATCAACTTGTAACTGGCTGGTCGCATGCTACCGTTTCATATATTTGAATCTATGCGTTTATATCTCATGTAAATCCTATGTGTGTTTCATTCATTTCATTCGCAAAAAATCAACTTGCCTCTTAATATATAGATACGATATATATGGTGTGTCCGGTGTCTACTACAAATTGTTACAAACTTTCCAACAAACTATTAATAGCCTTTTCACACTGCTTTCCATGCTGGGAAAATAAAAAGAGTTTTACCTGTTTAAAAAAGAAAGGCGTGAGTGTGTAACATGTGAATGGAGTTGAAGGTCTAAAGTGAGTTACAGAAATCTGCAATAAAATTTTACCAATAAACTTTAGGAGAATGTCGACGCACATATGTGAGCACATCACACGCATACCCACAGCCACATACACACCTTTCGATAGCAGTCTCTGTATAGGTAGTATGTATGTATGTATGTATCAAAGGTAGGAAGAGACAGTTGGAACTTTTTGGAACTGTACTAAATTATTGTAGTTTCAGTGTAAAATGTAAAATGTAAAAAAAAAAAAAATAAATAAAGGAAAAAACGTAATGAAAAAGAAAAAAAATGAAAACGAAAGAGCGAAATGCACAAAAAAGTAAAGTTTTTACCTAAAAAGTTCAAAGCACACATTCACATATAAAAACATACATTCGGGCGCGCACAGGTGACTCGCATGTTACCGCATGGATACATTGCAAAGCTTTAGGACCAAAGCCATGCAAGTGTTTGCAACAGTGTGCATGTGCGAGTGGGTATGTGCGTACGAGGACCTTTGAGTGCCAGCTACTATGAGTAGCTTTGTTCATGGACGATGACTGTGGCTGTGTTTGAATTGGTCTAACTTTTGACATAGCTCCTGCGACGAGAGACGTATGAACGAGCATGCGATAAGGGAATTGTTTGAGAGTTTCAAGAGAACACGCGTGTAAAAGAAGCAACAAACAGCACTAGCAACATAGCAACATAGTGCGAAAGTGGCAGAAGGATATGAGAGCGCACCTACTCATCATTATCTTATATAAATATTTTTAAGAAGTACGATTTAACAAGCGAATATTCTGACCATTGTGGTAGAAAACATCACGAAATTATTATTTTTTAAAGACTTTAAATTGAAACCAATTAAAATACTGACAAGAAATGCTAAAGTACAAATGTTTATCCCAAACACTATTTGAAATAAATAAATGAATATTCATTCACATCATGTGAAATAGTGTTATCAGTTTGTCAAAAAGTTTGTAACGCATTTACGGAGCCATCGTAGACCCCATAAAGTATATATATTTTTGATCAGCTCGACGCGTCGATCTAGGCATGTCCGTCTGTCTGTGTAGTAGTTGTTTCGCATTTTTTACAGATCAATTAGAGTGTCCATGTTGACATGCCACGCCCACATTTTATGTTAATTCCCATACAAACTACCAGCACACTTTTGACTTTTTGTATAAAACCATTTGTTTTTGCAATCAATATCAACTTAATATTTGTTATGGTGACTTCTTATGAACGGAAGCTGTATTTATTGGGAGTACAAATTAGTTCGGTCCTTTTTTTTTGTGTGGTCCAAATTGCATTTACTTTAGAACAAAATGAATGGAAAGATTCATCAAAGTATTTTCCATCCAATTCCATATCAATAAAAGACTCGTCTTTTAAGGCGATCCAAGTATGGTGTCAATTTTCGGTATCTGCGAAAGAAATGTACCGATGACCTGCTAAATAGTGCTGCATCCGACGGAACAGCCACTAATCAGAAGAAGCAATGTCCGGCAAATACGGCGGCTATGTTAAAATATTCCACTTGAGCGATTCCAAATATATTTTTACAACTTTTGCGACATGAGGCCGAGCGTTTGGTGGATCCAGAGAGGAAATGTGGAACGTTCAACCCCAAACAGCATTTTTGTTCAGAACAAAAATTCTTCTTTGTTTTTTTGCTTCATTTTCAGAAAATTAGCGGTTTTCTTTTTTTAGTGGAGTATAAACCAACCATCCACTTTTGGGATATTCCATGGAAAAGTTTTTCATTGCATGCAAAATTAATTTGAAATCTGACAAGGTGGGTTCCTATGGACAGACCATACAAATCACACCGGCGGCTTTTGCCTTTTTGTACGAAAAACCATTTTATTGCAGTCAATATCAACTTGAAAATGAACATTATGCCTTCTTAGGCACGCACTTTTCACATTTATTTTAATTGGTATGATACCCCACATATTGGGGCAGACCCCATAAAAATCACACATTTATATTGGAGTATCTTATAAATATAAACACTTCACATAATTTTTCTAAGTACGCAACTTCGTGTCGAAAGTATTGATGCTTCGGTTCTATCGTATATAGTGTGAAATGATATAATCAGTTTGTCTGAAAGTTTGAAACGCACAAAACGAGACATCGTAAACCCCATATATATATAGTCTTGATCAGCTCAACGAGACGAGTCGATCTAGCCATGTCCGTCTGTCCATCTCTCTGGATGTTGTTGCGCATTTTTTGGGCACCAAGTTTTAAGATATCTGGTTGTAAGTCGGCGCATAGACTTCTCTTTATTGCTGTTTAATAGAGCATTAAAATTGACATGCCACGCTCAATTTTTAGGGTAGTACCCATACAAACCACAGGTGCAGTTTCGACTTATTGAATGAAAATGTTTGCATTGCTGTCAATATCACCTTAAAATGTAATATGGTGGCTTGTTATGAAGAAAATCTTCACATGTACATCAATATGTGTGCTTTCCCTACTTTTTGAAGTACCTTACACGCTAAGGAAAAGTACTGGGTGTCTCAAAAGAAAGTTCACATTTGATTTGCTGATTGCGTGAACGCAACTATTCCACGGGCACGGGGGGTATGTCAGTCGGTAGCCTAGCTTTTGGGTATTTAGTCGCTATGGAGCGTTTCTCGGGATCGGACCGTGCGTTGTGCGTACGTGAGTTTTACAAAAAACGATAAAATTCTGCAGTATTCGACATGTTAGTCATTTAAATGATGCGCCAAGACCTCGACTCATTGGAAAATGGGTCGAGAAATTTGTAGAGACCGGTTCAACGCTGGAAAAATCAAAATCCGGGCGTCCAAGGTCTTCGAAAGCGGCCTTATAATCGACAAATAGGTGGTGTGTAACTTTATTGTACTCGTGAGTCTTCTCCAGGATTTGGCGTAATGTGAAAATTTGGTCACTGGTCGACCTTTTTGGTCTGAGGCCACACTCATACTGGCCTATCAGTGCATTCGTGTATGGCTCCAGCCGTTCACACAGTACGCGGGACAGAATTTTGTATCCTATTGAAAGGAGACTTACTCCGCGGTAGTTCGCGCAGACAGCGGGGTCTCGTTTCTTGAAGATCGGACCATATTTTGCATAAGATTTGTCTGATCTAGAAATTGTAATATAATAATTGTAATCCATCTACTATATTGTATACTGTAAACAGCTTCTTGAACAGCATATTGTACAATATATTAAAATTATGATAGTTAGTAGATGATAGCTAGTAGATAAAAATCATATATGTCTTTCAAAATAATATTTTGAGCTCTTACAAGCTGCCAAAATTTCCGTTTCATGACTGCCCTGAAAGAAATGGGTGTACTAAGTTTAGGCAAATGTATAAACAAAGGCATAAACTATTGTATAGATTCTCTTGCTCAGCATCGTAAGCTGAATCGATCTAGCCATGTTCGCCCTTCGTATGTTTGAACAACGAGGTACATGTGATTCGCGTGCAGGTTCTGTGTTTTTAAAATTATGGATACCACGCAGATAACACCCACAATATGGCTATATAACCTTAAAATTCACGGTTCTCAATGTAAGCCAGACGAAAAAAAAAAAATTTGTTATTCGCGCCGCGTCACAACGTCCAATTATGAAATATGTATATTATTCATACATATATTTCATAATTATTTAATTGTGCTGCGTCGCAGCAATTTACGCTGCGTCGTAAAATTCAAATTTGTACAACACGCTTATTTTTTCCGGTACAACCTGTGCTTTTACTTTCCACAATATCGGCTACAACTCTATTTCCATAAATCTTTTACTTTTATACTTTCGTTTATTTGCGGCTGCATCGAACAATTCGAGCACGCCATCTTTCTAATTTTACCTTGGTCAATTCTTTTTGGCAACGATACAAGTCGGACGCATCTACGATATTCGCGTTTTATTTTGACTTAACATTTTCTATTACATTAATTTAGTCATTTGAACTCATTTACTCATTTAATTTAAATTGATAAAATTATGACGATGTATTAGAACGTTCAGTGTTTTAAATTATCACTTGTTAAATTTAAATTCTCGCTTAGCTATAGCGCCAGCGCATCAAGAGACAGCAAGCAGCGACCACCATTTTGGAACTTTTCCCAGCGGCCCTCATTGTCCAGCAAAAAATGTTAGTCCTCGGCTTCTCACATTAACCTGCCACTACACTAACATAAACTGCAGCGGCGCTCTGCCCTTAGAATATCCTTAAATATATTTAATAAATTCTAGTAAGTCTATTATGTTCCCTCTAACAACTCAAACTTAAACCCGTATCTCATTACGCGCGTTTACATTTGTTTTTGTTTTTTTTTTTAATAGCGTTTTATTTATTTTTCTTTTTCATTGTAGACTGGTTTTGATCCTTTTTTTATTTGATTTTTTTTAAACTTATTTTAGTCATAATTATTCAAAGAACTTAGAACTAATAGGATGGATGTAGCGCTGGCTACTGAGGCCTTTGGCTACTAACAATTATATAAAATTTTATGAATTTTCTATTGTAGTCGGATTGATTGCGTACATCAGTGTATGGCAGTAAGATATGTTATCAGGCAAATCATTAATACTAATAGAAGAGGTCCAAGATGACTACCCTGAGGTACACCTGAAAATACATCAATTCTGTGAGATGTGAGGTGTTATCAAATACTACACATTGTGAACGGGAATCCAAATAGGATGAGATCCATTTGACTAAAGCTGCAAGAAAATCTAAACATTCAAGTTTGTAAACTAAAATCCGATGATTAACACAATCAAACGCCTTACTAAAATCGGTGTAAATAACGTCCGCCTATAAGCCATTAATAAAGCCTTTCTTAACCAATGTCGTAAGTTCCAATAGATTAGTATAAACTGATCTATTTCTAAGAAAACCGTGCTGCGCAGAAGAAAAAAGAGGCTTACGGTAAAATTGTAGTTGATCGGAAATTACCTATTCAAAAAGTTTAGGAATTGCGCATAACTTTGCAATACATCTATAATTAGATATATCCGATTTACAGCCTTTTTTTTGAAGTGGAATTATAAAAGATGCCTTCCAAATTGTACATTCTAAAAGATATAGTTAAAAAAGGTGTAGTAAAGGATCACAAAGTGAAAATGCACACTTTTTAAGTACAGCTGAAGAAACGTTGTCAGGACCACAAGAATAGTTAAGTTTGAGTAGAAGTAAATGTTTAAGTAGCGAATATTTTGAGATAGTAGGGTTTGGTATATAATGCGCATATCCATTTGAAACATAAACTTCGCTAAGGGGGTAGCTAGTAGACGACTAAACTGATTGAAAAAATTGTGCAAACAAATTGGATGCTTCTTGCGAAGAAGTAGCAGTAGAATTGTTAAAGAACATACTCGAAGGATAGGAATACGACTTTCGCTTGGAATTAACAAAACGGAAAAATGATTTTGGGTCATTTCGAATTTTGTTTTTAATTATAACTAAGTAGCTATTGTATGATTTTTTATTAGCAGATTGAAAATTTGCACGTTAAACTGCATAACTTGCGTAATTTAGAAATTTAGATTTGGTTTTTAAATATCGCTTATAATACCGTGTTTAAATGTTTTTCAAATGGCACAACTGACGTGTGAACCACGGGGGATTAGAAGAACATATCGGTGTAAAGAAATTAACACATTCATCAAAATATTGAGATAAAACATGATACAAAACATTACAAGCGCTTTCTATGTCACGGCTACAAAAGAGATTTGACCAATCGGTGTTAAGCAAAAGAGAAGTAAACTTAATAAAGTCAGTTTTTTTCAAAGCAACGACGCATTGAGCTTGAGTTTCACTTGCTGCTATGTGGAACATTTAAAACCAATTTCAGAGTTGGGTGGCATATGTCCTCGGGATTGGAAACTGGAAAAGTTCGAGTGACAAACACATCTACAGTTCTATCCACAAATATTATGCTTGGTGAAATTGTTAATTGCATATATAAACTCATCAAATCATAAGGTAGAACTTTGTTTATGTGCTAGTTTAATATATTTTCTTCGTAACTGTGTCTTAGGATTTAAACATTTAGCACATTTTATTATTTAATTTAAATTTATAAAAATGTGTTTTTATTTGCTGAAAAGCGACCAGGTCGGTTTACGCAACAACAACGATTGACAGTGTTGTCAACACAACAACTCTGCGTAGCACAAAACTCGCCTGTACACTAAAAACTGTTTTCTATGAAATCTCGGAGATTTCTGTGACACCTACGGAATTTTTTAGAGAAATTCAAATCACACTAGACGGATTTTTCTCTAGAGATTTCTGTGACATCTCCGATAGTGTGAAATGGTATTATCAGTTTGTTTGAAAGTTTGTAACGTATTAAAGGAGGCATCGTAGACCCCATAAAGTATATATACTCGTATTCTGGATCAGCTCGACGAGACGAGTCGGTCTAGCCATGTCCGTCTGCCGTTCCGTCTGTCCGTCTGTCCGTATGTCTGTCTGTATTTTGTTGCGCATGTTTTGGGTACCAACTTTTATGCTATCTTTGTACATACATACTAATTTTGTACATACACTTCTTTTTATTGCAGTTTAATAGATTATCAAGTGTATCGCCTATAATACCCGCCACGCACACTTTTTGGGGTAGCCCCCATACAAACTCACCGCCCACTTTTGACTTTTTGTATGAAAAACTTTTTTATTGTAGTCAATATCAACTTAATAATTGATATGGTAACTTTTAGTGAACGAATGCTTGACATACATATTAATGGGTGTGACCCGCTCACTATTTGGGGTAGCTCCTATACAAACCTACAGCCCACTTTTGACTTTTTGTAAGAAAACTTCTTTATTAAAGTCAATATTAGGTTGAAATGGAATGTGGTGCCTTTTTATGGACAGCTGCTTACCATACATAGACTAATAGGCGCCTCCCGCCCTCTTTTGGGGTAGCTCCATACAAACCCACCGTGCAATTTTTGGTTTCTTATGATAAATATTGTTAATTTAAATCAATAGCTTTCAATTAGCTTGAAACTTGATTTGGTGGATTTTAGTGGACAACCTCTTCATATATATATTTATATATGCAAATGGCCGTGGCCCGCCCACGTTTTGAGCTAATCCCATATCATCACCTTTAGCATTTGTATGGAAAACGACAATGTCAACTTGAAATTCGATATTTCGGCATGTTACACATTTACTACATCGCTTTTGGGGTAGCCCCTATTCAAAGCCCCACTTTTATGTTTTGCAATACTATTTAAAATTTTGTGTGAATGGTATTAGTGTTTCGGTTCAAACGAAGTTAACGTTTTTTCTTGGGGTTGAAGTGAATGGTAGAGGTTTGGTATGGAGCTACAAACCACGCCCATTTTATCAATAATTAATTGTCGCATTTTTATAAAGCTTTGACCAAAACTTTCACCTTATTTCTCTTCTGGGAGTATTTTTAGCCACAAACTCCATACAAGTTCGACCACTGTGCAATGGGTCAAAGTACCATCGTCCACAAACAAATGTAAATATCTTAGTAGATCCTCTAAAGATTCTGTATTACAAGCTAGCTTTAAACGAAATACTGTAAAATTATGCCACTCAAGCAAAGTTTGAAAATTGTGAACTATAAACTTTCAGTTAAAACCATATGATTCGCAAATAGTTTTAGCATATGTTTTGTTTATTGCACGGCACAAAGATGATATTGTTGTAACTACTTTTTTTTTCTTTGTTTATTTGTTTCTTGTTTATTTGGTTTGTTATCATTTTTGGCTAACTGCAAATTAATATGACGGCCTCTACTGCTACTGTTTCCATTTCATTGAAATTCAAAAAAAAAAAAAATGTAATGAAACGGTTGAACCAAAGTCTCAAGGTGTGGCCTTAGCGGGTATAAAGATAAAAAATATGGGTGGAAAATTTATTGGCGATACCATTGATATTTGTGTAAAGTATCCGTCCAGAACTAATGAGAATACCAAATTTTACGCTGATATTGACTGCATTGAAAGTTTTTCGTACAAAGTAGTCAAAGTTGGGCGTATGGTTTGTACAGAGATTACTCCAAAAAGCGGCTGCAGCACGTCTTTATATAACTGCAATTGAAATAAGTTTTTGTGACGGGTTTCAACTGAATATATCTTAAATTTTGATTCCCAAATAATATGCAACAACAGCCAGACAGACGAACATTGCCAGATCAACTAGCCTCGTCAATCCCATCGAGCATATATACTGGATATTTAATTACTCAATTCAAGGAGGACAAGCCTAACAGGGTTGTACTCAAGGGAATTCATGCAAACGTGCCCACGGCAAAAATTGAGTTTGCATTTGCTGACCACGGCTTTGAAGCCCTCAACATATATTACCCGAGAAAGGCAAACTGGCACAAAGCTCAGGTCTGTGATGAAGATGACAGGGCGACGATCAACTACGAGACCAGGCAAAATCTGTTCTTTGTCCTCCTTCCGAATGTTGCTGAAGCTTTGAAGAGAACACAACTAGGCAGGTACAGAGTCACCGTAGAGTACGCTCCTCGCAGGAAAGAAGTGCTACAGAGTCTGAGATGCCACATTGCCTCCAGGATCCAATCTGTGGCAAGTGTGCTGGCTCTCATATAACTGCCTCACTGCAGTGCACCAGTTACAATTGTATGTGCGTCAACTGCTGTGGTGATCACGTTTCAACGGATAAAGTCTGCCCAGTCAGGATTGAAAAATTAGTTAGACTAAAGCCAAGCCCAAGGCTCCCACTACTACTGTTGTCACTGTAGCTAGCGGCTGCGGCTGTTAGAGGCAAAATTTCATACACCGACATTGCTCGGCCCAACGGTCCTCAATTTGGGTCAAGTGCGGCTAAGCAATCCCAGAGAGAATCAAACTCGCTGCAAGACTTAGGTTTCGGTAAAAAGTTCCTGACGCTGGAAAGCTCCATTCGAGATATAAACTCCAGAATGGACCAAATGTTCAAACGGACACTGTGGAGTCTAACAAGGCCTTCCGAGAACTGGTCCAGGTTCTCATTTCCCGGATGGCGAAATGACTCAACCAATCATAAAAATCGGATTGTGGAATGCACGTGAATTAGCTAGGGGCTCTGAAGAGCTCCGGCTTTTCAGTGCACTTAATATTGATGTCATGTTTGCCAAAGAGACACACATGCGCGAAGGACAGCGCATGTTCCTACCACCTGCGCTAGATTTCTTCATAATCAACAGGCACGCCATGAGCAGGTTCAATGTATCATCGGACCACACCCCTCTTCTGGCTGAATTGCACGCTATGCCACTGAATAAGCCATAACGTTCTCGTTTACTCGCTCGTGGTGCTGATGTAGGGTTTTCAAGGCTCACCTGACATAACTGATCGACCCAAGCATGGAAATCGAAGGAGCAAAAGATATTGACAACTCCATCCACATTTTTATGGAAAAGTTGAAAGTACGTACAAAGTACGAAAGTTTCTCTTCAGCTGCAGCTCCTTCCTATAATAGCTGACCTCCTTCGCCTTAAACGTAAGGTCAGAAAAGAATATGCGAGAATAGAAGATGCCTGAATCCAGCGGATTTACAGTAGGCTGGCAAATCGCATTCATAAAGTGCTGGCTCGCAGAAAACAGCTTCAAATTGACGAATTGTTGGAAAACTTGGGCTCCGATGCCTCCACAAATTACTCTCTGTGGCGAATTACTAAACGGTACAAGTATCAGGCCTCACCTAAATCGGCTATAATCGGGAGGCTGGTGCCGCACATCGCTGGACAAAACAGAAGTGTTTGCATGCAACTTGGAGCAAAGCTTCAGGCGTTCGCGCATGAGAGTCACTGCTGCCTGGTTGAAGAGTCACTTGAGACGCCGTTTCAAATGGCATTGCCTGTTGATCCTGTCTTTATTGAAGAAGTGAAGCAGCTTGTGTCTAAGTTGAAGCCCAAGAAAGCCCCGGGTGAGAACCTTCTCGACAACAGAACCATACGTATCCTACCAGATCAATCTCTGCGGTTCCTAGTGCTCATATACAACAGCATCTTACATGCGGATTACTTTCCAAAAGTCTACAAGTTTGCTAGTATTATCATTATCCTGAAGCCAGGAAAACAGCCAACTGCGGTGAACTCCTACAGACCAATCAGCCCCATACAAACATACTGCTCACTTTTGTGTTTTTGTAAGAAAAGTTTATTTATTAAAGTCAATATTAGGTTGAAATGCGGTACGGTGCCTTTTTCAAGACAGCATACATTTCTGGAACGGCCAAGGGTGGGACAAGTGGTTAGGATGTGTTCAATGTTTGTTGCTTGTGGCTGGCAATATTTTTGTCTATATAGTTGTTATGAGTTAATTTAGTGCGTAAAAGTCTTAGTCGAATTTTTAAGGAATGCAGTTTGAAGAAGGTTGGTGGTGTGAGGGAACGGTACCAAGTTGTGACGTATGATTCCATAACTCTTTTTGACTCTGTATGAATTCTTTCTTAAGAAAAAGGTCGATGTATTTTTTATTGAGGTTGGTGGTACCGGTTAGCGGCAAATATTGTGCCTGTTTGGCTGCTGAATCGGCCGTTTCGTTGCTATCTAAGACGATCGCCTCGTAAAGCGCAATAATTTCAGCCGATAAGACCGATGAATATGGTGGAGGAGGCCGTATCTTAGTATTGAGGTTTCGGTGATTATAGCAAATATAATGTTGTCTTTGCTAGCGAAACCATCTGTATAGATGGTATTCTAAGTGCTGCATTCATTATTACCTTGACTTTGTTAAGAATAGATATCGCTGTGCGACCGTAGAGAAATAGGTCGAAATCAATCTTTGAGATTATAAGGGCTTTCATTATAGAGATAAGAGTTGCTGTGTTAAAATTAAATTTGGGACTCGATAAGCATTTTATAAGATTCAGCTTTCTCGATAAAGAATTGTTTAATTCTATTATATGGACGTTCCATTTGTATTTTTTATGAAAAGTAATACCTGAAAGTTTTAATGTGTTCACTGAGCGAATGATAATATTGTTTGTTTAGGTTTGGCAATGACATTAGCGCGTTTGTTGCAAATATGCATATGTATACATTTTTCTATCGATAATTTTGCTCCTGAGTAATCCCCTCAGACTTTGATATTTTGAAACAACTGGTCTAGATTTTTTGTAGGATTTTTCTTTTTGCTAAAATTAATAATAAGCTGAAAGTCATCTGCTTAGCTATAGAATGATATGTCTCTTTGTTTTTCTATTATTTTGGCCAATTTGTCGGAAGCAAGTAAAAATAATATAACATATAGTGATGAGCCTTGCGGCATTTGTGAACCTACTTTATTATATTTTTCCTATTTTTCATGAAGTTTGTTACATATTTTATCATTTTTGGGCCAACTTGCCATTCTTTTAGTTGTTCCACAACTGCGTGTACCCCAATCCTGTCAAAAGCCTTAGAAAAGTCAAGGGAGACGATGGAGATATGACGCTTTTGGCAAGGGAATCAATTATCTAGGTGATCTGCATAAAGCAGGCAGTCTGAAATGGATTTGTGTTTTTTTTTTAAACCAAATTGATTTTTAGAGATGAAATTGTTACCATAAGCGTTTTGCAATTATTTTGTCCATGACTTTTGAGAGGCATTGATTAATCGAGATGGGGCGGTAAGATTCTCGACTTGGTCTGTCAGTGTTGGGTTTATTGAATTTGGAATGACTAACTAGGCTGGTTTTGTATTGTTGTGATATGTTGTTATTAAATATATTGTTAAAGTGTCTAAGTATTCTATTTTGAAGAGTTGGCATGGAGTGTTTAATGATCTGTTAGGTGGTAAATGATCTGTTAGGTGGTATATTGATGGAGTATAAATAAAATTGAGTTTCAGAAATTATTTCTGCTGCAACTGCTTCTATCTCATTACACTGGCCTACATGAATAAGATGGGACCTAGTTTTTCCTAATGGATCTTTCGTGCTGAACACATTGATGAATAAATAAATATTTTTCGAGAAATATAAACAGTTGTGATGTCAGAGCAGTGTGCACAAATTTGTTGTACTAGCTCGCCGGAAGGGGGGGGGGGGCGTGAGTTCTTGCTCTACATCACAATGCTACCATCATATACATAAAAGTTTACGTACACACTATGACGCATCAGGAAGTGTATTCACACTCCTATGTCACAACCAAAATAAAACACTAACAAAACAAGAAAAAACGTTTACTTCGTTTACTATAAACAGTACTGTAATACATAAAAGTGGGGGTTTAAATAGGGGCCACCCCAAAAAGTGGGTGGCACACGCTCACTAGTAGATGTGTATGAAGCGATGTAGTAGATGTGTAAGATGCCGCCATATCGAATTTCAAGTTGATATTGACGTTTTCCATACAAATGCATAAAAGTGAACTGTGGGTTTATATGGGACTACCTCAAATAGTGAGCGGGACACGCCCATTTGTATATGTATATGAAGCGGTTGTCCACTAAAATCCACCAAATCAAATTTCAAGCTAATATTGATATTAATGAAGAATTTTTTCATAAAAAACACAAAATTTCTCGGTGGGTTTGTATGGGGGCTAACCCAAAAGGTTGGCGGGCTACGCCCAATTGTCTATGTATGTTTAGCGGATGTCTCTTAAAAGGCACCATATCGCATTTCAACCTAATATTGACTTTAATAAAAAAGTTTCTCTTACAAAAAGTCAAAAGTGGACCATAGGTACCCCAAATAGTGGGCGGGGCACGCCGTTAGTCTATTTGTGTTAAGTGGCTGACCATAAAAAGGCACAACACTGCGTTTCAACCTACTATTGACTTTAATAAAAAAGTTTTTCTTACAAACAGTCAAAAGTGTGCAGTAGGTTTGTTTGGGAGCTATCCCAAATAGTGCGCAGGTCCCACCCATTACTATATATGTCAAACATCCGTCTAATTTAAGTTACTATATCAATTATTAAGTTGATATTGACTACAATAAAAAAGTTTTTCATACAAAAGGTCAAAAGTGGGCGGTGAGTTTGTATGGGGGCTACCCTAAAAAACGGGGCGTGACGGGTCAATCTTGATACTCCATTAAACTCCAACAAAAAATGTGTATGTGCAAAATTTCGACTGGTTAGCATAAAAATTGGTCCACAAAAAATGCGAAACGACATACAGACGGACAGACAGACAGACAGACAGACGGACAGACAGACAGACGGACAGACAGACGGACATGGCTAGATCGATTCGTCTCGTCGAGCTGATCAAGAATATATATACTTTATGGAGTCTACGATGCCTCCTTTAATGCGTTACAAACTTTCAGACAAACTGATAATACCATTTCACACTATGTGTGAATGGTATAAAAAACAAACAAAATGTTTGTGCATTTTAATACAAATCTTTATTATCGCCTTCAAAATAGGATCCTTTTGATTCAATATAAGCATGCCAACAGTTAAACCAATTTTCCATACAGTAGTTATACGCCTCGGCCAGGATTTTTAATTCCGATGACCCGAATTTCGTCTACAATGCTGGAGTTCTAATGTGACTATTTCCTGGCTTATCAGGTCATTCTCTAAATAATGCAGTAGGGTTAAAGTGCCATAATCAGAGCACGCTTCAGTTAGGTGAGGTTTAAATTCGGAAATATCTGCGAAGTGGTTCAATATGATGTTTTTTGTTTTGAATAATTTTTTTTTTTCATGGCTTGGAAATTACTTGCCGCACCTTGTACTCTAATGCAAATATTATGTTTTTCTTTTGTGTATTGATATATAAAAAAGTATTTACAGCTTAAAAACATTTTTCTTAATAGTGTTTTAAATTTATAAATGATCGTATTGTGGGCGCGGCATTATACAGTTCTAATAGACTGCGCCCGAATCGGACGAATCTAAAAAACAAGTTTGAATGCTGTATAGTTTTCGAAATCTCGTTACGGAAAGATAGAAAGGACATATGGACATAGTTATGTCGACTCAAGTTTTGATGCTAATCAAGAATATATATACTACATGGGGTCTTGCACGCCTCCTTCTGCATCTTACATACGTTTGCAAAACACTGTACTTTCATTCTGTCAAAAACGTAGCGGGAATTAGTCAATAAAACACAAAATGTTTAATATTTATTAAATTAAATTGTATCGCCTTAAAAGTAGGCCTCTTCCAAAATAATACACTTATCATCATTAAGCTTTGTCACATATTGCAAATGTTTGCTTTTATTAATTGCAAAAGGACTTGTGTATTCTACGAATTTCTGTTATACTACAATAATAAAGAATTGGGAAAGACGTTATACTTTCCAAGTAGTCTAGTTCTGTTGGATTCATGCATTCTTGCATTCTCTTTCGTTCCTTTGTGCATTGTTGTTGCCTTGTCTCTGCTAAACTGCTCCAATGGCTACTATTTTTGAAATTTTTTAATTCACAAGTCACAAAGCATGCTCAATTGCCCAATAGTTTGCTTGGTAATCAAATGGTTTTCCAAGTTTCGGCATAGCGATGATTTGAGCGACATTCCAAGATTAAGAGTGATTAAGATAATATGCAGTGATTTCTTTAGATAAGCAACTGTGTTATTTGGGCGATTTTTGAGACATAAATTTGAAAATTGTTCAATCCGTGATCCGTGATTTATTATGCTTTAAGGACTCTATGATGTTCCGAATTTCTCTAAACGTGGTAGCTTACCAAGTCACTCAGTGAGAATTTTGCACTAATGTTGAGGTGAAAGAATCCGAGTATGCCTCAGTTTGGTGATGTTTTGACTCTCATTTTTTTTCTAATTCAACTTCGTTTTGTAGTGTTTCTATTTAAGATTAGATTAGCATTACTAACTGGCAATTTTTGACTTAATTGATTTAAAGGCTGGATATGGATATGGACCAAGGGGGACCTCTAATGTACTATTTGCTTAAAAAATTCTTTAAAATGTTTTCTTTCGATTTACTTTCGATTACTGATTAGTGAGCTTTTGTAGTGAGCTTACATATAACTGAATAACTGGATGAATAACAGGCTCTTACAAATTTGCAAGCGAGTGTGTAATGAAAAGATATATGGTGGATGCCTTACCTTTGTAGAGCTAGTCTTTGGATTTTTTGGAGCATAAGATAGAAAATCTTCCATAGGATGACAGAGCGTATAAAACGATTTCTGTGACACCGCAGATTATGTTGGTGCTGTTTTCAGTTTCAACAGCCGTCCTAATCAAACCTAATTTATGACTTAATGCTTGATTTGCACTATTGAAAATAATTCTTTTGGCACACGTGATAAGAAAGGAATAGAGAGGCGCAATTTATACGAAACTATAACAAAACATAGAAGATTTTAGATGCTCTTAAAACACGGTAGCACACCTACGTATATGTAAGTTCGTATTTTTGTTTTATCCGATAATGGCAAAAGCTTCTTTTTGGTATTTTAAGAATAGATAGTGTTTTAAGTGTTTTTGTTTTAAAAAATTAAAGGTCACCACAAGATTTTGAGGTAACAGAAGAATTGTATCTCATTATGACAGTTACATGCATTTATACAAACCTAATATGCTCTGTTACCCTTTGGCGACAGGGTACAAAAATAAAATTTCCTAGCCAAAAACAAAAAAAAAAAAAAAATTAAGTAAAATAAAATAAAATAAAATAAGTTCAAATGCAAAAAAAAAAAAAATCACACAAAAGCAAAGTCAAACACAATCAAATCAAATGCGCTGCTTTAAAAACTGTGCTACAAAGAAGCAGGCTATTTAACTGTTCTACTCATACAATGTAAACATTTAAGAGAGAAATTCGAACAAAAAGATTATAAGCCAACGAAGCGAAGAAGCGAAGTCAAAACCGAAACCGAAAGCGAAGCCGAATCAAATCCGAAAATGAAATTGTTGCTAGAATCTTATCAGCTCATGTTGGAAAAGGGGCGAATGAGCGCGCTTAGTAGCCGGTGTGACAAGGAAGCAAAACACAAAGCGCGATAAAAGCCAAAAGCAACAACAAGAACAACTTGTAAAACAACAATCAATGGCAGCAAAACCAAAGCAAAAGCAAAATAGCGCCTAAAAGTCTACTATGCCAAGGAAGCTGTAGTTTATACAAGGTCTGATTTACAAAATTTGGTGTTAATGTTTTAATTTATGTTATTTATGTTTTCTTAATGGACTGATAAAGTTACTTTTACTTCACTATTCAGACAGATATGCCATTAAAATTAATTGTTGTTAATTTTATTTATATTTTCTTTGTGCAAATGTATGTAACAGACAGATGGAGTGATAGACTCCATAAAGTGTATATATGTATTATTTATCTGCATCGGAAGCTGAGTCGATCTAGACATGTCCGTCTTGCCGTCTGTTTGCGCATCAAAATCTTGGAGTCTATAAAAGATAGTGCTAAACATTTTGGAATATATCGACTATGCTATATCCGCTACAGATAAAGTGTATTATTGTTTTGAATGCGCTAACCCCACTATAAGAGCTACCATACAAATACAAAGCTGGGCACCATTTATGAGTTATTTGCCTTTATTGATAATTAACGTACATTCGCCAAACATTTTATGTTTAAATATAAATTAAAATAACAGAAAAAATATTTAATTTATTTTCTTAAAACTGGTAAATTTTATTTATTTATAACAAATATATAGTAAATACAATTTTATTGAGATGAGCAACCATTGTCAGAATTAGAAAAATCATTTGAAACACTATTTTGCTCGAGCCAGCAAAAATATTTTATGTCCTAAACAAGGAAGTTATTTAGAAGGTATTGCAAAAGTGCGCGACCAACTACAATTTCTATTAATAAGCTTTGCAATGTTTTGCTCAACCCAATAATTTGTGTGCAGTGCTGCAAAAAATCACGAAAATTTAGCAATTGGAAGTGCGAATTTTGGTACATATTTTTTGATGCACTTTTCTTTTTGTAACACTGAAGCTAAAAAGCTGATAATTCACAGAGAAAGAAAAGTAATAGCAGTTCGAAACAAACAAACAAACAAACCAAAGACCAAACAGCTTCTACAACTTTTTTTTGCACTATGCCGTTTGTGCAGTTTTGCACAATTGCAAGACCCTGTGAACTCTCTTAATGTACTTTTATTTACGCTACTTTACTGCAACCAAAATTTTTGGCATGTTTTTTTTTTTTTTTTGGGACATACGACCAGTCTACTGCGTCTACAAAATGAATGGAAGTATTACTTTACAGCTACTGAAACAAAATTATGCTTGTATTAATTACACGAAGGTAAGATGCGAATATAAAACTAAATCCTCCAACTATTCGGCCGCGGCTCTATAAGCTGTAATGTGAAAACATCTTGTGCCAATTGTGTCGATCAACATCAAATTGCTGTCTGTAAGTCACTTCTGGCTCCTTGTGCTAACTGCAAAGGTGAACATCGATCTACCGATCCTAACTGTCTATGCTGTACTTCGTATATAACCCTTCTTCGAAGGCGTATGTCCAACAATAACCACATCATCAAACAATTGAGGAATAATCATCACGACACCATGATCCGACATCCCTGTTGGGTTAACATTCTGTATGAACTGTCTTTGGACCCAACGTATATACCAGTCAGTTACAAAGCCAAACCCTCAACACTGAACTTATTTATTTCAAACTCCCGTAACCTAATGACTGAACCACTAGTCCTTAATGAACTTACATCAGACCACCTTGCTGCAATCTTCCAAGTTAATACTAAACCTATTATAGTTGAAAGTACTTTTCCAGATTATTTCAGGGCTAATTGGAAAATTTTCAAGGAATGCTTGAACCGAAATTTTACAAAATGCAGATTTAATATGTTGGTATATTTTAGCAAAAGCATAAACTTACATAATCTGTTTGCGACAGCGAAACTATTAGCACAATATTGGCTTCTGGGGAACAATAAATAAAATATTATTTAAAATGTAGGCATAGTTAGTTTCACCAGATACAACTTCTACTACATGCATACTACATGCATACTTATTTAAACAAATGCTTACTTTTGAATTACATTAAACCAAATTCTATTAACAAAAATTTGATTAATGAAAATTTAAACTTTCAAAAAGCCAATGGTTTTCTTTCATTCTCTGCCTCTCTTAAAACATCCCGCACACATGACCATTTAAGGCAAACACATGAACGCTAGACGATTTTTCAGCTATCAGCTTTTTGTCGTCTACTCAGAGCAGCAGACGTGGTTAAAATGTTTGAGCTGTGTTTGTTTTAAATTAATTAAATAAATGCGTTAATTTAAACTTCACAAATTATAGCCGATGTATTATTCTATTATATGAGCTATATTATTGAAACGTTTCATTAAAATCCATTCAGTAGTTTTTGCGTGTAGGAGTAACAAACATTCACACATCCACACATCAAAAAATCCATACAAACATTCGCGTTTATAATATTAGTAGGATATATATATATATAAAAATGGAGCGCCGTACGTTGTCTCGCTAAAACTCAAAACCGGCTTGAACGATTTGAATAATTTTTGTTGTTGTTTTGTTCATTATAATTAACAGATGATTTTATATTGAAAATGATGGTACACTTTGCGATTGTTTATTTTGATCTGACATCTATCAATATCTGGTTGTTATCTGTAATCTCTCTATATATATTTTAGAGACTAATATCTGTCATCTGTCATATATTATATATTATATATTAGTTTTACTTTTATTCGTACAAATGTTCCAAAATTAAATGAAGAACAAAGGATTGCATACAGTTATTTGATAGAAGCTGTTGACCATGGAACTGGTAGAATTTACTTCCTCGTTGCTTCCGGAGGTACTGAAAAAACGTTCCTAATTTCATTGCTTTTGGCGAGGATCAGATCGCAAATTGAAGTTTGACTTCATCTGGAATAGCTGCTACTTTGTTTCAAGTCGGACAAACTGCATATTCTGCTTTGAAATTGCCACTAAACATGCAAGTCAACGAAGCACCAACTTGCAACATCGCCAAAAACAGCGCAATGGTAAAGATTCTCCAACACACTATGTGTGAATGGTATAAAAAATTAACTTGCTAGCAGGGAAGTGAACTTCTTGTACAGTTCTTGTACATTGCGTATGTGTATGTGTATGTGTTTCTGTAGGTGTATATTGGTTTATGTGTTTCTCGGTTAGTAGCGGCATCTGTAAGCATCCGACTGACATAGAGAACGAACCAACGAATGAACGAAATGTTGTTATTGTTGTTGTTGTTGTTGTTGTTGTTTTTGTTTTTGTTGTTGTAGCATAAAAACATAAAGAGCAATTACACGCAGCACAACATTTTCGAACAAAAAACAATGTTTTTGTTGTTGTTTTTCGAACACCACACACACACACACACACACAGTTTCTGCGCTCGTTGCCTTTCGTTGTCCTAGTCGTCCTCATCGTCCACATCGTCCTCATCGTACTTCTCGTATTTGTCGTTGCAAATATTGCCAGTGGCGGCTTTAAAGCCGAAACAGCAACTGAATTTCTCAACGAGACTCGACAGTTGGTTATGAAATCTGGTCGTGTTCGCACGTGCGAACGGAAACAGAACAGAATCGCCGCTAAAGCAAAATCTAAAGAAATAAATACAAAAACACACACACACACACAAACACCCATTGATACACTTCAAATCGAACAGCAACAGAGTAACTCAAAATATACAAAAATCAAAAAACTAAAAAAAAAACAATCGAAAAAAAAAATAACAATCGAAAAATTGAAGAAAAGTTAATGTGACAAATTGAATTCAAAACAAGCGAAAATAAAACGATCAAATTACAAAAAAAAAAAAAAAAAAAACACTAAAAGAAATAAACTATAAATTAAATAAATTAAATAAATAAAAGAAAAATAAATGTATAAAAATAATAAAATAAATTATGTTTTTAAATTGAATTAAGTCATAAGAATAATAAAAATATTTAGTCGTAAAATAATAAATAAACTTCTTACTTAACTATTAAAGGTATGGAACGCTGTTGTAAGAAAAAGAAATAATAGTATTAATTATATTAAGTTATGAAGCAACATTTTTAATTAAAACGCAAATTAAACCGAAAGCTGTTTACAAATTCTTAGAAATTTTGCAAATTAAATAAATAAAATAAAAATTAGAACAAATTTTTTGTTTATTTAAACCGCAACTTAGTACTAGACATCGGTTTAAATGCAATTTTAAATCTTCAGTGAAGTTTAGTTCATATTTCATCCGTCATAAGATTTATATGCCAATTACACAATATGCAAAATTATTATGCAAAAAATATGCACAACAATTTAAATCGCTTTAAATAAATGCATATTCAAATTATGAGTTGGCTGCATATATTTACTTTATGCAATATATATATCTTATATATTTGTGCATATAATGTATCTGAAACCGTAAAATCGTAAATCGTTTCAAATTTATGCAGATAAATGCATATTCATATTATGAAATTTCAAGTCTTCAGTGAAGTTTAGTTCATATTTCATGCATATTAACAAGAATAATATGCAAATAATATGCAATAAATATGCACAAAAATTTAAATCGTTTTAAATTTATGCAGATAAATGCATATTCATATTATGAAATTTCAAGTCTTCAGTGAAGTTTAGTTCATATTTCATGCATATTAACAAGAATAATATGCAAATAATATGCAATAAATATGCACAAAAATTTAAATCGTTTTAAATTTATGCAGATAAATGCATATTCATATTATGAAATTTCAAGTCTTCAGTGAAGTTTAGTTCATATTTCATGCTTATTAACAAGAATAATATGCAAATAATATGCAATAAATATGCACAACAATTTAAATCGTTTTAAATTTATGCAGATAAATGCATATTCATATTATGAAATTTCAAGTCTTCAGTGAAGTTTAGTTCATATTTCATGCATATTAACAAGAATAATATGCAAATAATATGCAATAAATATGCACAAAAATTTAAATCGTTTTAAATTTATGCAGATAAATGCATATTCATATTATGAAATTTCAAGTCTTCAGTGAAGTTTAGTTCATATTTCATGCATATTAACAAGAATAATATGCAAATAATATGCAATAAATATGCACAACAATTTAAATCGTTTCAAATTTATGCAGATAAATGCATATTCATATTATAAGTTAGCTGCATATATTTACTTTATGCAATAAATATATTATTTGTGCATATAATGTATCTGAAACCGCAAGGCACTGTTAAAGATTTTATAAAGTAATTACATTTCAATAGCACTCAGAATTTGTTTGGTAACTGAAAGTTAAGTGCTTTATTTTATTAGTAAATAGTCTATTAAGAAAATATATTCAGCACTACATAAATATGTTCGTAATATATTAAAATGCTACGAAATGAGTGTGTTTGTTCTATATGTATAGTTTAATGTAATAAGAAATATTTGTTGAAATCACTATTTGTGATTTAAAGTTTCTTGTGTGCACATAAAGAAATAAATAAATCAATAAGAAGAACTTATACCCGAAAGGCTAAGATTTGTTTTTGATTTTTGTTTTGAAAGATGCGATGGTACGCTTATGGCTTGAATCATTAAGAAAATATGCCAAAACGAAACAAATTTACAAATATGCAAATATTATGCCAATATGCAAAATATACATGCAAAGTGTTTAAGAAAAGTGCATAGAAAACAAAAACAAACATTTTGTTATTTTTGTAAATTTATGTTTCAAAATATTGCCACACAGGCTTAAAATATGAAATTGCATTGCATATTTGATATTTTTACAAATCAACACGTTTAGTAACACTTTTACATTTGTACATTTTATTTATCAAATAACTAAAAATGGCATAAATTAATATAGAAATTTTGGCAAGTGTTTGTCGGACGTTATTTTACGATTTTATAGATACAAACTGAAGCTAAATTTACCAAACTAGTAGATAGAGCTGTTTAAAGAAACTGTCATGCTTTTACATAGTAATGATTTGCTTCTCATTGATTGCTATAATGAATAACTGCTGCATTAGCCAAAGATTTGCATAAACAATTTGAAATACACTGCAAATTTTGTGTTTAATAAAAAAAATATAAATATATGAAATACTTTGCAAGCATAAATATACTTATGTCCAAAAAGTTTTGAAGTACAAGAATTAAAAGTTTATTATTTAATATATCAATACGAGTATAATTGCTGCAACACCCTAGAATCAACTTTTTAAATTAAATCCTTAATATCTTTTCTCAATTGTTCGATCAGTTAAGATACATTAAAACGAAAAAAAAAAACGAAGAATTTAGAATCTGTGGATGCATATGATTTCATGTATCTGTACGTACATAGTTCCAATGATTACATTAGGTAACAGAAAATGTTCATGACTGAGACTTCTTGCTACTTTGTATTGTGAGTTGCTGTAACCAAATTTGGCTACACTCTGTTTTTCTAGCACGTTTTTCGCGGTAACGGTATATTGATACTAACCGAACATTGCAAGTATAATTTAAGTTCGCAAAAGATGCCATGAAAAGATTTCAGCCAAATGAGCAAAATGTTCATTGAATTCTAGATTTTCTTGTTGCCTAGTACTAAAATTTTTATTGATTATAAATTAAAAGTAGATATTCGGCATCGTTTTATAAAATTTTTGCAAGTTAAGTCACTTAAAGTTTTACCATTCAAAAATGTTGTATGTGCACATAGGAAAATGAAGAAAATTATAATACAATTTAGTTTTCTTTTTGTTAGCAAATTGATTTTATGATAAACAATTGAAATTTTCAAATATATATTTCAAATATTAAGCTCAATACTGAGATCGATGAAAAATTTTTGTTACCGAAAAAACTTCATACAAAAAAAAAAAACGTTGTCAAACAACAATCAAAAATTTTCGACACGTACTATTGTTTTTCATCGAGTACTCAGTTAACAGAAATGTTTGCTACCGAAAATACTTTAGACACGCAAAAAACAGTTACCTTTTGCATTTTCGTTAGAAAAAAAAAAACACCCAACGAAGAGTCAATATATCTGAATTATTCACCTAAATAAATATCATAAATATCTGTTTATAGTATTTCATGTTGATTTGGCAAAACTGTTTTGTGTTCGTTTGACATAGCGCTAATAATAATTAACAATTTCGTTAGCAAAAGCTTTCAGTATTACGCTTTGAACAAATCATGAAATTTAGTTGGCATTTACGATTCTGAATAGTCACAAATAACAATAATAATAAAAAACTAAAATCGCAACAATATAATTAATTGTGTACAGCGAAAGTCGGTCAATAACAAGTAATACGAGGGGTACTATTTATATTTCGGGATTACCAAATAATAACAATTACTTTTAAATGAAAATGGCTTTATTGTTTTTCAAAATATTCCCCTTGATGATCCATACACTTTTGCATACGTTCAAACCATTTGTCATAGCAGTTTTTCCATTCCTCTTGAGACACCTCCAAAACATGGTTTTTGAACGCTTCAACTGCTTCTTCGGCGCTCGTAAATCGTTGAGCACGCAGTTTACCTTTGATACTCAGGAATAAGAAGAAGAAGTCATTGGGTGCCAAATCAGGACTGTACGGAGGATGAGTCATTAATTCGATGTTTTGACTGATCAAAAATGCACTAGTTTGACGAGATGTGTGAGAGCTTGCATTGTCATGATGGAGAGTGATTCTTCTTTGGCGGTTGGTTTTACGAATTTCTCCGAAGACTTCCGGCAAACAAATGGTCGTGTACGACTCAGAATTAACCGTCCTACGTTGCTTAAGCGGAACAGTGGCCACACCCATTCGGCCGAAGAAACAGGCGTCATTTGCTTCGCTGTGCAACTTCCACGAACAGCTTTTGTTGGATTTGGCCCGTCTTGGAATACCCACACGACGGTCGATTGCTCTTTTGTTTACGGCTCATACGCATTCTATATCCATGATTCGTCACCTGTCACGATTTTATACACGTCTGTTGAAGCACCACGGTCGAACTTTTTAATCATTTCCTTACACCAATCGATTGATAAATTATGAGGTATCCAACGAGAGCCAATTTTTTGTACAGCTAAGTGTTCATGCAAAATCGAATGTATTGAAGTGGAACTAATGTGCAAGGATGCCTCTATCTCACGATATGTCACATGACAATCTTGCATCATCAGTTCACGCACTGCATCGATGCTTTTGGGCACAACAACCAATTTTGGACGACCTTCACGGAATTCGTCGGCGACCGAACTACGCCGAACTACGATTGAATTCACTATACCAGCGATATTCTGTGGTTTTTGATGGTGCTTTATCGCCATACAAAGAACTGAGTTCAGTGACACATTCTTGTTGAGATAATCCACGTCGAAAGTTGTGAAAAATAATCCAACGAAAGAGACCTCTTGAAATTTCCATTTTTTTGCCAAATTGCTTTTCTTAACTCGCTGTAAACAAAACAAATAGCAATTGTACATCAAAACTTTGTGAGTACGTTTTTGCCAAAAAATGTCAAACTATATTATGGTGTTGCCAGATTTTAGCTTTTGACATTAGTGTTGCCAGTTCGCGAAATATAAATAGCAGCCCTCGTAGTACTATGTACTTTTACTTATTATTACATATTTGCATATACAAGTACGTCGCTATATATTTCCGTTGCTCTTACACGATAATTTTCTATGCTCGTTTGTAAAATGTACAAAGCGTAGATACATCTTGCAGTTACTCATTCCTTTATTGGAAACTTCTGGTTGTGATAGAATTTAAGCTTAACTATTTATTTAATGCGTTATTTAGAAACAAACAAAAAAAAAAAAACAAAAAAATATTTGGAATTACTTTGCATTGTCAGAGGTTAGCTGACTTTTAATCTGCAATCTATCCAGCGGATTGCAGCTCGAACTATAACCTATATGAGCTGCAAAAAGCAAAAACGAAGCATAGCAAATATTTAAGCTATTCACAAGGTCTTGCAATAGTGCAAAAGTGCATAAACGGCGTCGTGCGCACACTTTATTTGTGCTAATGTAATGTAGTGCAAAATTATTCTTGCACTTTTGCACTGTTACAAGACATTGTGAATATAGATTTTTTTTGTTTCTAACCACACAAACAAGTAAAAAACTTAACAATCAAATATAAAATATTTAACTTTACTGCACTAAGCGATCTTAAAATAAAACTAAATAAATTTAATTTACTTTTAGTTGTTAATTTCTTGCTTCTTGTGAAACGCGCTGAAAAAATTGGTTCAAATTGAAGTAAAATAATTAAAATATGAGCATATTTGAAATATATATATATGTATGAAAAGCTGGAATAAAAAGCTTCACACTGTTTTTTTTTTGTGCGCGGCGGACAAACAATGCATTTTTTTTGATATTGTTTTTTTTTTTTTTTTTTTTTGGTATAAAAAAGTTAATAATTTTTTTTCTGGTGCTAATTTGTGCGCGTAAAATAGTGTTATTCGAAAATAAAAATACTAAATATTAAATTTCAAATTATGCCTATTAAAATTGAAAATAATTTGATAAAAATTTATTTATAATACAAATAACTACAATGAATGCCATTGAGAGCAGCTAATATAACTCAAAATACTCGTATGTACATAAAATGAAATAATTGTGTTATTCAATATCGAATTAAAATATTTTAATATACAATACTTTATACATTTTTAGAAAATACATATTTAGATAATGGTATTACTATGGTATTTAGTTACTAGACTGGATGTTGAAGGAAGTTGAGTGTGCAAAATATAAGTACTGCATTCTGTTCATAGTTTTGAACTGTGAAAAGGTTACACTGTTATGTTTCTGGATGTTCCCAGGAGGTTTGTTGTTTTTTATACCCTATTCCCTTAGATAGCAAGTAAATGTACAGAACAAATAATTTCTGAACCATTTTAATCCATTTCATGCTAATGGCTATTTAAATAACCAAGAAAGTGTTGACACTTACAAAATTTCAGCACGGGGCATGTGAGATGTGGGGCATAGGAAAGAGGAAGAACAAAACTATAAGAATAAAAAAAAGAACAGTTTAGATCTCCGTGGTTTACCTGTAGTTTTTTGCAGGTGAAATTCAAGGTTTTTTTCTCTATGGAAAATATTGACGAGAAGTGCTGCTTAATATAAGGAAATGGCAAAAATGAAAAACGCGCACCCTTAACATAGCGCTGCCCAAATGTGCTAATGCGAGCACACAGCTTGCTCCTATTAGCATGATGCTGGGTGTGCCGCGGGTAGGGGTAAAGGGTTAAAGATTGCGTTTGATAGTGTGCGTAACAAATGATAGTGAGAAGAGAACGGTAGCAAAAGTGACATGCTTCGGCTCGTGTCTGTGTGAAAAGCCGACTGACTTCGGGCCTTCTGTGCGACAGTCACTGACCACACTGTTTGGTAGAAACCATTGGGTGTAGTGGCCATGTTTCGTTTTTATCTTTCTCTTTCTTTTTCTCTTTCTTTTCGTACTATGGTTGTCTTTCCTTCAAAAGTGGTGTCTGCATGCCGGTTAGCTTGAATTAAATTGTTTTGCATAAACCTAATAAAAATGTGTGCAGATATTTAGCTTTTATGACAGACATATCGCAACATTTGAATGTCTTAAGCTTAGCTTTAATGCAGGCGAAATAAAATTATTTCAAGCATGAGTAATGAAATCGTTGCATTTCGACTAAAGCTTGCACTTTGGAAAAGACAAATAAGGTACAACGATTTCCACTTTTTTCCCTGTCTTCAGCAGCTTTTTGAAGTTCCAACCACTAAATGTGCTCAAATATAGTGCTGAAATCGATGAACTTGAAAGCTAATTTGATGAAAGATTTCTGGAATTACGGCCATTATAGCAAAAATTGGAAATATTTGTGTCAACTTTCGCAGTAGATACTCATATTGCACCCCATGATATACAAATTGAGTTAATAGTCCTGCAATGTGATTCTGCCTTGAAATATGATTGCAAGCAGTCAGAGTGCATTGTTGATTTTTATAAACGGCTTTGCCCCATAAAATATTCTAACATACTTGCATTTACGGATCGTTCGAGGATCGTTGCTTGAAGTGTTACCAACTTCACGCTGCTGTAGCCATCAAACGGTTAATGACAGCGTGCTCTTGCTTTGCCAAGCGTCTATTCTGTTTTGATATTTACAATTCTATAGAAACATATTCAAACTCAACGATCAGTTCGGAAAATCCACTGTTTCAGCTATTGCTTGACGTCTGATCTATTACGATAAATTTATTTATGGAAACTGAACTATGCTCTTCTAAACTAAAAAAAAATGTTTGGCAGCACATACTCATGTGAGCATTTCTTTTCAACGCTAAAATTAAATAAATTGCGCCTGCGAAACCGCATTAACGTTGTTAATCTCGCAGCAGTGCTTCGTCTTTCGACAGCAAATGATATAGAGCCAAATATAGATGCCATGCTTTCGGATAACAATACTTAATTTTTTTAAATCCTTATTTGGTTGTATATCATTTGCTAACGAAAGACAAGTATTACTGTTTTACGTTTTTCTTCCATTATGTATTATAAAAAAACAAAAATAATAAATTAAAAATTACTCAGTATTTGCATTGATTTGCCCCATAGTGCAATGGATTTTAAGCTGACACATACACTAGTACGACGCTCTCATTTCTCGAGCTCATTGCCCCTTGCCATGCTACTCATTACCCGCTGGCGAGTTTGCGAGCTCTCTTCTTGGGCATCACTACCTTAACAGCTACCATGGTGTGTACTAAAAATACAATTCTTACTAGTATATGCAAAAATTTCGTTTGGAGTGAATAAAAAGCACATTTAATTCGGAATTTTTGTTAACTTTATTCGGGAATCATGGTGTTTTTTGTAGATTATTTATTCTTAGCAATCTTCTTCTAATCTGACGGAATACCGTTGTGCTAATCGAGGAAGCAAGGTGAGGGATGCAAGTTCGCCTGGCACTTCAGACAACCATATTCAGTCTTGCCACCGCATTGCGGGCAACGATGACGTGTATTCGTTCGACCCGGATGATGATAATTCGATTTTATCATAATTGATTCGTATATCTCAACGCGGAAATCAAATTGAGGCATCGTTTGCTTCTAGTCAGATTCGCGTGGCATTCGAGCGTGGATTTGTTTCTAAATTCCTTTACCTTTTAGGGCTTTTTAAGACGGAAGATTTAAGAAAATATTTACTCTGACGCCAGTTGCTCCTCTATCTAAAAGAGTTTGTGATGTTGCATTTGTAGCCATCGTATATTATGGCGCCTTTGCATACTGGTAGGTGCTGTCTACAGCAGGGGCAAACGTCGCCATAGAAATACCATTTTCTGAGCGAAGACAAAGAAGAAGAGGGGTCTGATGCGCATCTGAGGAGCTTGCGGTCTATTGGCTCCTTCCTGAGTTGCCTCTTCCTCAACTCTTCGAACACAATGATCACAACGATCACGTCATTTTTTACGATAATTTGTTCATTTTCTTAACAATTTGTAATTTGGTTTTCACTTGTTGATTGCAATTCACCGCGATTCATTTATTTACATTTTGTGTTGCCACTCACATGCCACCGTAAAAGTAGAGCACAGCTGGTAGAGTTACTGGGTATACTTTTTTGTTCGGCAGGCAATAAATTTAAATTTTTTGGCTTGGAAACTACAAAAATAATGGCACATAAATGCAATTAATTTGCATTTATCTAAATATCAGTGTGAAATATCTATTTTTCTATTGAAAAATATCAATAATAAAGCGGAACTAACATTAGACAAATTTATTCTTCCGTGATGTCTACCCTATGCTGCTAGGTTCGAAATGGATCGAAGTTCTAAGGCATGGTGGGATTTTTTTTAGCGAAATGGCAAAAGCGGAATGGCCATTTCGCTAGCGATTTCTGTGGCACCCCCCGATTATTGAATACAGCTCATATTATTCAGATCTATAAGTTGATGTGTCATTCTACTATCCACAAAATTTTGAAGCTTGCTTGATCAGCTTAATACCAGAAGCAAAAATGTATAAAAAAATTAATAATAATTTTATTTTTGGTACCTTCAAAATTTTTTTTTCTTTTTCCATTTTTTTTTTTTTTCGATACAAATTGTGGAAAGGTTGTCAGTTATTCTGGTTACTTTACGGCAGATTATGGTAGCTATTTTCGCCGGTATTTTTCCCTAGATAAATGAATAAAGCTTGTCTCTTGTCTGTTCGTCTATTTGTCTGTCCGACTACAAATTTTGTTATGTAGATTCCCTATTCAAAGCAATTATTATATACCCATTACTACAAAAGCGTAGTCTGCTCACTAGTATACCAATTTTTGAGTTTCTGTATTTGAATTTTTACTAATTTTACTTGAGTAGTAATCTAAATTATCTATACAGATAAATAAAACTGGAGTGTTTGTAATATTAAAATAACCGTTTTTACTAAATGCATATGGATGTATACACGGTACATATACCAAAATAAATTTTTTTTACAATTTTTGTCTATCTGTTTGTTTGTTCCGGCTAATCTCTGAAACGGCTATACCGATTTTGTCAGGACTTTCACTGGCAGATAGTTGATGTAATAAGGAGTAACTTTGGCTACTTTTATTTTAGAAATTTCATTACTTATTTTTATTAATATAAATCTATATATATATATAAAAATCTATATATACATATATTATGTATATTCTCTCTTCTTTGGCATTGCCGGCATCAAACAAAATAACAACTACGGCTACAGCAGCCACAGTACAGCAACAACAAGAACGTATATGATGATGATAGAGTACAGCAACAACAACAAAAACAAAAAGATCGTATATGACGATAGAGTAGTGTGGACGTACGACGTACGTACATAGCACAAAGAGAAGATAAATGATAGGGAAACTATATAGAAACGCGTTTTATCTCTTTCTCTCGCAGCATACATTTATAGTTGTCTCTTTTTCGTTATACTTTTCGTTTCAAAAAATCTAATTCAAACCGTGCCAAACACTTCTCCCACCAACGACTTAATATCACAAAGGCTGCCTGTCGCGCGGGCTCAGATCGCGCGTTCGGGCTATTGCTAACGACTTCTTTTAAAAATTTATTTCCAGCGCTTATATCCTACTTTTTTAAGGGGTTGTAGGCGAAAAGGTCAAAGCGGACAATGTGCCACAGCGAGGCGTGGCAGGCTACAGCTAGTTCACATATATTTTTGATTAGCTTGAAAAAGCGAGTCGATTTTGGCACTTCCGCCAGTCTGCTTTTGTTTTACTCCCGCTCACTTTTTATATGTTTAAATAGAGTAAAATAGAAATTGTTCCCATTTGTACATTTGTGTCAAGAACAAGCTTGTAGAAAGAATATGAGATATAGTGGAACATAATCTATGAATAGGTTCCAAAGTTATGATTTTTCAAAAATAGTAGTAAGTCTCGATTACACTGTAAATTCCAATTTTTTGGATGCGAATAAGATGGAACCTAGTGTTTCCGAATGGATTTTTCGTGCTTAACATGAATCTTGGTTCAAAAACTTTCCATTCCAGTAAATTTATTGCATTTTTGTTTAAGAAAAAAACAATGTTTTTTAAATATTTCGGCTCACATATCTTTAAAACTATTCAACCGAATTTAGAAAACCAGCTTTTTTTTTTCTTTTGTTATTTTATTATGTGTATTTTGATTTTGCAGTCGGATTGGTCACTTCTAAATCGAGATTTAGTTGAACTAGTGGAGCTATCTTAAAAAAAGTAACTCAAAAAAAGTCAAATAGAACTTCAAAACTTGAACTTTGAGATTCGTGTGGTTCGCGATGATATTTAGTATATTTTAAATTAAATATGCCTTCTCCACAACATTCACAATTGGGCTATGTATCGTTAAAATTCACATTTTTCAAGGCAAACCAGACGAAACATTTATTTTCTTTTGAATTTTTTGTACCATTCAAACATTGTGTGAATAATGAAATGTAAAAGAGATGTAC
The DNA here is from genome assembly GCA_035044765.1 of Leucophenga montana. Taxonomy (NCBI): domain Eukaryota; kingdom Metazoa; phylum Arthropoda; class Insecta; order Diptera; family Drosophilidae; genus Leucophenga; species Leucophenga montana. Next base: position 374,057 of record JAWNNQ010001344.1, on the reverse strand, counting down.
TAGAAAAAAGAGCATTTTCCGAATTGACAGATGACAATACTTGAATATTAACTACCCGTACTGTTAAGGTTTGGTTTGAAACTCGGTACATTGATTTAATACAATAGCCTCCATTTTCGTCACACCTCAATGTTATTCAAAATGTTTGGTGAAGGTTTACGAATGTTGAACACAATTCGTTAACAAAATATCACTGATAGATGCCATTTAAATTGCCTGATAAGTAGTTTCATTGAATTATATAATCGTTTTAACGACTGTATGAGGTTACATTAAACAAAGCACACATTTTTTAATTATTACATATATTTTAAACCTTTGCTTTTTTAAGCTGAATTTCCATGAATTTTCTGTATATAATGCAATAGTTAAGTGCTTTTTTCTAGTGAATGAAAAAGATTGCATATTTTTTTATAAAAAAAAAGCATAATTCTATTCTTTTATATGAATTCCATTATTCCAAGAGAAGCTTAAATAACTGTACTTTAAAAATACACAGCGCTATGACCGATATCAGAGAGTGAGGATGGAGTAGAAAAAATGTAAACCACTTGAAACTAATCATGTTGCTATTCAAGTGAGCTTCATTGCATCTATACATTATAGTGGTCGTTGCACAGTCCTTTTTATATATGAAATACTTCTGGTTAAACCTTTCGATTACTTCGTTTAACTGCGAGGTAAAACGTTATGCTTCCGTAGACTTGTTAACAACATAACAGACTGACACTTGACAAAACAAGAGCGCGCTGTCATTAGCCGTTTGATTGCTACAGCAGAATCAACGTTAGTAAAATTTCGAGCGCCGACCTCTGTATAATAGTTGTATATTCATTTTCAAATACATATTTCGAACATCGAGATTGTAGTGCGTAATAATATTACAGATAGTAGTCATGTAGACAGTCATCTGTACATGAATATAACGAAAACTGCTCGTCGAGCTGATTAAGAATGTATGTACATACACTGCGCGCCATCAGGTTAGCGCCGCCCTTCACACTCACAGTCAAAGTTAAATATTATCTGAACCATTTGTGCTATAGCCTTGCAATTTTCCATTAAGCTCCTAACAATTCTTCTTCAAATAAAACAACAATGGCTACTGTAACATAAAAGATTTTTATACCATTCACACATAGTGCGAAATGGTATTATCAGTTTGTCTGAAAGTTTGTAACACATTAAAGGAGCCATAGTAGACCCCAAAAAGTATACATATTCTTGATCAGCTCGACGAGACGAATCGATCTAGCCATGTCCGTCTGTCCGTCTGTATGTTGTTGCGCATTTTTTGGGGACCAATTTTTATGCTATCCAGTTGAAAGTTTACACATATGCTTCTTTTTATTGTAGTTTCAAGATTGACCTGCCACGCCCACTATTTGAGGTAGCTCCCATACAAACCTACTGCCTACTTTTGACTTTTTGTAAGAAAACTTCTTTATTAAAGTCTATATTAGGTTGAAATGCAATGTGGTGCCTTTTTATGTTCAGCCGCTAAACATACATAGACAATTGGGCGTGGCCCTCCCACTTTTTGAGGTAGCCCCCATACAAACCCATCGTGCGCAATTTTGTGTTTTTTTTTATGAAAAAATCCTTCATTTAGATCAATATTAGCTTGCAATTTGATTTTGTGGATTTAATGGACAACCGCTTCATATACATATACAAATGGGCGTGTCCCTCCCACTATTTGAGGTAGTCCCATATAAACCCACAGTTCACTTTTATGTATTTGTATGGAAAACGTCAATATCAACTTGAAATTCGATATGGCGGCATCTTACACATCTACCTAGTGAGCGTGTACCACCCCCTATTTCAATCCCCACTTTTATGTATTACAATACTATTTGACGTTTCGTGTGAATGGTATTAGAGCTTCGGTTCAACCATAGTTAACGTTTTTTCTTGTTTTAAAATAAATTTATTTGAAAAAGTATGCAAAACGAATGTAACAAAAAATTGGTCATCAGAATAGCGCCACCTGCGATAATTTTCATTTATTTAGTTTTTTGAGAAACAATGCTGGGTTTAAGTTTTTGTATATTATATTTTAGTAATTTTTAAGTGAAATTAGTGAAGCGTTGTTCCGCTTTTGTTCGCAATTACTTCGAAAATTCGATTAGGTATTGAATTGTAGAGTTGTCCGATGTAATTTAATGATAGGGTAGACCAAGCGCCTTCGATTAACTCGGTTTTAGTACTATATTGTTTTCCGGACTCGTACACTTTTCTGGCTAGCCATTCCCAAAAGGTCTCGGTGATATTTAGATCGGGCGAGTATGGTGGCCACTCGAGGAGATCAACTTTTTGATAGTGAATCCATTTCACAGATTTCACAGATCGGACAGTGTGGATTGAAGCATTATCATGCTGGAAATGTCACGGGAGATTGTGGGAAAAGATTTTGAAAGTGCGGAAATGGGGTTTTTAACACGCTATTGTAGGTCTGCGCGTTCATGCGCGATGTTAAAAACTGCAGCTCGCAGGTGCCATAATATGATATAGCTCCCCACACCATTACACCGCCCACCCGAAAAGTGCAACCGATCTTCTTTGCGTTGGTCATGAAAATAGTAATTAATAGTAATTAATCCATCGGGAGCCTCCAAATTAAACATTTTTACATCAGAAAAGGCAACGCGTTGCCACTGAGTAGACCACGTCATGTGAGCTCGTGCAAAATTTGCTCGCAATTATTTTCGAAGCTTATTAAGTGGTGGTTTTTTTAAAATTTAATTTCTGTCTCTGTAGATGTGCAGCTTTCCTAATTACTCGTTGCACAGTTGATACGCTTGCCTTAACACCCGTTTTTTCTCTAATCTTCGTAGAGGAGCCGTGCGAATTTGAAGCTTCTCTCAGTATTGCTCTTCTGTCTGCTTGGGAAACCACTTGATTGTTGCTGCCTTTGAAGTTTTTTCCATAGTTTTCACTATTTCTAAGAAAATTGGCAATCGTTTTTCTGTGTTTGCCAGTTTTTTACGCAATTCTATGAAAGGATAGTCCAGAGTCAAAGTATGCTTCAATCTTTATGTTCAATAAGACTAGAGTTCGAAAGTTTGAGTTTAATAATTTGAGTTTCAGCTTATTTCGTTTAAAACTCTATTTATTTTTATTTATATACTCCAAACTCTTGCTAACTAACACCAAACTTTATACTGTATTTTTTTTTCAAACACTTTTTTGTCCTTTTCGGTCGGAATCTCGGGCAAACCTCCTGGAATTTTGGCTTTTTAGTGCACTGAAGTCTGGGGCTAAAAACAAGAACACGGTCATTTGCGTAGACCCGATAAAAATTCCAACGGCGTCAAGCCGCATAATTTCGGCGGCCAATTGACGTAGTCGAATGTGAAGTTATTCGTCCTGAAAACTACTCGCGCAATAACGCCAAAATCGCTTGTAATATGCTATGTGGCGCCATTTTGTTGAAACCAGACATCGTTCAAGTCAAAATCTTCAATTGAAGCCCAAAAATGTCTGTTATCAAAGAACCATGGTGCTTCTCATTGACAGTAACCATCGTTATCGGGTGAGAATTTTTATAGCCTCGTATGCGATAATTTTACACGTAGTGAGCCTCATTACTGTAAAAATGGTTGTTGGAAGAATCGCATAAGATGCATACGTTAGAATCACCAAAAAAGTTTTCCATCTAGAAATGACTCTGCCAATAATAGTTACCATAATTTAATGGTTTGCCTTGATTTGCCTTACAGAGCATCAAATGTCAAAATGTCGACACATGATGATATACTTGGATACAAATACTGTTTAATCGCTTAGGTTTTCATCTAAAACATCTCGACTGACATCGGCATAGCTATTTATCTCATTACAATGTTTCTTTTATATGTTACTATGACAGCATTGTTCTGTCACATAAAACACAACTTCTTGAAATAATTCCAAAGAAGTATATCCTGTACATATCGTATGTACCTGAATAAATTATTTTATGGTTTGTTTAATATACCGAAACGCGTTTAGTATACATTGAACGATTTTATAGAATATTTTGGCAAAACTTGAAAGAGTAAAAATAGAAATAATTTAGAAATAAAATGGAACTACGAGGGTTGCTACATATATTTCTAGCCGAACCATGAAAAAACTGTAAATTATGAGAAAAAATGGCTTTATTGTTCTTCAAAATATTCCCCTTGGTGATCAATACACTTTTGCATTCGCCCGAACCATTTTGTGAAGCAGGTTTGCCACTCCAAAAGAGATAGCTCCAAAACATGCGTCTTGAAGGCATTAACAGCTTCTTCGGGGTTTGAAAACCGCTACCCGCGCAGTTTATTTTTGATGTGAGGCAACAAGGAAGAAGTCATATGGTGCCAAGTCTGGGCTGTACGCCGGATGATCCATCACTTCGATGTTTTGAGCGTCCAAAAACTCATTTGTTACGGCCGAAGTGTGAGAGCTTGCATTATCGTGATGAAGTATGATTCGTCTTCGTCGGTTGGTTTTCCTCAGTTCATCGAACACTTCAGGCAAACAAATGGTTGTATACCATTCAGAATTGACCGTCCGTTCTTTCCACAAGCGGCACGTTCGCAACATCTGCGGATTTCGAGAAGAAACATGCGATCATTTGCTTCGCTGTGCTTCTACCACGAACAACTTTTGTTGGCTTTGGCTCGTCTTGGAATACCCACACGGTCGATTGCTGTTTTGTTTCCGGCTCTTACGCATATATCCACGTTTCTTCACCTGTCAAGATTGAGTAGACGGCTTTTGACGCACGTCGCATGAATTTCTTCAGCATTTGCTTGCACCAATCGACACGAGCCTTCTTTTGAGCGTTTGTCAAATTATGCGGTATCCAACGTGAACAAACCTTTCCGACGACCAAATGTTCATGTAATATTGTATGTATGCTTGACATACTAATGCCCAGGAATGCCTCAATCTCACGGTATGTCACATGCCGATATCGCATTATCAGTTCACGCACAGTATCGATGTTTTCTGGCACAACGACCGATTTTGGACGACTTTCACGAATTTCGTCGGTGAGCGAACTGCGGCCACGATTGAATTCGTTGTACAAGTTTTTCAAAGTGGCCAAGTATGGAGCTTCATCACCAAAAATTGATTTAAGTTCATTGGTGCACTCTTGTCTTGATAATCCACGTCGAAAATCATAATAAATCATCGCACGAAAATGTTCACGGCTTAATTCCATTTTTTGGCCGAGATGAATTTTTCAAGTGCCTGTAAATAAACCAAATTGCGCTCGTACGTCAAAGTGTTCTCAGTAAGTTAGACTTCACGATGGAGACGTCAGATTGCATCTGGCAACATATTTTGTTGCTCAGGCTAGAAATATATGTAGCAACCCGAGTATAACAAATATTTATGAAAATTTTGTTAGTATTCACGTTTTTTCACTACATTTTTTTTTTTTTTTGTTTGCAGCTTCATTCAAACAAACACCCTATAGAGAACATACATATGTATATGTTTATCCAAATATGAATATTATATAAAATTAAATATAATGGTAGTAATAAAAATATAAAATAATAAAACACCACGGAAACACACAAGCAAACAAATCCAATTTGACGCAGTTGTAGCACAACAGTTTACTATGTTTGAGGCACGGACAACTCAACGGAAATGATCAGTAAAATGTAAGTGTATATATCTATATTATATGAAATTTTCATGTTAATTACTGCTAATTTAAATTAATATTTATGTATACTATTTATGTATGTACAATATTTTGAGCTTAGATAAACCTTCACAGAAGAAGTCGGTGAGTGCTTTGCAGTTTTGAATGGAGTGCATTGGGGTTGAGCGAGTGTAGCGTGCAATGGAGCAAGCTATTTTTTTTTTTTTTTTTGAGCGACTGCACTAATATGTATTTATAACCTGCCACATAGGCGAAGAGTATACAAAGTTTGTGCAAATGTATGCAATAGGAAGAGGTAGGCGTGGTAGACCGCTAGCTAGCCATGTCCGTCCGTACGTCCGTACGTCTGTATGTTTGGACACAAGTTACAATAAAAGGTAGTACCTTTAAGTTTGGACTTTTAGATATGTACTCAGATTTTAGATATGTACGCAGATCATGTGTATAAAAAACGCCACACACAATACCTAAAACACACATTTTTTATTAAACCAGCCGAAAAAATTATTTTTTCAATTTTATTTTATACCTAGTAAACCCCGCGATGTTGTACGCGGCCCTCCCCATTTCACCTGCCACACCATCACCCTGCCACTCCTCCCCCTGCCCCACCTTCCACATGCTCCTTCTTATTGAAACAAAAAAAAAAAAATTGAAGGAAAATCTAAAAAATCCAAAAAATGTTCTGTTTATCCACTCACCACGAAACTTCACAGGAGTACCCACGGTACTATTTTGAATATTGCCACAAAATTTTATCAAAGTCGGTTGAGCGGTTTCGGAGTCTATAGCGAACCTACATATATACTTCCATTTTTATACCATTCATAGATAGTGTGCAATGGAATTATCAATTTGTCCCTCATAAACTATATATATTCTTGATCAGCTCTACGAAACGAAACTATCTAGCCATGTCCGTCTGTCTATCTGTCTGTCTGTATGTTGTTGCGCATTTTTTGGGGACCAATTTTTATGCTATCTAGTTGAGATTTTGAACGTAGACTTATTTTTATTGCAGTTTAATGGAGTGTCAAGATTGACCCGCCACGCCCACTTTTTGGTGTAGCCCCCATACAAACTCACCGCCCACTTTTGACTTTTTGTATGAGAAACATTTTTATTGTAATCAATATCAACTTAGTAATTGATATAGTAACTTAGAGTAGACGGATGCTTCACATATACATTAATGGGCGTGGCCCGCCCACTATTTGGGGTAGCTCCCATACAAACATATGGTCCACTTTTGACTTTTTGTAAGAAAAACTTTTTTATTAAAGTCAATATTAGGTTGAAATGCAAGTTGGTCCCTTTTTATGGTCAGCCGCTTAACATACTTGGACTAACGGGCGTGGCTCGCCCACTATTTGGGGTAGCCCCCATACAAACCCACCGTGCAATTTTGTGTTTTTTATAAAAAAAATCCTTCATTTAGACCAATATTAGCTTGCAATTTGATTTTGTGGATTTTCATGGACAACCGCTTCATATACATATACAAATGGGCGTGTCCCGCTCACTATTTGAGGTAGTCCCATATAAAAACACAGTTCACTTTTATGCATTTGTATGGAAAACGTCAATATCAACTTGAAATTCGATATGGCAGCATCTTACACATCTACTACATCGCTTCATACACATCTACTAGTGAGCGTGTACCACCCCCTATTTAAACCCCCACTTTTATGTATTACAATACTATTTAAAGTTTCGTGTGAATGGTATTAGAGCTTCGGGTCAACCGAAGTTAACGTTTAGTCTTGATTTGTTTTCTTTCGCATATGGGTCTTTAAGTGCACATATCAAGCTTTCATTTAAGATCTTGTGGAAGTCTCTAGCACGCCAGGTTAAAGAGAAAAAAGATGTTGAAATCCCTCAAAAACACGTTTTTTGGGCTCTTTAGCCCCACTTTTCTCAGAATCCTGACATAAGAAACCACTGCGATATCAAAAATAAAACAAAAAGCCGAATTTTGCAGGCCTGTGTTATTTAGCATTTTTAATATACTAACCAAAGGAACGCTTCATAGCTTGAAATGTCATCAATTTTATCAAATTGTTTAAAATATTCGTATATCAAATATTAAAATATTTATATACTTCTTTAATAAACTGAAAAGTCATATATAGGTCTCTATATATATATATATATATCTACTAATTTTGCAGTCTATATGCCATCATATGCCATCATTATTTGTTTACGGTTGTCTTTCCGCTGTTTGACCTTGATTATTTCCAGGCATCGATTATTTCTGGGCTCTGCGTGTACGAAGCTTTTATTCAAATTGATGAATTTTCATGTTATAGTTTCGGTTCAACCCAAAATTCAGTGCATAGATTTTGAAAATTTGTTTATAATTTTTTTTTTTTTTTTTGCAGAAGTGCGAGTTAAACGACCTTTGAAATCGTTTTGCTCCGAAGTTCTGACTTGAAACATATTTAATAAATTTTTGCTTTAAATTTATAGTTTTTCGTGCAATGGCACACCAAACTACCCCTGCACTTTCTGCTTTTGCTACAAGTAAAAATTCAAACAAACGAAAATCATAAAACATATATCTCGACTAAGCCTGTAATACGCGCTCATGCTACAAACAAGCCAGCGAGGCTTCCTTCCGCCTGCCTAGATTACATACAAAACATATTCATTTATACAAACAAGTAGTATATCTGTTTGCATTAAAGTTAATTATGAACAATTAATAGCTAATCAGAATAAATGTGCTAAGCACACAGACACTCGTATACAAAGCGAAAAAAGATAGTTAAAAAAGGACATGCTGACAGAGAGGTAGAAAGTAAGCGATTGTGTTTAGGCTATGGAAGAAAAATGACGCAGCACACACAGAAAAAGAAAAAAACAAAAATAAATAAAAACAACAATGCTAAAGTATGCCCAGCTTTTTGAGATACAAAATACTTAGCCATATAGCAATACACATGAAGATACGATGCAACGTATTAACAAAGTATTCACGTATGAATCGTATTTATTTTGTTTCTTTTCTTTTTCAAAGTCTTTTCAATGAAATTATTATACAGGGATCGGCGCTCGAAGTGTTACCAATTAAAAGTGCTGTCAATTTTTATTTTGTATTTATTTAAAAAACTTCTGTTTATCCTAAAAACATTTCAACTTTTAAGAGAAAATATGTTATTGTTCGATGTAGCCACATTTATCGCGTATAATAGCATCGAGTTTGTTCGGGAAGGCTTCACACGCTGCACGAATGTGGTACGATGCTATTTTGGCCCATTCTCGGCGAAGAGCTATCTTTAAGGCGTTGGCCTCCATAATGAACCATATGGAAAAATCCATTGGGTTCAAGTTTGTTGAATATGCTGGTCATTGCTGTGCAGAAATGAAGCTGGTAACGTTATCTTGTAAACAACGTTGGGTTTCTGTGGCTTTATTTAATGTTGCCGAGACTTGTTGAAACATCCAAGGGTTTCTACTGAATTGCTTACGTGCCCAAGGTAACAAAGCGTCGTTTAAAATCGTTTCACGGTAGATTTGTTAATTTACCTTTACGCCTTGTTCAATGAAAATGAGTGGTGAGCGTCCTGTGGCAGTTACCGCGGTTCCAACTATCACTGATGCACGCGTTTGCTTTATCAGAACAATTCGCTGGTCTAAAGTGTCGTTTTATTTGCACTTTCATCATATACGAACGTTTTGTTTGTTTACATATTGCTGAACCGATAGCATTTTTTCAAGTGTGTTTTAACAACTTTGCTCTTGTTTGGCGAACAGCCTTTTGAGCCGTTATTAAATCTTGCACTTTTTATATTTTGTAGTGCTTCAATCGTAGTTCATATTTATATATGTGCTCCAGGCTTCAGTTTTTTCGCCAATTGAACTGTGCTTTGTCGTGGATTTCGGCCTTCACGATTCTAACTATTTCTGCCGATGTTGCGGTTTTTGGAAGTCCACCTCCATGGTATTTTTTGATGCAAGCAGTATCATTGTAACGTGTAATGGACCGATATGGAAACATTTTGTTCACACGTAAATAATGTAGCTCATTAACAATGTATTGTTGCAACTTTGCAGCATAATACAAAGCAACAACACTGTTGCATTTGAAATTCATTTTGATAACATTTGTTTCACTGCAACATAAAACAAAATTCTTCTGTAGGCTTGGCCACTATATTAAATTTCATGTCGATATTTACTGTAATAAGTATACAAAATTCCATAATTGGGCGGTAAATTTCTATGGGGGCTACACTACCCTTAAGCATCCATCCATAAAAAACCGTTATGTCAAAATTCACGTCGATATTGAGAGCAATAAAAACGTTTTCCGTACAAAAAGATAAAAATTGGCAGGTGGGTTGTATGAGGGCTACCCCAAAAAGTGGGTGGATCACAATTGTTGACATATATATGTGAAGAGTCCCTTCATAGGAAGCCACCATGCCAAATTTAAAGGTAATATTGGCAGCAGTAAAAATAATTTTCATACAAAAAGGCAAAAATGGGCGTGTGGTTTGTATGGGGGCTACATCACAAAGTGGGCGTGACAAGTAAATTTTGATACTCTATTAAAGTGCAATAAAAATAACTCTATGTGTCAAATTGCAACCGGATATTTTAAAAGTTGGTGCCCAAAAAAAGCGCAACAACATGCAGTGAAACAGGCGACATGGCTAGATCGACTCGTCTTCTCGTCGAGCTGATCAAGAATATATATACTTTTTAGGGTCTACGAAGCCTCCTTTAATGCGTTACAAACTTTCAATAAAACTGATAATTCCATTTCACACTATGTGTGAATGGTATAAAAAAACACACACATTTTCACATCCGATGCAGGATGCGAAAAATGCGTTTAGTGGAAACGGCACATTAGTTGCATCAAACATATTATTCATGTATTTTGAAACTTGTTAAACATTTTTTACTGGTCCCATTTTTCAAGGCTTCAATTATAAGGCAAAACTATTTTAATTGAAAACAGTCGACAACGGTCTAAAGTATATTTGATTAACATCTACGAATTGCAATTCGGTTGAAAGTAGTTTTGGCAATATTACCGATTGCATAGAAATTTGTATTCACTTATAGCCTTATGACACACACGAATAATATAAGCATATATTTTCCCCTTCATTTTTTTGGGATTTTAAAAACTACAGAGTGTGCGAAGGGATATATATATATATATATATATATATATATATATATATATATATATATATATATATATATATATATATATATATATATATATATATATATATATATATATATATATATAAATACAGCTCACATTTTCCACGAGTTGTATAGGTCACACTTGACTTCTATTAAAATGTAGAGAATGCATATAGGAAATTATTTAAAAACTGCATGCATTGAGTATATTCACCATTTGCGCATGACTTGCCAAAGCAATTATCGTTGCAGTATTCATTGTTGTTCTTTTTTCTAGTTTTATTGTGTACTAATACAACTTTTGATTTCAAGAAATGTTCTTCATATTAACCATATTAAGCAAATTAACAAAATTTTCTTCAGTGGACTTATACTTTCCTAATGTACTGTATTCGTACATACATGCAAAGCAGTAGTGCTCACATAAAATTTTCTCTGCGGGTATGTGTTGGTTTATCTCATTGCCTGTGAGCAAGTGTCTGTGTATGTAGCTTTAGCTCATTGTCGGTAGTTATGTGTGTGTGTGTGCCTGTGTCTGTGTCTGTGTAATATCCTGTTGATTTGTTGTACGCTGTATATGAAAAATATCTTGCATGACAATTAAAAACACGCATACGCACTGTTTGCTCCATGAATGAATGAATGAATGAATGAATGAATGAATGAATGAATGAATGCACGGTACGTATAAATGAATGTACGTAATAGCTAGTGTACAATTCTCTACTACCTCGTTCTACTGTGTATTTTAATGTCACCCTTCAAGCCATTTTTGGAGTAATGCGAGCGTAACAAGTGATTGGGTGAGTACTTCATCATCGTCAACATCAGCAGCAGTACAAGCAACAATGTCATGATTCGTCGCAGCCACAGCCACAGCCGTCGTCGTTCAAAATTGATGCTGCTTTGCCTCGCAACGCGCCGGGATATTGACATTTATAGAACTGTGCAGGATATGTATGTATCGCCCAGCTCATTTTGTCGTTGAACTCCATTTCTTCTGCTATGATTGTGTGTGTGTGTGTGTGTGTGTGTAATAGTACGAGTATGTTTGTCTTTCGGTTCCCTGCAGCAATTGTCGCAATATTTTTGTACTAGCAGCAGGCAAACACCGACATACATACTTTTGCACGCACCAACTAGTGGCAGACACCATGGCGTTCATTTTCAAGTCCTCGCTAACGTCCTTCGCATCGTTATTGTCCTTGTGATACGTTCCCGTAATCGGCAACATCGCCAGCGTGGCCAAGTTTAACACCTCAGCTTGTGCTTTATTATCGACGTATGTACATATATATCGTCGTCTACTATTCCTGCTCCTGCTCCTGCTCCTGTTGCTATTGCTATTGCTCCTTGCCGTATTCTTTCATAAGCGCGTGTTGCCCTTTTTTACGACTTGCCGTGTACATTTCTTTTTTTTTTATTTATTTTTGTTTTAGCTGCTGGCTTGGAATAGCTTGACGCGCTTTCAATGCACACTTTACGCTGATTGCTCACTCGTTCGTTCGTTCGTTCGTTCATTCGTTCTTTCGTTCTTTCGTTCTTTCGTTGGTTTATTCATTCATTCATTCGTTTTTCGTGCGTATTTCTTTTGTCTTAATGTCACAAAGTCCTTGCGTCCTTTCACTTCTTCTGCTCGTGACAATTACCCACCCTGTCGCTGTGCGCTGCCGTATTGTATCGATATCATCGAGTTTATTGTTGCTTCCTTTTGCAATTATCCTTGTTAGTCGCGCTTCGTTCGCCTTCACCATATACGAGTACGGGTATATGCTATTTGCCCTCCAGTTCAGCTCGAATTTCGCACAATCTGCCATCGATCGTTTATTCTTTATGTGTGTACATAGCTACCAGTAAACGCACTCGACTTCGTCCGCCAACAATTCAGACTTACAGTACGACTATATATAGTCTTAAATTTTTATATATTTAGTTTCTGAAAGTTTCTTAAAGTTCAGATTTGTATCTGAAGAAAATTTGATGATAATAATCCATTGTAAAACTCAGCTTAAGGTTTTATAACATACACTAAATCTTCTCATGGTCAGAGTGAGTCACTCAGGTCAAGTATTTTATCATAATATATTACTTTTTTCGAATTCGTTTGTCAATCAGTGCATCGAGAGCCAGTTTGCTGCTATGCAGATACTAGTTTATAGGTATTAATTTGTTGAGCTTGTGCTTTCGTTTGCAGTGTTCATATCACATTCAAACTGTTGCTTATTATATGCAAATAGAACATGGATTTCATTCTACTTTATAAAATTTGAGTATATTTATACATTTCATATGTAGTGTAGTAGTGTATAATAATTTTGTCATGGAGTTTGTAACGCATTAATGGATGCATTAGCTCGAAGTGGCGAATCGAAATGGACATGTCCGTCTGTCCCTGTTAGCATGACTCAAAAATAGTAACTCAGTTTTGAAGATATCGGCTTAAAATCGAATATGAAGACTTTCTGTATTCCTAGAGTTATATTGACCATGCCACAGCCACTTTTTGGGGTAGCCCTAATATAAACCGAATGCCCACTTTTCGGTTTTTGTACAAAGCATTTTATTAACATTTATTAGAGTAAATATCAACTTAAATTTCGGTATGATGACTTTATGTACGAAAGGTATATTAATTGGCGTATTGCGCCCACTTTTAGGGGTAGTCACTTTTTATATTTTTGTATTTTATATTTGGAATATTATTAATGTTTATTTTCTACCTAGAAACTTATAATAATAAAAAGAAATTTGTTTAAAAACAATTATGTTTGTGACAGTAATCAAATAACAAAAACAATCTAAAACTTTAAGCCTTAGTTATATGAATACTCTTCTATTTTTTTTTTTCTTTCAAATCTCGATGTAAAACTTTATTGCGCATATACCAAGGAGCATCTGTTATTTTACGCAGAACCTTGTTTTGAAGTACTTGTATACGGTTTATATTAGTGGCAGCAGCAGTGCCCCATAATTGTATTCCATAATTGTATTCCATAATTGTAGGTAGGCATAATGATTGATTTGTATATAAGCAGTTTATTTTCGAGGCTGAGTTTACTACTTGGGCGAAGTAACCAGTTTAACTTTTTAAGTTTAACGTAGCAAACTGCTGCGGTTTTTTGAATATGTTTACGCCAGGTGCCACGTCTTTCAAAGTTAAAACCTAAGTAGCATACATGATCAACATGAGGTATTACCAAATTGTTAAGCAAAACGGGCGGGCAGTTCCCTTGCCTCAATGAAAAAGTACAGTGACTAGACTTTTCGCTATTGACTTTTATATTCCAGCGATTTGCCCAACGTTGAAAATCTACAAGATGGTTTTGAGTGTTAGAGGAAGCTTCGTGTGGACAGTATGAGTTTCCAAGTATGGCCGCATCGTCAGCATACTATGTAGCCAGAAGCATGTTCTCATTTACTGGAACTGGCATATCAGCAGTATACAAAGTATAAAGGACAGAACCAAGCACACTTCCTTGTGGTACACCAGCAGCAATGCGGCGGATCCCTGAGCGCTCATCTTTCACCTCGTCTGTGAAGGCACGGTTAAGCAAATACGACTTCAAAAGAAGGAATTGCGATGTAGGCAAAATAGTTTCAATTTTGAAGAGAAGGCCTTCAATCCAGACTCTATCAAAAGCTTGCTGTACATCAAGAAAAACAGCACAGCTATATTGCTTATACTCATAGGCCTTAAGAATATATTGGAAAACTCTGTGCACTTGTTCAGGGGTCCCATGGTGATGCCTAAAGCCAAACTGATGATCAGGAATGGCACTCTAGTTAAATCCAGGTGTTTTGTACTGGAAGAACGTTGCCAATTAATAGGTGAGCCTCTTGGTTGGCATGATGACGTAATCTTGTATGGTGAGATAATTGAAAGCGTATCGATGCCTAGGTCACTGTGATTATCAGCATTTCTTAAGTACCAGAGTGCATTGTCGTTAATAAGCCATACTTTGTTTTGGAATCGCTGTGTTATTTCAATTCCGATTTTGGGAGCATATGCCCAAATTTGGATGCCGTAAGTCCGTATTGGTACTAGCATCTTCTTATATATTGTATGATGAGGTTTTTGCACGTTGATAGTTGAGAATATTTCTTTAAAATGCAGTAGCACTGCCGATATTTCATATCACACACAAGCTGCTCCTTCTTTTTCTTAACATGTACCTTCCAGCGTAACTTTCCAGCTAGTGTTATCCCGACATATGTTGCACAGTTAATATTACGGTATTTCATTGTTAAAGATGTACAAAGGAATGTTTGCGATTATCTCATTACTAAAGTTCACGTGAATCGTTTTACTATTGTTAAGATGAACTTTCCATTTTTTTTTGTTTTTTTTTATCCATCTAGCTAATTTGTTGATACCGAATTGAGCTAATCTAGTTAATTGTTCGCTTGTAGCTCCTGTTGCTAAAATGGCTGTATCATACGCCAATCTCGCCAAGTTAGTTTCACATAAATTTGGTATATCACTAGTGTATATAAGATATAAAATAGTACCAAATACACTAGCTTGGTACTAGATACACTAGCTAGATACACTAGATACACTAGCTTCTATTGGTTTTAGGAACGAATATGTAGTACCTTTAGCACTTCGGATAATTCAGCCGAGAATGATCGTTGTATTTTATTATGCAAAAGTTCACAGTGCCAAACTGTATCAAACGCCTTTGATATGTCGAGAAATACTGATATACAAATTGGCTTTGTCTCCACTGGTTGCTCAGTAATATTGCAAATTATGTGCACTTGAATTGTCTTAGTTTTTCTTTGCTTTAGAAAGTGTATGGTCCCTATTCTTGGTGTTCCTCAAATTCTGCAGATCCGCTGTCAATTCATCGTTTTAAAAACTTTTAATAGCAATTTTAATTTTCAGTTTTTGTATGAAAAACTCGTTTTTATTAGTTAACATCAACTTAAAATTCAATATTGTGACTTCTTATGGACGAAAGCTTCACATAGTTATTAATGGGCGTGTTCTGCCAACTTTTAAAGGTAGTTCCCATAAAGACTAAATGCTCACTTTGTGGTCTTATAGTAGGTAAAATATTCATATCTTTTGAGCTAACCCCAACAATTGAATGAATACAATCAAATTATCGCTAGACCCTTAAATGACTTGAAAGTGTAAGATGCCTGTTAGTACGGAAGCTTCGGCTCTAAAAAATAAAAAGAAAAATTCACAAGTTTGATGTGGTATCAGAACTTAAATACTTCTTCACACTTGTAACGAAAGTATTCCCATCTTAATGTTAGAAACTTTTCATCTTTGTTTTGTACTGGGTGTCTCAAAAGAAAGTTCATATTTGATTTGCTGATTGCGTGAATGCAACTATTCCGAGAGACGCGGGAGGTATGTCAATCGGTAGCCTAGCTTTTGGGAATTTAGTCGCTATGAAGCGTTTCTCGGGAGCGGACCGTGCGTTGGGTGTACGTGAGTTTTACAAAAACGATAATTCAGCGACTGTAGCGCGTAGAAAATTCTGCAGTATTCAACATGTTCGTCGCCAAGCCCTCGACTCATTGGAAAGTGGGTCGAAAAGTTCGAAGAGACCGTTTCGGAAGCGTGCTTTTGCTTTAAACGTGCATAGATCATCATTGGTTATAACCAAAGAACATGCTTCCAGCAGGCCGGAGCAACTTCACACACGTCCAATAGGTCGCTACCACGAGCTCATGAAATATTTCCTGGCAAATTGATTTCCAGGAGAGGTGACATAAATTGGTCTCAACGAAGTCCCGATTTAATCCCTACGGACTTTTTACTGTGGGGTTACGTCAAATCTAAAGTTTACGGCAACAAACCGAATTCCCTGACACAATTAAAAGAAACTACCGGTAACGAAATGGCAGCCATCACGGAGAATACCTGCCGAGCCGTCATAGGAAATTTTAGTGCTCGATTAAATGAATGCCGTGAACGCATCGGTTTACATTTGGACAATATCATTTTTAAGAGCTGAATTCCCAAAGTGTGTATTTTATTATGTAATAAACATTTTTTCAATAAACTACTTACTTCTTTTTTTATCGATTTTTTAAATGTGAACTTTCTTTTGAGACACCTTGTATATATCTTCAATTTACAAAACAAAAGAATTTTTATTTTAAGATAAACGGTACCATTACGTTCACAATACGGCCGTTTGTCGCTTATATGCACACTTTTCAACCGGAAAACAATTGGTTTCTTACTTTTTACTAGAGTTCTCTGCTCGACCTTTAAAGTAACCAATAATAATATTCGCAATACAGTATTGTCCAGAAAATGCTTTCGCTTCTAACACAACGGTCTCCAGCCATAACCTCAGGGGGAGTAACACCATCGTGTTTCCACACGCATACGAATGAATGCCGAAGTCGGCTGCTTGATGCTAAAGAGAAACAGAAACGTCGAGCTGCTCGAGCGACATGCTCTACGAGAATTGACCTTTAAAGCACGCGATAGAGAATATTTTTTTTCTTTATTCTTCCAACTAAAACCATCGGAACCGAAAAAAAAA
Organism: Leucophenga montana; assembly: GCA_035044765.1. Classification (NCBI taxonomy): domain Eukaryota; kingdom Metazoa; phylum Arthropoda; class Insecta; order Diptera; family Drosophilidae; genus Leucophenga; species Leucophenga montana. The sequence continues at coordinate 356,714 of JAWNNQ010001344.1, read as the reverse complement.
AAGAATGTAGCTGCTATAGCAAATTGAGCGAGCTGAGATAGAGAGAAAAAGGGAGAGAGAGTCTTTGTAATCGACCAAGTGCGTTACCTGCGTTACCGCTACGCAATAGTTTCGTACATTCGTCCTGCTACTCTTCACATTCTTCCCAAAAAAAAAAAAAAAAAAAAAAACAACAAAAATCAAGCGAATTTGTTGTGTGTTTAAGAGGGTTAAAAAGGCTGTGCATGATTTGCACTTGTCTATTTTTATATAGATACCCTGTACCCATAGGGTAAAAGCGTATTTTAAGCCTGTGCAAATGTATGTAACAGGCAGGCCATTTTTGAATTTAGTAAGAACATTTTCTTTTTTTTGGTTTTTTTCTATATTTTATATGATTACTTACATATATAGTATATATATTATATACAATATAATAGTAAATAAACCTAAAGAAAAACGTTAAAAAACTGTTCAAGCTCCGGTTCCATCCAAGTTAATGATTTCTCTTGATTTGTTATAAAATTGGCTACATAAGTCTGCAACAGCAAGTGTGCTGGGTATTTTGTACTTGTAAGCTCACGATTGCACGATAGCACTCATATTTTTATATCTCCTATCCATCTAACACTTTTGCAGCGTATGTGAATGTTATAAAGCTAGTAACTTGATCAACTATATCTAACTTAATAAATCTAAAGTAAAACATTTTTCATTCAACCACTCAAAGCTGTTTGAATAACTTACTTATGTGCTGCGTGTAAATTGGTTTTATTAAACAGGAAATTTCTGCACTACATCATAGCTCTTTGTAGTTGTGCATTGAATAGATTGATTTCCTCAATTTCTTCTTATATCTTTGTTGTTAGCGGACTAGAAGCGCACGGAATGAACTAGAAATTTTTGAACTGAAAAAAGAAAATAAACTGAATTGCAGCTTTAGCTTAGCTTGTTTTGGTTTGAATCGCCTCGGCTCAATCGCTTGTCAGCAGCAGGCTTGTAAAATATGTTTGAACTTAAACGCTGTAATATCTGCTTTGTGCGATACACCGTAGCTGAGTTTCTCGTAAGTTGTAAGAAAGTCCACTCAATTTATTTGATTTCCAATTGAATTTCTTCAGGCAACCGCACAAATGCACAAAAGCACCTGGCAAGCAGATGTCGGTGGACGAAGTCAGTTATCGTAGTCGTTGTCGGTAGTCGCGGCCATTGAAACACTCTACTAACTGCAGTTGGCTTCCATTTTGCCGCAGCAGATACAAAGACACACACACTATACTTCACTACACTTACTCAACCTGATCTAACTGTCCGCCGTCATTCTCTTCGTGTATCTGCAGCCATTTCTATCTCGATTTCCGCTTTGCGCCATTTTGTTCAAGTCCATGATGTCCTTTTGAGCAACGAAGCGCATAAGTACGAAATAAAAGCCAAGTTGCGCCTTTAGACTTGATATGAATGAAACATTCCTTTGCTGCTGACTATTTTAGAGAGTAAATGTTGTCGATGTTGATGCTGATGCTGATGCTGATGAAAGTGCTGCTGCTGCTGCTGCTGCTTCTGATGATGATGATGATGATGATTAAAGCGGAAGACTCTGCTGTAGCTGTTTGGGAGCGAGCATTTCCAAGAAGCAACAAAGGAAGTAAAAACCTATTCGAACAAATTTTGAGCATTATGGCTTTTCAATGCCGCAACAATCGACGCGAATGGAGAAATTATTTTTCTATTTATTTCAAAATGACATAATGGCGCTGTTGAAAGACGGACATGGTAGTGGACGTTGAAATGGCAGCAAGCAAAAATGAATTGCTCTGCCAGTTCAGTTGACGGAGGAGGGCATTGGACGTTGACGGGCAAGTTGAAATTTAATTTGGCTGTTTTATCTGGCGCAGCAACATAATGGCAAAAGTTTACTTTAGCTTTTCACTGGCACTCAAATGAAGATAGTCAGTCGTATTCGTTTGGTTTCTTAAGCCATTATAATGTCTGTTAGGGATGTGCTTCCCATACATAGATACAAGTAGATACATAAAGATACATGGCTATAGATAAATAAATGTTAAGATGAATAGATAGATTTTTATGTTTGTAATTTTATTTTATAAACTTTTTTCTTTTTTTTTAATGTGCAGCAAATCAACGCAAGATGGTGCTGACAAGTTTCGACCACTACAAACATAAATCGATAAAATATCGAAGGTTATGTGAGATGGAATGTATTGTGTACACTTCATAGGTCACATTCCTATAACGTTTTGTCACGTGGTCTGAGAAACACTGTGAATTCCTCAAGGTATATATTAAAGAGAGTATTTACATTATGAAAACAAGAAAAAACGTTTACTTCGGTTCAGCAGTATTGTAAAACATGAACGTGGGTGCTGGATTTGTGTAAGGTCTACGTCAATAAGTGGGCGGAACACGCCCATATATGTTAGAATCAACCAAAAATAAGAAAGCAGCCTATCGAATTTCAAGCTTATATTGATTGAACTAAAGACGATTTGTCATACTAATGCATAAAAGTGAGCAATGGGTTTCCATGGCTGCTACCTAAAAACTGGGCGGGACATACCCATTTGTATATGTACGAGGGGTACTATTTATATTTCGGGAATAGAAAATAATAACAAACATTTTTAAATGAAAATGGCTTTATTGTTTTTCAAAATATTCCCCTAGATGATCAATACACCTTTGCATTCGTTCAAACCATTTGTCATAGCAGTTTTTCCATTCTTCTTGAGACACCTCCAAAACATGGTTTTTGAACGCTTCAACTGCTTCTTCGGCGCTCGTAAATCGTTGACCACGCAGTTTACCTTTGATACTCTGGAACAAGAAAAAGTCATTGGGTGCCAAATCAGGACTGTACTTAGGATGAGTCATTAGTTCGATGTTTTGACTGTTCAAAATTGCAATTGTTTGACGAGATGTGTGAGAGCTCGCATTGTCATGATAGAGAATGATTCGTCTTTGGCGGTTGGTTATCCGTAATTCTCCGAAAACTTCTGGCCAACAAATGGTTCTGTACCACTCAGAATTGACCGTCCTACGTTGCACAAGCGGAACAGTGGCCACTTGACCCATTCGGCTGAAGAAACAGGCGATCATTTGCTTCGCTGTGCTTCTTCCACGAATAACTTTTGTTGGATTCTACGCATATATCCATGATTCGTCACATGTCACGATTTTATACACGTCTTTGGAAGCACACATTCAAAAATAAATAAAATAAATAGCAATTGTGCATCAAAACTTTGTGAGTACGTTTATGCCAGAAAATGTTAAACTTTATTATGGTGTTGCCAGCTTTTGACATTAGTGTTGCCAGTTCCCGAAATATAAATAGCAGCCCTCGTATGTAAAGCGGACGCTTGTAAGACTCCACCATGTCGAATGTCAAGCTGATATTGAGTTAATTAAAGAAGTTTCTTATAAAAAGGCACAAAAGTGGACGATGGGTTTGTATACAAGGTATTATCTAAAAATAATCGAACTTTTAATTTAAATCATAGAACACAAAGCGCCATCTATTAAATGTTGCCAGTGTTAGAAAGGTACATTTTTCTTCATTCGTAAGCAGTTAAGTTTATGCAAGTTACAAAGTAACACACGTTTTAATAACAGCACTTTTTTTAATTATGTCGTAAAAACATAAGGGAACAAAAAGCAAATATTAAATTTTGCTTTAAACTTGGTAAAAAATTAGTTGAGACTTACGAGTTGTTAAAACAAAAGTTTATTTTGATGATTGCATGTCTTTACTAAAGTTTACACGAGGTTTACACGATTTAAAAACAGTCGTGAGGATTTGATTGATGATCCACAAGAACTGAACGACCCAAAGCATCGAATCGTGCTGAGTTAGTTAGTGGAAAAAGTAAGCGAAATAATCGCTATCAATGCAAATTTCACTGTGAGCATGCTGGCAGCACAGAATTAAATTAATCTCACTGTACAATCTACAAAATATTAACTGAAGATTTGGGTAAAAGAAAGGTGTGTGCACGTTTTGTTGCACATCAGTTAAATGATGATAAAAAAATCGCTCGTGTAGAGCATTGCAAAGACATCATTTAAACAGCTGAAACGATCCAGATTTTCTTGGTATTATGGTATTTTAATTAATTATGGTCGTTGAAATTAAGCGTCAATCTGCAGAATGGAAGCCAAAACACGAGCCGAAACCTAAGAAATGGCATTTTCAGAAGTCAAGAATCAAGTCAATGTTGATAACTTTCTATGATTGCAAGAGTATTATTCACAAGGAAGATGGTTACACTGTCAATTGAGATTATTATTTACAAGTTTTACATCGTTTGTGGTCAATAGTTCTACGTGTTAGGCCAGAATAATCCAAAGGAAAGCAGCTGTTTTTATTGCATGATAATGGACCACCTAAAACAGATTTGTCTCATCGACCACCCGCCATATTCGTCTGGTCTATCACCGTGCGATTGTTTTCACTTCCCAAAAATGCAAACTGTAATGAAAGGAGCTTTTTACGATGACATTCCAGCCATACAAGCAGTCGTATTATTTAGCACCTGTGCTAAATAACATCCCCAAAAGCGAGTCTAAATAGTCTATGGATAAATTAGTTGAGCGTTTCAAACGTTGTATTGAATTAAATGGATCGCATTTTGAATAAATATTAGCTTTGAAATACAATACCATGCGTTTTTATTTTATAACTGAAAAGTTCGGTTATTTTTAGATCATACCGTAGATATTTCATGGGGTCAACGATGGCTTCTTTAATGCGTTACAGACTTTCAAACAAACTGATAATAGCATTTCTCACTATGTGTGAATGATGTAAAAATGGTCTTAATTAAATATGTGCAGTGCGAAGCGAAGTCAAACTTCGAAAAGCTAATTCGCTCCGAGCCACACTTCGATGTAATACATACAACTCTGAAAAATTAAAGAATCCTTTTTTTAAGCAATATATAATTACAACAAATGAACGCAAAGACAGTAGAACATTGTAGTGTTGAACTGTATCTTCGGGCTTATACATTTTATTTAAACTACTTACATATAGATAACATGATTTGAATGTTTGCATAGTGTTTGTATAACAAACTTTTCAAATAAACGGTTAGGACTGCATTTCTTACAATTTGTGAAGGATATTAAAAAGCCAAAAAAAAAAGAAGCTAAATGAAAAGAATATTGACAAAATGTCGATAGATAGAGAAAGAATGTCGAGAAGAAGGCAGAGTGCACGCTATGATTTTGGTTTGGTTTCAAATTCCAATTAGTTAGCAGCTGTTCGCAAATTCGTATTAGAAAATAGCTGGGACGTGCGGACAGAAAGACAATCGGACATAAAGAATGACTAACAAAACAACAGAGAAGCAGCACGACAGAATTAGAAGACTGACGACAACCGAACTAAGAAAAATAAGAAAAGTATTCAGAACTGAGCTCTGGGCAGTGCAACTTTGTAGACAATACCGCCAGTTACATATACAGTCACACACTCACACACGTGCTCGCATATAAAATGTACAAGGATACATGCTGCGCCTATAACTGTGCTATGAACTGTGTTAATGAAAACGAAAACGAAAACCGAACAGCAAGCAGCAAACGCCGCAGGCTGTGCTCGAAGCTAAAGAGTTCTGGTTTTCTGAGATTTCGGAGTCCCAGTTTTCCTTTTACGCTGCACCATGTGTATCAAACCCCATGTGTCGTCATTGTTGTTGCAATATTTTCGTGGAAGTTTCTTTTGGTGGCTCATTCAATCGGGTACCTAGTTAGACTGCCGATAATAATGGGCCGATTGCGACTTTGCTTCTTACTGTTGCAATGGTTCGTTATATATTAAACCGTATGTATGGATATTAAATACAATTAAGTCGAGCTCTTTAGTTGTAATACAACATTTGTTGTATTTCCTGTTTAAACTGTTTAATTTTTTTGCGTAAACATCGTTTAACACATTTAAAATTACTGTCTTGTTCTTGCTTAACAACACATCGTACAATTTTGAACATCTTCACAACAGAGGGACTCTTCTTGTTTTGTATCTTCTTCCACATACACGTATGTTACGTATTTTGTTTCAGCGATTGGGTACTCTTTTAGATGAAATTGATCTTATAGTTCGGTATACAATACTACAATAAATTGATTTACTTGAAATGTACTTAACTATATATATGGTAAATGCATTAAAATTGAAAAATTTGTCCAGCCCAGCCAAGTTTGCATCTATAAAGATAGGTAATAATTTAGTTTAGTACTTTTTATAATCGTTTTTATTGAAACTTGGGTTTTCCCAGTAGTTGAAAGTACACAATAATAATAATAATAATAATAATAATAATAATAATAATAATAGTAATAGTAATAGTAATAGTAATAGTAATAGTAATAGTAATAGTAATAGTAATAGTAATAGTAATAGTAATAGTAATAGTAATAGTAATAGTAATAGTAATAGTAATAGTAATAGTAATAGTAATAGTAATAGTAATAGTAATAGTAATAGTAATAGTAATAGTAATAGTAATAGTAATAGTAATAGTAATAGTAATAGTAATAGTAATAGTAATAGTAATAGTAATAGTAATAGTAATAGTAATAGTAATAGTAATAGTAATAGTAATAGTAATAGTAATAGTAATAGTAATAGTAATAGTAATAGTAATAGTAATAGTAATAGTAATAGTAATAGTAATAGTAATAGTAATAGTAATAGTAATAGTAATAGTAATAGTAATAGTAATAGTAATAGTAATAGTAATAGTAATAGTAATAGTAATAGTAATAGTAATAGTAATAGTAATAGTAATAGTAATAGTAATAGTAATAGTAATAGTAATAGTAATAGTAATAGTAATAGTAATAGTAATAGTAATAGTAATAGTAATAGTAATAGTAATAGTAATAGTAATAGTAATAGTAATAGTAATAGTAATAGTAATAGTAATAGTAATAGTAATAGTAATAGTAATAGTAATAGTAATAGTAATAGTAATAGTAATAGTAATAGTAATAGTAATAGTAATAGTAATAGTAATAGTAATAGTAATAGTAATAGTAATAGTAATAGTAATAGTAATAGTAATAGTAATAGTAATAGTAATAGTAATAGTAATAGTAATAGTAATAGTAATAGTAATAGTAATAGTAATAGTAATAGTAATAGTAATAGTAATAGTAATAGTAATAGTAATAGTAATAGTAATAGTAATAGTAATAGTAATAGTAATAGTAATAGTAATAGTAATAGTAATAGTAATAGTAATAGTAATAGTAATAGTAATAGTAATAGTAATAGTAATAGTAATAGTAATAGTAATAGTAATAGTAATAGTAATAGTAATAGTAATAGTAATAGTAATAGTAATAGTAATAGTAATAGTAATAGTAATAGTAATAGTAATAGTAATAGTAATAGTAATAGTAATAGTAATAGTAATAGTAATAGTAATAGTAATAGTAATAGTAATAGTAATAGTAATAGTAATAGTAATAGTAATAGTAATAGTAATAGTAATAGTAATAGTAATAGTAATAGTAATAGTAATAGTAATAGTAATAGTAATAGTAATAGTAATAGTAATAGTAATAGTAATAGTAATAGTAATAGTAATAGTAATAGTAATAGTAATAGTAATAGTAATAGTAATAGTAATAGTAATAGTAATAGTAATAGTAATAGTAATAGTAATAGTAATAGTAATAGTAATAGTAATAGTAATAGTAATAGTAATAGTAATAGTAATAGTAATAGTAATAGTAATAGTAATAGTAATAGTAATAGTAATAGTAATAGTAATAGTAATAGTAATAGTAATAGTAATAGTAATAGTAATAGTAATAGTAATAGTAATAGTAATAGTAATAGTAATAGTAATAGTAATAGTAATAGTAATAGTAATAGTAATAGTAATAGTAAATAGTAATAGTAATAGTAAATAGTAATAGTAATAGTAATAGTAATAGTAATAGTAATAGTAATAGTAATAGTAATAGTAATAGTAATAGTAATAGTAATAGTAATAGTAATAGTAATAGATAATAGTAATAGTAATAGTAATAGTAAATAGTAATAGTAATAGTAATAGTAATAGTAATAGTAATAGTAATAGTAATAGTAATAGTAATAGTAATAGTAATAGTAATAGTAAATAGTAATAGTAATAGTAATAGTAATAGTAATAGTAATAGTAATAGTAATAGTAATAGTAATAGTAATAGTAATAGTAATAGTAATAGTAATAGTAATAGTAATAGTAATAGTAATAGTAATAGTAATAGTAATAGTAATAGTAATAGTAATAGTAATAGTAATAGTAATAGTAATAGTAATAGTAATAGTAATAGTAATAGTAATAGTAATAGTAATAGTAATAGTAATAGTAATAGTAATAGTAATAGTAATAGTAATAGTAATAGTAATAGTAATAGTAATAGTAATAGTAATAGTAATAGTAATAGTAATAGTAATAGTAATAGTAATAGTAATAGTAATAGTAATAGTAATAGTAATAGTAATAGTAATAGTAATAGTAATAGTAATAGTAATAGTAATAGTAATAGTAATAGTAATAGTAATAGTAATAGTAATAGTAATAGTAATAGTAATAGTAATAGTAATAGTAATAGTAATAGTAATAGTAATAGTAATAGTAATAGTAATAGTAATAGTAATAGTAATAGTAATAGTAATAGTAATAGTAATAGTAATAGTAATAGTAATAGTAATAGTAATAGTAATAGTAATAGTAATAGTAATAGTAATAGTAATAGTAATAGTAATAGTAATAGTAATAGTAATAGTAATAGTAATAGTAATAGTAATAGTAATAGTAATAGTAATAGTAATAGTAATAGTAATAGTAATAGTAATAGTAATAGTAATAGTAATAGTAATAGTAATAGTAATAGTAATAGTAATAGTAATAATAGTAAAATAATAGTAATAAAAATAATAATAAAAGGAATAACAAAGTCTGATCCCGCCACTTTCACCTACAATTGAGAGGTTTTCGATTGCTCACTATTTAGAGTACTTCATGTAAAATTATTGGTGTTCACTATATCGGGTGTTCACTATATCCACACACGACTACATATTGATTTGAGGGTAGTCCCTGAAGTACTCAATCTACAACATTTAATTTGTGTGTTGACAGACATTAAAAGCGGAAATGAAAGCCAGACAGACGGACATAAAGCAGATCGGTGCCGAAATTGAACTGAAACGTATTCGTGTGATAGCTTCGAAGTAGTGTTTGACGTTGGTTAAACGCAATCTTAACAAGTTTTTGCAAAATTTCATGAACGTGGATAAAATATGAATCCTATGAAACAGTAGATGAAAGAGTGGATCTCTTTGGTCCGATCGGCGGAATAACTTTCTGATTTCTGTTTCTATGCCTGCCTTTCGTGCAAATTGGAGAAAAGTTAACGGCTATCTTAACTTCGCGGGTTTTGTTATTTTTTTTTTTTTGGTTGATAGGGGAAGAGGACGTAGAGAAATGGGCATGGAGAAGGATGGGCAGGGGAAGTATAGGTAGGGGGAAGAAGAGGTAGGGGAAAGGGCAGCAACGTGCCGGGTTACTCTTAAGATAGAGGGATGAAATGTTGTATACATATTGTATTCAGGGGGCTGGAGAAAGGGGTGGTAAAGTATGGAGTGGTATACATGTTGTATTCAGGGGGCTGGAAAAAGCGGTGGTAAAGTATGGAGTGGTATGGGAACCGAGCAGGGAAATGAGGGCAGCGTAAGGGGTGGTTGAAGAAGGAAGGTGTGGAAGGGACAGGAGAAGAGTGGTAGGAGAATTGGAGGTGGAGTCAAGGGGCATTGGGAAGTTGGGTCAGGGCAAGGAGTTGCAGGGGGAAGGAGAGGCAAGAGGAAGCGCAGCAAAGCGCCTGGTACCAACTAGTTTTCGATAAAATCGATCAAATTTCAAATACATCGCAAACTTTTGTTCTTTTTTTTTTGTCTCTTAAAAAAATACATATAAACAAAAAATATTCATACAAAATTTTAAAAATGGGGCCAGATTTGTATAGCGGTGACCCATTAAAATGTTCTTTTCATAAACTTTATCTGAAGATTGAAAGGATAGTCTAAATATCTAAACTAGAAGTCCCTATATCCCATAGTCTCAGAGACTGTCGGACGAACAGATGGACAGGTCTATATCAACTTGTCTTCGTATGCTGATCAATAATATATATACTTTTACCTCTCCTCCTTCTGCCTCTTATTGAGATTTGCACATACTTAATATTCCCTAGATTGGTCTTATGGTATAGGCAATAAAAAAAAAAAAAAACACACACATTTTGTTTTTGTATAATAAATACATATAAATTTATGGCATTTATAAATGTGCGACATTAAGTAACCAATTTATTTTCTTGGCAATATATACTCGTAGATACACACATATATATGTTATTTCTTGCCTGCATTTTTACATACATTCGATATATCTATACTAAATATATCTATACGTACTAATATTATAAAGAGGTAAAGTTTGTGAGTTTGTGAGTTTGTAGGGTGTAATATCTGGATCCACTGAACCGATTTTGAAAGTTCTTTTACCAATAGAAGACCACGTTATTTGTGAATGTTATAGGCTATACATTAACCCGATAAATGAAAAGACTTTTTCGTGGTAGACGGATTTGCAAAGTGTGGGTGGCAGCGTAAGGGGGTGTGGTTGGAGAAGGGGTGTAAGGAACAGAAGAAGAGGGGTAGGAGATTTGGAGGTAGAGTAAAGGAGCATGGGGAAGGTGGGGCAGGGAGAAGGTGGGGCGGGGGGAAGGAATGACAAGGGAAGTGCAGCAACGCGCGCCGGGTACCAGCTAGTTTAATATATTTATACAAGCAAAGACACATATGTATGAATACATACGAAATCAATCCAAACGTAAAATGGTTTAAGAGTATAACAGGTTTATGTCAACGCTGCGTATAACATATGTAACAGCCATTAGTATGACGCATTATGCCACGGAATTGTCACAGAATAGTATAATATGTATATCAAAATTTGCCGAATCTCACAATGTGTTAACACTCCAAATGAAAATTGGGTCTAAATTTTCGGCAAAATCGCAAAATATACTTTCAAGATTTTATTTTGACCGATTTTTTTTTTTAGGTAGGGATTTTAACATTCCTTTTGAATGGTATTCGAAATACCCTTCCAATCAGTCATAACATGTTGAAAAATATTAAGGCCACAATAGCTAATTTAAATTTGAGCTGGTTTCTGTTTTTTTTCTTTTTTTTTTTATATTTTTTTTCGAACTGAAAATCGAAAGGAAATTGTTCAAAAGCCATAACAGCTAAAATGAAACTGTTCAATTCAAGTCGTTTCGATTTTAAATGATAGCACATTTGCATAAACTGGAATAAGGCCGGTACAACTTGAGCATAAGTCCCTTACATAATTCGCATTTACGGCGTTGTACGTCACATTTTGAAAACTACAGTATCAGACTTGTTCCGGTTTTCACTTTCGAAAATAAACACGTCTTTGAGACGAATATATAACGAATCGATCGAGATCGACGACGAAAAGTGCATGTGCAACGTTTGCCGTTTGCTCCGTCGCAGCTCAGTTCGAATATATTAAAATGATGAAATCATTCAAAAAGTGGAAACCGGCCCATTTTATTTTATTGAAGTCATTTTCAGAAGATTTTCCCGAAAATGAAACACGGAAAAAAAACGATATAACTTCATTTTCACAACGGTTGGTTCAAATGGATTTGTTACTTTTGTTGCTTTTGTTTTTTCCTGTCGACACTTTCAGTCAAGCGCATCAATCGAGTTGAGCTCATCAACTATAAACATGCCTTACGGTCTAATGCACATAATGTACAAGATGTGAATATTTTTCTGCAATATTTAACAAATTAAAATAGCTTCACATAATTTCGGCTTAATAAGTTCTAGTTTTTGGATTTGATCGAGAGTCGCTCGATGGAACCTAGGCCTTGATGTCCTTTACAGGCATCTTAAATTGAATAGTTTATAAAGTCGTTTACTGCTAAACTGAATGAGCATCAAGATTGAATTTTTCATACGGTGTGTCCAAAAAAAAGGAGACTTTTCATTATTCCCCAGAGTTATTCCCCTCAACGCTTTTCCAATTCACGCAGAATCTTTTCAACTTGTAGCAATTGGCTGCTCGCATGATATCGTTTAATATTTGTGTATGTGCGTTTGTATTTCGCATAAAACGTATGTCTGTGTGATTCGTTGTGTGCGTGGTGATTACTTTGTTCCAATTTCGCCCAATTTGGATTAAATATAAGTTGTGCAAATGGAATATTTTTTTGTTAAAATCAGTTGTATACTGTGCGCATAGCCGCCGTCACAAAAAATCGGCCAATTGTCAATTACTTAATATATATATAATATAAATGTGGAGAGTACGTTCATATAAAAATACTATTTAGCATTCCAAGAGTGACTAAAATATTATCCTTAGTAGTGTCACTAACACTCTGTCAGATACGGATGGATAGACTAACTTGGCTAGATTGACACTTATTGTCGAATTGATAAAATACAGGTTGTGCTTTTTGGAGGTTCCATTTTCCGACAGGTATTAAACGGTCATAATTTCGTCACAACTGGCCAAGCTATTGTCATTTTTAATGTTACGGTAATGTTACCGTGTGCTACGCCTATTTTACGATCGACATAGCCGTTCATCCGAGCGATTAATTCGATTAAACATGGATCGTTGTCGCACCACGTATACTTTGAATGACAATGACGTACAGTACGCGCAGTAGTATTAATTAATGCTAAACAGCGAAGTATTGATGAGGTCCTATGTGCTTAAGGAAAATTTTACTCAAAGATCTCAGCATACGACCATATAAGATCCAGCTGTTACAAGAATTAAAGCCGAATGACCATCATTTGCTTCGCATGTTCCATCAATGGACTGAAAATCATCTGCAAGTCAATCCACTGTCTATCGCAATATTCTTTTCAGTAATGAGGATCATTTTTGTCTCAATGGGAATTTCGATAATGGCCGTATGCCACACGAATACAATCAGCAACTTATTTTCCCCACCATTGCTGTTAGAGCAGATCAGATCATAGACCAAGTAAAAATTCTACAGATGCTGCGAGAGGTTGAAATATAGTTTCTTTAAAAAGTAACACGAAAACCAAACAGCAAAACAAACAGCAAAAATACCATATTAAAATGAAAATCTATGCGAAAGATAAGGCAACGCTGCACTCAAAAATGACAAAGTACCAAAAGTTCGGCAGTAATAGTGTATATATCTAAATTTTAATGGTGTTTTGGATTATTTCTTCGTTCGCGGTCACTCTTTATACAAAAATTGTATTAGTACACAATAAAACTAGAAAAAAATAACAATAACGAATGATGCAAAGACAATTGCTTTGCCATGTCATGCGCAAATGGTGAATATACTCAATGCATGCATTTTTCAAAATGCTTTTCTCTACTGATTCTGTATATTTTAATAGAAACATAAACAAAAGTCAAGTGTGATCTATACGAGTCGATGTGAAAAATGTTGCTGTATGTATATAAGCTATGCCTTTCGCATGTCTCTGTCATGTTTGAAATAGCAAAGCATTGAAGGGGAAAACAATTTGCTGATTATTATTCGTGTGTCATAAGGCTATAAGCACAATTTCTGTATAGCGTGTGTGAAGAAAATCCACAAGAGATTCGCTAAGTACCGTTACCGTTCACAAAAAATTTATCTGACGGTTAACGGTAATTGGTACTTACTTCTGCTAAAAATTAGGCTGGCGAAAGCGGTACGGTCAACGACGAGCGCTGTAGAAACATGATTAGAAAATATTTCGTGCTCGAATTTAATGGAATGTTTATTGAAGACATATTTTTGCAATAGGGCGGTACCACATGCCATACAGCGTGTCAAACAATCTACATATGGAAGGAATAATTTGGCGAACGCTATATATATCTTGAAACGCGCCAGTCAATTGGCTACCGATATTGTCTGATTTTATGCCTTTGGATTATTTTCTCTGAAGTAACGTGAAGTCATTGGCTTATGCAAACAGACTAGCCACATTGAACAACATGCTAGTCTACAACATTGTGCGAACCATTTGAAGAAGTGGTTGAAAATTGGATGGTCAGAATACAACATATTCGAATTAGCCGCTGCGCCCAAAATGAACAAAATCATATTGAAACACTAATAGTATAAAATTATCTACCTATCTAGAAAAGAATATTTTCAGTTTGAAATTCTACAATTCTACAAAAAAAAAAAAAACCTATATCCATATATTTTATGTTGACTACAAAATCTTCTTCTTGATGTTAAGCAGGTAGTCTATCTTTAAAGTGTATTATTACAATTGACGTCTTATGTTGCAAATACTTTATATATTATACTATAAATATTTAAAAACTTTTGCATCATATTTTATGCTTGTGGACATCTTCATTTCTTCTCTCCGTTCTGCTTTTCATGGAATCTCATTGCTTCTTTTTTTTTTTTTAAATTTTTTTTACATTTTTTTTTTTGTTCTTTGCATATTTCAGCAAAATGAAAGTGTCATAAAAATTGTCCACTTGAAAAACATAAAAAAAATAAAATATATACAAAGTATAATGAAATAAAACTTTACTATATAAAAAAAAAAAGAATATATATTATATGAAACAGTTGGCAGACCTCTTTGAGCGCTGACTGACTGAATGAATGGTTGTTCAAATGGATAGATAGATGGATGGATGGATGGATGGATGGATGGACTGATGCATGTGTTTGGTTATATATGTACATAATTTTATATTATATGTTTGGATAGATGTTTGAATGACTATATATCCTGGCTTGTTCGTTCTGCCATTAACATTTTGCATAAATTTACTTTTATCTTCGTTCTCACTTGCTCACAACACTGTGTCCATTTCTCTGGTTCAGTATGTGGAAATTTTTTATTTGTATTTTTATTTATTTTTTTTTTAATATAATAATTTTTTTGTTTATTTTGTATAATGAAATTTTACAAAGTAAGCGGCATCAGCAGCATCATCAAGTTACAAATTCATTTATGGACAGCTGCAGTTGTTTGATGTTCGCCGACCGTCTACTCACTATGTTTTGCTCTTTCTTACGCGTATTCTGCTCTCTCTCTCTCTCTCTCTCTCTCTCTCTCTCTCAATCTCTCTCTCTCTCTCGCTCTCTGTCCCTCTCTTTCACAAGTGCATGTTTCAAATGGTTAAAACGACATAAAAAGCTGCACCAACAAAAAATCAGGCGTTAAAAAACAGTGCATGAAAACCTGAGCTCGCGAATTTGTCTGCGGCAGATTGAGTGAAATATAAAATTTATTTACGTGAAATTTGCACTCGAGGCTTTATGGAACATGAAACACAGCACAGGTAAAAAAAAAAAAACAAATATTGTGTATATATTTATAAAATAAAATAAAACAGAGAAAAAAAAACCAAATTAAATAACCAAGCACGGCGCTTTAAACCTGACGTGGCAAGTCAAAAGAAATCTACTACGGAATTCAATAACGTTTCATTTAGTTAGACAGAAATTCAGTTTACAACAATTTTGATTATACAAAGGAATGTATGTATTTGAAGCATATGGATTAAATTTTTGTCAGTTTCAAGAAAGAACGCAACAGTCTACTGTGCTTGAGTTCGAGATACCCAGAACCATGTTTGAGGCTTCATATAGTTACTATGAACCATAGTTTATACGATGGCTGCTATTTATATTTCGGGAACCGGCAACACTAATGTCAAAAGCTAAAATCTGGCAACACCATAATAAATTTGGACATTCTTTGGCATAAACGTGCTCACAAAGTTTTGATGTGCAATTGCTATTTGTTTTGTTAACAGTGAGTTAAGAAAAGCAATTTGGCCAAAAAATGGAAATTTCAAGAGAAGGTCTCTTTCGTTGGAATTATTTTTCACAACTTTCGAAGTGCATTATCTCAACAAGAATGTGTCAATGAACTCAGTTCTTTGTATGGCGATGATGGACCATCAAAAACCACAGTATATCGCAGTATATCGCTGGTATAGTGAATTCAATCGTGGTCGCAGTTCGCTCGCCGACAAATGCCGTGATGGCTCGCGTCGATTGGTGTAAGGAAATGATTAAAAAGTTCGACTGTTGTGCTTCAAAATACGTGTAGAAAATCATGACAGGTCACAAAACATGGATATGTGCGTATGAGCCGGAAACAAAACAGCAATCGACCGTGTGGGTATTCCAAGACGAGCCAAATCCAACAGAAGTTGTTCGTGGAAGAAGCACAGCGAAGCAAATGATCGCCTGTTTCTTCGGCCGAATGGGTCATCTGGCCACTATTCCGCTTGAGCACCGTAGGACGGTTAATTCTGACCGGTCAAGTCTTCGGAGTAATTCGTAAAACCAACCGCCAAAGACGAATCAGTCTCCATCATGACAAAGCGAGCTCTCACACATCTCGTCAAACAATTGCAATTTTGAACAGTCAAAACATCGAATCCATGACTCATCCTCCGTACAGTCCTGATTTGGCACCCAATGACTTCTTCTTGTTCCCGAGTATCAAAGGTAAACTGCGTGCGCCGAAGAAGCAATTGAAGCGTTCAAAAATCATGTTTTGGAGATGTCTCAAGAGGAATGGAAAAACTTCTATGACAAATGGCTTGAACGAATGCAAAAGTGTATTGATTGATCAAAAGGGGAATATTTTGAAAAACAATAAAGCCATTTTCATTTAAAAATGTTTGTTATTATTTGCTATTCCCGAAATATAAATAGCACCCCTCGTATTATCATCTAAAAATAACCGAACTTTTTAGTTATAAAATAAAACAATCATGGTATTATGTTGCAAAGCTCTCATATTTATTCAAAATATGTTCCATTTAACTCAATGCAACGTTTGGAACGCTCAACTAATTTATCCACAGACTATTCGCTCGCTCGCTTTTTGGGATGTTCTTTAGAATATCATTGCAGTTTTTATATTTGGGAAGAGCAAATAATCGCACGGTGATAGATCAGACGCATATGGAAGGTGGTCGACAAGACAAATCGGTTTTTTCATTAAAAATTCATTGACTTTTTTGGTCTTGTAAGGTGGTGCATTATCATGCAATAAAAACAGTGGTTTTCCTTTGGATTATTCGGGCCTAAGACGTAGAACTCTCGACCACAAACGATGTAAAACATGTAAACAATAGTCTCCATTGACAGTTTAACCTTCTGGAATAAATTCCTTGTGAACAATACCCTTGGAATCATAGAAAGTTATCAACATTGACTTGATTCTTGACTTCTGAAAATGCCATTTCTTAGGTTTCGGCTCGTGTTTTGGCTTCCATTCTGCAGATTGATGCTTAATTTCAACGACCATAATTAATTAAAATACCATATTTCATCACCAGCTATGTTCGAATCAAGAAAATCTGGATCGTTTCAGCTGTTTAAATGATGTCTTTGCAATGTTCTACACGAGCGATTTTTTGATCATCATTTAACTGATGTGCAACAAAACGTGCGCACACCTCTCTTTTACCCAAATCTTCAGTTAATATTTTGTAGATTGTACAGTAAGATGAATTTAATTCTCAGTACGATTGGATGCTGCGAGTCGTCCAGGTCTTGGATTTATCACGACCGTTTTTAAATCGTGTAAACCACGTGTAAACTTGAGTACGACTCATACAATCATCGAAATAAACTTTTTTTAACAATTCGTAAGTCTCACCAAATATTTTACCGAGTTTAAAGGAAAATTTAACATTAACTCTTTTTTACGACATAACTACAAAAACTGCTGTTATTAAAACGTGTGTTACTTTGTAATCTGTCAAACGATGAGCATGAACTTAGCTGCTTTCGAAAGAAGAAAAATGTACCTTTGCAACACTGCCAACATTTAATAGATGGCGCTACGTGTTCTATGATTTAAATTAAAAGTTCGTTTATTTTTAGATTACACCTTCTATACTGGATACGAGTATTTTATTAGATTTGATGAAAAAATATAACTAAATTTAAGTAAAAATCTAAATAAAATCTGTGCATATAAAAACTCAAATATGTAGTTTGTTTGCGTGCTAGCCCCAAAGCTTCAAAGTGGCTGGTCAGGATCTCGTTAATGCAACATTTTGTAAGGATTGATGTTTAATTTTGGAATTTCTACCGGAATTAAGAACAAAAGCTAAAAACATTCATACAAAAACATAAAAATGGAGTACAAGTTTGTATGAGAGCTACCAGTTATAGTGATCGCATCGAATCCCATGCTGTATATTTTGTAGGGATTTACTTAAGATACACCAAACTTTACATTTCTAGCGTAATTAAAAACAAAACCAACAAAAATTTTCATACAAAACCTAAAAATGGGGCACTTTTATTTAAGGGGCTATCTCATAAGCTGGAGTTGGCATGTTCCTTTAATACTAGTTATCTTCGGAGGAAAAAAGAAAGTATAAATGTCTAAACTTGAATCTATCTCTTATAGTATCCGACATATATATTCGTTCCAACAGACGGACGGACAGACATAGCTGCAACGAATCGTCTTCCATTGCATTCTTGCTTCCTCACATATTTTTACAGAAATAGTTTCTACATTTCAGATCTTACCAAATCATTTTATCAAATGCCTCATAGTCGTATTTTGTGTTCGAATTTCGGTAACTTTCATTCAAGGCGCTCAACTAATATGAACGAATAATTGGCATAATGCAACTTGTAGTTCTTAAAAAGTTCGAGCAAATTCAAGGCACATAGTCGCATCAAACATAAAAGTTTGATGAAAAAAATATTAGTTTGCAGTTTTTGACATAATCTGATCAAGCAATTGTTTTGTACAACATTGGTTTTCGGAAGCCTTCTCACAACACTGAGCACGGTCACTTGCCAAATAGCATTTATCCTGCATATGTGTATATAATATAATGCATGTTTTTGTTACAGTGACTGATGGATTCCAAATATTTGAGACCCTTTTATTGAATTGAATTGGAAATCCTTGGGCAAGGGAGAAATCTCTTCTGTGTCGGTTCCAGGCAGCATACCTGATTGCCATGAGGACCGATAATATAATGGATGGCACTTTTGCTGTTTGCCAAAGTCGCAAATAAAGCTGCGCACATTTTGCAGTGAATGCGACCAAAAGAGGCAAGTGAAAAAAAATAAGCGGCGGTAAGGAATGTGAAAAAAGTGTAGCATAGCTGCAGGCGTACATCATTTTGTTTACATAAAACCAACATTATGCAGCAAAGGTAGCAATAAGAGAAATGTTGTACAAAGAGAGAGAGAGAGAGAGAGAGAGAGAGAGAGAAGGCAAGGCAGCGCTTTAGAGTAAAGCAAAGAAAGAACCAAAACGTGAAAAAGTGAAAAAAAAAAAAGCAAGGAACACGGTAAAGCGAATGAGGCGCCAAAGGTAAAAGAATCTTGCCAACATTAAATTTGCATAATTATGATTACTTTTTGCACAGCTCCCCAGTTTTCTTGCACCTAGCCTTAACTTTCTCCTTACCATTATTATTGACTATGATGCTTTGCTTCGTTCTCGTGATTTTGGTTTGCCTTACGGCGGCTCTCTGTTGCTTTCAGCATCATATTTCACTTGATTTCCGCATTCGTATAAACTTCATGCGACACTTTTAAGTAAAGAAAACGACAATGAGCAACAGAGGTCAGTTGGATACGATGGAATAATAATGGGTAGCTGGATGATTGGTTGGCTCCCTGGTTGATTTGGGAACGGAAGTACAGAGCAGTGCGAAACGGAACAAAATACCCACAAGCAATGCAGACAGGCAGTCAAACGGTCAAACGGCACAGTAAATGCTGCACACCAGAAGCAGGACATGCACAGAAGATGACATATATACAAAAGGACAATGTCAATGAAGAGGGAGAGAGAGAGAGAGAGAGAGAGAGAGAGAGAGAGAGAGAGAGAGAGAGAGAGAGAGACAAAGAATCAAAACGAGCGAGCAAAAACTGCTGTAGAGCAAAGGCAATGATAAGCGTGACCATAGCGCAAATGAAATGTGGGCGTCCAAAGAATGGAAAGTTGTTTCTGTATGTCTGTGTTGAAAGCCACAGATAAACTGCAGGCGCAGGCAGACAGCCAAGTAGATAGTCCGACAGACAGACAGACAAACTATCAAGTAGACAGAAATATAAGTAGAGTTGCATACAAACAAAATGTGGCTTAAAAGTTCCTTCAAATATTTTTAAACTAAAGATAGTTAAAAATACATTTAATTCAAGTTATCGCTGCACGAACCTAATGCAAAATAATGCATAGCTCCAAATCACATTCAATACATTTTAACAAGCGTACAACTTGCTTATTTTATTTTAAGACATATTAATATTTAACAGCACTAGTTCCAGTTATTGGTCCAAATTCTACTATCTGCGCCGATCGAACTTTTCATTACGTTACTATAGCAAGTATTATACACGATTAAAATGCTTACGAAAAGCTACGGCAGTAACATTATTGTGCCGCGCCATTAACACTGAATAAGTAAAAACAATTTGTGAATTATAAATGCTATTAACTTTTAACTGAGATTTAATACTAAATTTTAAACGAAAATTACTGAAAAATTGGCAAAATTTTGTTTTTGTGCACATCTCTCTATTCATTAAACTCTACAACGATCTATACACACATTCATATATTTACTGTCAAACATCTTAAAATACCAGCCGACCAAAAGTTCTATTCTAATATCGTTATCGAAAGTTTTCCATAAAACTATTGATGACAGCAGTTGCTGGCGAATCTTTTCGAATAGCATTTCCCAGGTCTAGTCGGGCTGTTTATGTCAGTCGAAGTTTCGTTCTCGAAAGTTCAGTAAAGATATCTGTAATGATATATTTTGGGATAGTATTTTGTGTGACATTTTCATTTTGTTCCGGGCAATTTTCATCTAATTCTTATCAATTATGTGTGAATACCTTGAATGTTTTCAACGTCTTAATATAAAAATTGGAGACTTGTATGGGTTTCAATTGCTTATAACAATAGAATGTTAAAGCCTTCCTAAACGTAATTTTTCACAAAAAAATTATTTTTCCAAAAATTTTCTAGAGACCCATTCATAGACATTTGCCGAGTTTTAGTTGCGCTTCTACAGTAAGATTGAGAGGTAAGAGATCAACTCCCTCAGTTTTTTTACATTCATACTTAAAATAAGTACGGAGACTTTATGCGGCTGACGTTCAAGATCTCCCAATTGATATGTTATGCTCTCATTTAAGAGTAGAACCCATATAAACGCAAAGTACACTTTTAGATTTGCGTAAGAAAAGCCTGTTTATTACAGTAAATAACACAATGTATGGATTTAAGCTTAGTTTTTGCACTTCATCTAGAAAGAATAAAAAATAAACGGTTAGATAGGGTCATGTTGTTCAACCAATTTTAAGTTGTACATTTGATGACATGAAAGTGATTTTATCGATTGTTGTATTATTCCAATGAGGCAATTGTCCGAGATGGCACACGACGCACGGAACCAGAATGTTCGGTATTATCGGATGAACTTTAGGCGAAAGAAGACAAGTCAACCTCCGCTCGATCCAAAATTTCTGCAAATTTTAATTTAATGCTTTCTAATTGTTTCGTATAATTTCATGCGCAACAAAATTATACACCATCATCTATCCCAGCTGCAACCGTCAAAAAGGCGAAACAAACACTAAAATTAATAAATTTTATTACTGTCAAAAATTTCACGTCATAAAATGTGTGGTACAAAAATATATTTTTTGAACTAGATTATCGTTCCCCCTTACTCAAAATTCATTCGCTTGTAGTGTCCTCGCTTGGCGATTAATTATCTAAAATATGTAAAATCAAATCTCAAACTGAACGCAACTGAAGTATTACAGTGAATCGTATCGAATGCGAACGCACACAGCACACAGCAAACAGCATATAAATTCTGATTAACCCCTTAACCAATAAAATGCGCCATTAGAGTTCAGACCGAGGACAGCAAGGACTAAGACGAGCAAAATGTACTATGCGAATGCAAATATACGGTTGGATACTTGAATGGAGACGATACTGTTATACTAAATAGGCAAGTAAGCTGCGCAAGGCAACCCTGGCAAATAGTAATGATTAAAGCAGTAGTACAAAATACATAAACTGAAAAGCAAAAAAAAAAATAACAAAACAAGAAAAAACGTTAACTTCGGTTGAACCGCAGCTCTAATACCATTCACACGAAATTTTAAATAGTATTGTAATACATAAAAGTGAGGGTTTTAATAGGGTGTGGTACACGCTCACTAGTAGATGTGTATGAAGCGATGTAGTAGATGTGTAAGATGCCGCCATATCGAATTTCAAGTTGATATTGACGTTTTCCAGACAAATTCATAAAAGTGAGCTGTGGTTTTATATGGGACTAACTCAAAAAGTGGGCGGGCCACGCCCCTTTGTATATGTATATGAAGCGGCTGTCCATTAAAATCCACAAAATCAAATTGCAAGCTAATATTGATCTTAATGAAGGATTTCTTCATAAAAAACACAAAATTGCACGGTGGGTTTGTATGGGGGCTACCTCAAAAAGTGGGCGGGCCACGCCCAATTGTCTATGTATGTTTAGCGGCTGTCTCTTAAAAGGCACCATATCGCATTTCAACCTAATATTGACTTTAATAAAAAAATGTTTCTTACAAAAAGTCAAGTAGGTTTGTATGGGAGCTACCCCAAATAGTGCGCGTGGCATGTAAATCTTGGTACTCTATTAAACTACAATAAAAAGAAGTATATGTGCAACACATCAACTGGATAGTATAAAAATTGGTGCCCAAAAAATGCACAACAACATACAGACGGACAGACGGACATGGCTAGATCGATTCGTCTCGTCGAGCTGATCACGAATATATATACTTTATGGGGTCTACGGTGGCTCCATTAATGCGTTACAAACTTTCAGACAAACTGATAAAACCATTTCACACTATGTGTGAATGGTATAAAAACAAAACAAAAAAATAATGAAGAGAAACTATTGAAGAAACAAAAAATCAATGACAAATATTTACCGAGTACCAGAAGATAAAATGGGATGAAAGCGAGAAAAAAAATATATGCAAAAAGAAAACCCTTTACTAAAATAAACATAATTTAAGACTAAAAAAAAAAACGAAAACGAATACACTGCGAAAGATAAGTTTGTTAACGTTAAGAAAACTGCAGCTGTCATCGGGTGGTGTTAGTTGCATAAAGCAACAAGAAACGGAAGAGAGAAAAGCTATAAACATTGGGGAAAGGGGGGCCATTATTGGGGATGACACAGAAAACTACTGATAGAGATTTTGGCTTCGCTTGGTTGACAAATCGCTCGAAAAATAAAGTTGGTGTTACAGAATTTGAAGAGATTCTATGTTCGCGATTATTATTTATAAACTAATGAACGCACAAAGTGATGTTTGACTAAGCCGTATGACTGCCTCCAAAAGGTTGTCAGCACTCAATAATTATTTTGTATATTCTTTATTCTCAACTCTATTTCTATTTTTGCTAAACATAAATAGAAAAGTATAAATGATATTAAATTGGACGCAAAATTATTATAGCATATCTGGAATTGTATTGTACCTTTATGTTACGAAACAAAAATTTCTTGTACGCCATATTTATCATAGAAGCGTCTTAGAAACGTATTCAATGCTTTGTTATCTTCAGTTCCCATAAGATCTAATTCGAGTTGCCAGTTGTTTTCTTCAATATGGTATTCACTATTTCAAACGTTGACTTGCCAACTTGCAAGACTCATATTTATGCCTCAGAATTATGGTAAATGCACAATTAATTTGAGGCAACTTTGCATCTCCAATATTCTGTTGGTTTTGGCTGGGGAAAAAGTAAAAAATAAAATAAAATAGAGATTTCACACCAATCGAGAGAGATATCTGTGGCATCTATGAACTGGAAATTGGTTGAAAGAGATGTTTTATTAGGACTTAATGTGCTACCCTCGCCTGCCATAATGTGCTTAGCGAATGACAAACGGAAGGATGTATGGGCGGAATATAAAAGGAAAACTAAAATAGGATAAAGAACAACATTGGAAAATCAAAAAGCAGCTAAAGTTTGCATGTGGCAGTAAATAATCATAAATAACATAAAATGAAGTTTCAAAGCGGGAGTAAGGTGAAAAGGTTAGAAATGTACTGCGAGAACGATGTTGCGTTCAAGGACACACGTTCGACACAATTCGATGGGTTGCTGTGAATTTCGTGAGGCACGTCCATGTGCAGCAATTGAAAATCATTAGTAGTAGTTTCGCTGAAATATGCAAAATCATTTGATTCCTTCCGGCTTAATGCGCATGCACAGCAGAGTGAATGAGATAGCTACAACTAAGGAAAAAGCGAGGAAGAGCAAGAGAAAGCGAATAGCGAAGTTTGATATGTATTGTGGTGATACTGACAGATTGCTAGAGTCCGACACAAAAAAAAAAAAGAACAAAACACAAACACAAAAAAAAGTTTAAATTTATTACAAGCCCAAGCGAAATAAATTTTTATGTTTGAAAAAAATTTTATTTGTCAGATTTGGTTGTTTCTAGTTTTTATACCATTCACACATAGTGTGAAATGGTATTCTCAGTTTGTCTGAAAGTTTGTAACGCATTAATGGAGCCATCGTAGACCCCATAAAGTATATATATTCTTGATCAGCTCGACGAGACGAATCGATCTAGCCATGTCCGTCTGTCCGTCTGTATGTTGTTGTGCATTTTTTGGGGACCAATTTTTATGCTATCCAGTTGAAATTTTGCACATATAATTCTTTTTATTGTAGTTTAATAGAGTATCAAGATTGACGTGCCACGTCCACCATTTGGGGTAGCTCCCATACAAAGCTACTGCCCACTTTTGACTTTTTGTATGAAAAACTTTTTTATTAAAGTCAATATTAGGTTGAAATGCGATATGGTGCCTTTTAAGAGACAGCCGCTAAACATACATAGACAATTGGGTGTGGCCCGCCCACTTTTTGAGGTAGCCCCCATACAAACCCACCGTGCAATTTTGTGTTTTTTATGAAGAAATCCTTCATTTAGATCAATATTAGCTTGTAATTTGATTTTGTGGATTTTAATGGACAACCGCTTCATATACATATACAAATGGGCGTGTCCCGCTCACTTTTTGAGGTAGTCCCATATAAACCCACAGTTCACTTTTATGCATTTGTATGGAAAACGTCAATATCAACTTGAAACTCGATATGGCGGCATCTTACACATCTACTATATCGCTTCATACACATCTACTAGTGAGCGTGTACCACCCCCTATTTAAACCGCCACTTTTATGTATTACAATACTATTGAAAGTTTCGTGTGAATGGTATTAGAGCTTCGGTTCAACCGAAGTTAACGTTTTTTCTTGTTTTTACTTGATGTTTTTTTTTTTTTATTTGGTTCTGTTGTTGCCCCTTGTGGTGCGCCTAAAAGAAGTCAACGCAGCAGAACAAAAGTTTATTTATTTTATTTAGCGATTTTTTTTTGTTGTCCTTTCAAGAGCATTTCAGGCGCATATCAATCTCCTTATTTAGCGCGCTAGCTGTTGAACTTATTCGTACGGCATTAAATGACAGCGGAAGTGAAATAGACGAAGGAGAAGGGAAGATTGTGATATATGTATATCGTTTGTTAAAAGATAAAAAACGGGTCACAACTTTATACAGTTCAGCTCAATACATTTGTATATGAATACAATATAATATATACGAGGATAACACATAAGATTTTTGCAATCTGATAAACCACTATCAAATAATTAACAAATCATGCAAAGATGTGTTAAAGTTAATATTAAACATCTAAACATTTAACTATCGTGAAAAAGAGGCAAGCATAAAATCGTAATGGTATAATAACCACATTGAAGAAGTTCTTTTTGGAGTGCATTAGTTCGAACTTCATTTACCATACACTAATTAGGCTCGTGCTAATTGGTCTAAAGTAAAACTTTGTTCAAAGACATTAAATGCATGGTTTTTTAACATTGCAAAACAACAATCCAAAATAAGCTTTAATATCATTCACAGGAAGTTATAAGCTGTGAGAGCGACCTTAACAGGTTTAAAGAAATAATTTTTTGTAAAATCTTTGTAAGTTTGTTTGAGCCTACCGCTAAGAGTGTAAGTAAAAAAGTTTTTCATAAAAAATCACAAAAGTTGTTGATGCGTTTATGTTCAACTTTAAATTTATGTTGACTTTAATAAGAAAATGGGCATGCAGTTTGTATGGAGGCTACCCCAAAATGAGAATGGATCACACCCATTGATATATATGTGAAGAGTCCGTTCAAAGGAATCCACTATGTCCATTTTTAATGTTATATTGATTGGTTTAAAAAAATCAAAAATTAGGTGAGGTGTAGTTTGTATAGGCGCTAAGACAAAAAACGGGTGGAGCATGTCCATATAGTAGGTACTCTATTAAACTGGATATCTTAAAAATCAGTTCCCAAAAAATGCACAATATCATGCAGACAGACGAACAGACAGATACACAGACATAGCTAAATCGACTCGCCTCATCGAGTTGATCTAGAATATATATACTTCATGTGGTCTAGGGTGCCTTTTTTGATTCGTTACAAACTGTATGGGGGCTACCCCAAAAAGTGGGCAGGACACGCCCATTAGTCTATGTATGTTAAGCGGATGTCCATAAAAAAGGCACCACATCGCATTTCAACCTAATATTGATAATAAAGTAGTTTTTGACACCAAAACAGAAATATGGGCAGTAGGTTTCTATGGAGGTTACCCCAAAAAGTGGGCGAATTCCACCAATTAATGCAAATATAAAATGTCCATTAGACGTTACCATAAAAATTATTAAGTTGATGTAGACTATAATACAAAAGTTTTTCTTACAAAAAGACAAGAGTTGGCGGTAGGTTTGTATGGGGGTAGCCCAAAAGTGGGCGTGGCGAGTCAATCTTAATACTTTATTAAACTGTAATAAAAAGAAATGTATGTGCCAATTTTCAACTGGATAGTAAAAAAGTTGTGCCCAAAAAATGCGCAACAACTTAAAGACGGACAGACAGACAGACGGACATGTCTAGATCGATTAGTTTCATCTTGCTGATAATACCATTCAACACTATGTGTGAATGGTATAACCAGGTAAAGTCCGTGGCCAATCACAGAGACTTTCTCTCACAAAGCTCTCTTTCTTTCTCTCTCTCTCTCTCTCTCTCTCTCTCTCTCTCTCTTAGTTCTCTCAATTTGCTATAGCTGCTACCTTTTCTGTTTCTTTCGGTTCCTTTGGATTCAGTTAGAAGAATAGAAAACAAAAATATTCTCTAACTCTATCGTGCAATTCACATAGAGCATGTCGATCGAGCAGCTCGACGTTATGCTTGAAATTGTTATGGGCGCACTGGCAAACATGTTCGCGAGCATCAGTTTAGTGTGCTTTTGATACTATTGAAGTTGGTAAAATTTTAAAAGAAGAGGAATCAAATAAATATTTACAACAAAAAAAAGATAACGAATTGGTACACCAACAAAACGCTTTTATAAGTGTGTACATTAATTAAATTCATAACTGCGCATTAAGTATTGCAAATAAAATGCTCAGTTATTGCCGCTCTCTTTCTGAACGGCCCTTAGAACAGGGCTGCAATGTAAGCAACTAATTAAAATTTTTGTTTCTCTTAGCATCATGCGTTCATTCGAATGTGTGCGTTGCCATGGGGCAATGGCTGGACATCATTGATTTAGATGCGAAAGCATTTAAAAATATAAAAATTTATATATTTAACATATAAATTTTTCTCAAAATACAGGGTGTCTCAAAAGAAAGTTCACATTTAAAAAATCGATAATAAAAAAAAGTAAGTAATTTATTGAAAAAATGTTTTTTACATATTAAAATACACACTTTGGGAATTTATTTCTTAAAAATGATATTGTCCAAATGTAAACCGTTGCGTTCACGGCATTCATTTAATCGAGCACTACAATTTCCTATGACGGCTCGGCAGGTATTCTCCGTGGTGGTTGCCATTTCGTGACGGATATTTCCTTTTAATTGTGCCAGGGAAGTCGGTTTGTTGCCGTAAACTTTAGATTTGACGTAACCCCACAGGAAAAAGTCCATAGGGGTTAAATCGGGACTGAAGTTTTTAGGGTTGCAGCTTTAAATCTTTGTGTAAAATACGGAACAATGATGATCTATGCACGATTAAAGCAACAGCACGCTTCCGAATGGATAGATCCGGGTTGTTACGAACAGACTGAGTAACACTGTCTACGTTTTCGAACGTTCTCGAAGACCTTGGACGCCCGGATTTTGATGTTTCCAGCGTTGAACCGGTCTCTTCATACTTCTCTACCCATTTTCCAATGAGTCGAGTGCTTGGCGCATCATTTAAATGACGAACATGTCGAATACTGCAGAATCCCAAATGCTAGGCTACCGATTGACATACCTCCCGCGCCCCTCGGAATAGTTGCAAATCATATGTGAACTTTCTTTTGAGACACTCTGTACTTGCTCCTCGCATAAAAACATAACAGAACTAGTATTTTATTTTAAGTCTAGCGCTTTTAGTGTCAAATAAAGTTATTTATTTTTGGATGCACACGAGTATGTTTGCACGAGTTATACCTGGTGAGGTGTGTCGCAAAAGAAACAGAACTTTTTAAAAATAGCTGTTTCTGGTGGCACTACCTTTTGGTACATCCTTTACCGTACTCGCCTGATTTGGCTCCGTGTGACTTTTATCTATTTGGAAAACTTCATTTGCCGATGAAAGAACACCGCTATAAGAACATTGAAGCCATCCATTCTCAAGTATATTCCGAAAAATGTCCTACAACACTCATTCGAAATGCTTATTGTCCGTGCAAAACACTGTATCGAAGCACAAGGAAACTACATATTTTGAATAAAAAGAAACCACTTTTGCAAAATATTAAATTTTTGTTTTTTTTTTTTTTTCGAATAGTCCTGTTTCTTTTGCGATACATCTGGTAAGATTGAATTAGCTGGAACGATAAGATTGTTTCGTATGCGCTACCATAATATGTGAAAATACTAGGGATAATATTTACCAATATATTCCTATAATCGACTTAATAAGAATATAATTGTTTTATAAACGAACTGAAAACTGTTTATTATATCTGATGAGAAATACCGTAAAAAAATGTGAAAACTAATTTGTGAATTTTTTTGTTTTATTTTTTCAGAATTTCGAAGAACAATTTATCTGTATATGTATATGGTAAGTATATTTACAATAATTAAAATTGATTATTTAGATTTGCCCAACACATTGCTTAAAATATGTGAACCAATATGAGCTAATGAGGCAAATCATTTTTTTTTTTTTTGTGAAATAGTTTTTATTACTAACATTGAACAGCTATTGTACTTTTCCCATATATATTCACACATTCGACTGCAGCATACAGTCTTCGTTAATTATTGAAACTTTTTAGGGTCACCCTCGTAAGTTGAGCTCATGTTCACTACGTACTTCAGTTATTTACTTATGCAAATCTCTAAACATAAAACGAAAATAAAAAAAAAAACCAAAATGAAGATAGATAACACAAAAACAGAGCTACCCAACTCATATACGAGTATTGTAGTAAGTGACAAAAAGCAGATAGAGATAGAGATAGAACAAAAAAAAACAGATAGGGAGAGAAAGGGATAGAAATAGCATGTCAAATAATCAAATACAAAACTTTAGTTTATTTATTTATGTTAAAATCATGATATTTAAATTTTGTTTGTGAGTTCAAAGTTTGCATAGATAAAATACTAAAACGAATAAATAAACGAGACACATTATTTAAAAGCAATGCTATGATATAGAGCTATGGCTGTCGGCGACATATCTGTGTGTGGGCTATCTGTTAAAAGCATATCTTTCACTTCAACGGAAACACCAACTTTAAATGCGTTTATGAACTGCGCTACACTCGATTATATTGCTTTTCTTTTCTTGTTCCATTTTTTTTTTTTTTTTTTGTATTTTTGCTTAGCTGTTTCTATTATTATAACCCCTCTAATAGAAAAACTATAACACTTCACATCCAACAATCCAACCATCTTAATAATTGCAATTAAGTTTTCCTAACATAGTCTAAAGTTTCTACACAGTTTGTCTGATTTTTGTCTGATTTTTCATTTTGTAACACATTAAAGGAGGGATCCTATATAATAAAGTATATATAACCTTGATCAGCTCAATGCGGCGAGTACCTCTAGCTATGTCCGCATGTATGTTCGCCCGAATGTTCTTGCATATTTTTTGGGAATCAATTTCTAAAATGTTTAGTTAAAAGTTGGCACCTAGACTGCTTTTTATTGCAGTCCAATAGAGTTTCCATATGGATATACCACGCCCATTGCGATTTGTTGGCTTGTTATGGACGGCTCCTTCACATATACAGTATATAAATGCTTGTTCTCACTCCCTTTTAAGGGTAGCTCTTTATTCATTACAGGCAAAATCAATTATGTGTATGCAAAGTTTTGACATAGCGTTACTAGGATAGATGGGGTATTAAAAATGGCAAAACAATGACAAACTGAAGCAGATATAATATATAGAATGTATCAAGGGGGAACATTCAATTCGAACTTTCGTTTTTAAAGTGCCAAGTAATTCAAAAAAATTCATAATACAGGACTGTCCAGAAAATGCTTTCTGATCTCAATCAACACTATCCAGCCAAAGCTCCTTTTGGACGAACACCTTCGTGTTTTCACACACACATACGAATGAACGCATGATGCTAAGAGAAACAAAAATTTTAATTAGTTGCTTACATTGCAGCCCTATTCTAAGGGCCGTTCAGAAAGAGAGCGGCAATAACTGAGCATTTTATTTGCAATACTTAATGCGCAGTTATGAATTTAATTAATGTACACACTTATAAAAGCGTTTTGTTGGTGTACCAATTCGTTATCTTTTTTTTGTTGTAAATATTTATTTGATTCCTCTTCTTTTAAAATTTTACCAACTTCAATAGTATCAAAAGCACACTAAACTGATGCTCGCGAACATGCTTGCCAGTGCGCCCATAACAATTTCAAGCATAACGTCGAGCTGCTCGATCGACATGCTCTATGTGAATTGCACGATAGAGTTAGAGAATATTTTTGTTTTCTATTCTTCTAACTGAATCCAAAGGAACCGAAAGAAACAGAAAAGGTAGCAGCTATAGCAAATTGAGAGAACTGAGAGAGAGAGAGAGAGAGAGAGAGAGAGAGAGAGAGAGAGAGAGAGAGAGAGAGAGAGAGAGATAGAGAGAGACAGAGAGAGACAGAGAGAGACAGAGAGACAGAGAGAGACAGAGAGAGACAGAGAGAGACAGAGAGAGACAGAGAGAGACAGAGAGAGAGAGAGAGAGAGAGAGAGACAGAGAGAGACAGAGAGAGACAGAGAGAGACAGAGAGAGACAGAGAGAGACAGAGAGAGACAGAGAGAGACAGAGAGAGACAGAGAGAGACAGAGAGAGACAGAGAGAGACAGAGAGAGACAGAGAGAGACAGAGAGAGACAGAGAGAGACAGAGAGAGACAGAGAGAGACAGAGAGAGACAGAGAGAGACAGAGAGAGACAGGGAGAGACAGAGAGACAGAGAGACAGAGAGAGAAAGCTTTGTGAGAGACAGTCTTTGTGATTGGCCAAAGGCGTTACCTGGTTTTGACCTACCTTTGACGAAATACTCTAGAATGCTCCTCTTCACATTCTTCATAACAAAACAAAAAATGGTTGTCTGTAAAGTCGGTTTACGGACGATAATTTTACGTGATAACGTCATAAGAAAACATTGATGAAAAATTGCATAATTTTGTGAATTGAATTCTAATGTAATTCCAATAATTCAATCAGTACACAAACAACTTGTCATATAAAAGAGTTGCGTTACCAACAACAAAGAGTGAAATATACGCCCTATCTCTCTCTCTCTCTCTCTCTCTCTCTCTCTCTCTCTCTCTCTCTCTCTCTCTCTCTCTCTCTCTCTCTCTCTCTCTCTCTCTCTCTCGACTTACCACCAGCAACTTTAAAAGCCTTTTGTTGTTGTTTTTGGTACTCAAATGCAAAAGTAAATGTTATTGTCGTCTTCCTTGATCTATGCTGTGCGTGCTTTATTTACTTTGTACATGTATTTTATTTGAAACAAACTTTATTATACACTTACAATGTTATTATTCACACATTCTACCATGTGCATACCGCACCCCACCGCGCGCTAGATAACACTAATTCGCAAACGCACACACACACATAACTATAGCATTCAACAAGCCAATGCACGCTGGTCTGTCTATCGCTTGCCTGTTCAGGCGGAACGTCACAATCGTCACATGTATTCATATGTGTACTATTACATGTTCCGCCTTTTGCTTTCCGTTCGTTTAGTGTCTTGTCGTAACGGTAAACAAAAAAATCAAGCTAATATGTTGTCTTTAAGTGGGCTAAAAAGTATGTGAATGATTTGCGTTGCCTATTTATATATTATAGACATGCAAACTATATGAAATTTTCGATTCGACAGCTGTTAAGATGTTGCTTAACTTTCATTCACTCACTGCCTGTTTTTATTTTTTTGATTTTTTGTTTGCTTGCTTTAATTAAACAAGCGCAACTGTGTTGCACAGAA
The DNA here is from genome assembly GCA_035044765.1 of Leucophenga montana. Taxonomy (NCBI): domain Eukaryota; kingdom Metazoa; phylum Arthropoda; class Insecta; order Diptera; family Drosophilidae; genus Leucophenga; species Leucophenga montana. The sequence continues at coordinate 324,023 of JAWNNQ010001344.1, read as the reverse complement.
TGAATAGTAGGTACCCATGTGGTTGGAGTGTTTATTTGCTCAAATGTCCTTTTAGGCACAAACAAACATACGGACACACACAAATATACAGTACTATGTTGCATACTTTAAATATACACGTACATACGAGTTTAAACGGACACTCGTTGATTTGATTTTTTTGAATACATGCATTTAAACCTTTACATGCTTCTTACTGTGTCCATTCATTTCGTATCTGTGTTTGCATAAAGTGTATGAGTGTATTTAAATGCGCATTTGTTGTATTTCACACTTACTTATTTACTTTGCGTAAAATGTTAAAAAATAAAAGTTGTGATAAACAAACACACATGCAAAATTCGACCAAACATAGCACATAGAGTGGTAGATAGTGTATGGGGAATGAAGAAAAAGAGGGTTCTGTTTCTGAAAATTTACATTTTGAGAGACTGAAAATGACTGAAAAACTTTACATTTTAAGCAATAAAAAGGAAAAAAAAAATGCTACTGAAATATATCTAAAGGCAAACGTGCGCAATTTGATTCTCTTTCAGTTCATTCAGCCATTTGGTATGAACTTTTGAAAGCCTACGTAATAAGTGTATTTTATATAAAATAACAAAAAAAAAAAAAAACGTTAAAACGCTAAGACCATTCACACGAAACTTTAAATAGTATTGTAAAACAAAAATAGGGTTTAAATAGGTGCTACCCCAAAAAGTGGGTGGTTCACGCACACTAGTAGATGTGTATGAAGCGATGTAGTAGATGTGTAAGATGCCGCCATATCGAATTTCAAGTTGATATTGACGTTTTCCATACAAATGCATAAAAGTGAACTGTGGGTTTGTATGGGACTACCTTAAAAAGTGGGCGGGACACGCCCCTTTGTATATGTATATGAAGCTGTTGTCCATTAAAATCCACAAAATCAAATTGCAAGCTAATATTGATCTAAATGAAGGATTTTTTCATAAAAAACACCAAATTGCACGGTGGGTTTGTATGGGGGCTACCCCAAATAGTGGGCGGGCCACGCCCCTTAGTCTATGTATGTTAAGCGGCTGACCATAAAAAAGGCACCACATTTCATTTCAAGCTAATATTGACTTTACTAAAGAAGTTTTCTTAAAGAAAGTCAAAAGTGGGCAGTTGGTTTGTATGGGAGCTACCCCAAATAATGGGCGGGTCCCGCCCATTAATGTATATGTCAAGCATCCGTCTACACTAAGTTACTATATCAATTATTAAGTTGATATTGACTACAATAAAAATGGTTTTTATAAAAGAAAGTCAAAAGTGAGCGGTGAGTTTGTATGGGGGCTACCCCAAAAAGTGGGCGTGGCGGGTCAATTTTGACACTCTATTAAACTGGAATAAAAAAAGTGTACGTGCAAAATTTCAACTGGATAGCATAAAAATTGGTCCCCAAAAAATGCGCAACAACAACATGCAGACGGACAGACAGACGGACATGGCTAGATCGACTCGTCTCGTCGAGCTGATCAAGCATATATATACATACTTTATGGAGTCTACGATGCCTCCTCTAATGCGTTACAAACTTTCGGACAAACTGAGAATACCATTTCACATTATGTGTGAATGGTATAAAAAAAACCTGAAGACGAGATAAAAACCAAAAGACGAAAGCCTACCTGCAACTCACAAAACTTCTGATATCAATTTTGTGTCGAAATATTTGCGTTTTTCATTTGTATTGTTAGGATTGATTGTGAAATATGATTGAGCGTTCGTCATGCTGCGAAGTAGTTCTAGAGTTTCCAGAAGAGGGGGTATCAATAAAGTAGAGAAACGAATTTAATATCGTAGAATTTAACAGTCTGTATTTATATCATAGAAAATTAGCAACATGTTAAAAACAGAACATAATATTTGCTTATTTGTTCCAAGTTCATGTTTCGACGAATTCCACAAGTGTCTCTTCTTGCACGATATATCTGCTCACAATAGACCAAATATGTTGAAGTTTAGCCTAAAAGTAAGAAAAAGTATGAAACTTTCGAAAGAACTAGATTTTATAAAAAGAGTATTTAGCAAGACACGCCCATTAAAACAAATGTGAATCGTTTGTTCATAAGAAACTTCCAAATCAATTAGTATGAAGTTTATAATTTTATATTATAGAATTTTTATAGGAGCATCGCCTAAAAGCGTGCTTGGCATAATGTTAAATATACTATTTTGATGAGTTTGGCACAACAAAAAAATCATCTATACCGAAATTCTAAAAGATATCTCCAAAATATTATATATGCGCAACAACAGACAGGCAGAGAGACGGACATACACATATGTAGATGTACTGGCGGACGGACGGACGATTAATCAAATGAATAAGCAGATGGATAGATGGATAAGATAGATGGATAGTTGTATATAATGCCTCATCGAACTAATCAAGATTATATGTACTTTATGGTAGCTACGATGTCTCCTCTGCTAATTTACAAACTTTCTGACAAACTGATAATAACACCAAACATTTTGTATGCAAGGTATAATAAATATATTGGTTTAAAGCTGCTTTCCATTGGAAGCGTTTCAGCATCTTTAGCTTCTTGCATTTTGCATCCACAATTAAATTAAATTTATTTCCTTATTTTCTACTTTGCATCGAATGAGACATCGGAGACCGATAATATATATTCTGAAACGCTTAAACTACTTCGAAAAAGGTCGAAGTTTACAAGGTTTTGTTTTTCCATATTTTTGCGTTTGCACTTCGATCTTCCAACTCCTGTTCTTAACACTCTTATGACGCATTAGCGTTTCTTTTAAGTAAGCCACAAATCATTTTAAGTTTTTTATTATCGCTTTTAAGCAATCTCCTACAATGTAAAATGATACATTTATATATAGTTTGAACCATTGAATACTTATTAGGGATTTACATTTTTTATAAAATTTTTAATTGCTCTTCCTGGTGCTGTACTGATTTTGCAATTGCACTTTCAGCACAAACCTCGCTTTGAAGCTGAAACACTTCAATTCAATCATTGGCATATTAACAGCTTCTGTTAATACTCTGAATGTGGAACTGAATTGGCATATTTTCAGTTTGCTCGATTTCCATTAACAACAAAATCACGATATTCTAATTTTCATTCGTGCCCTACACGTAGTGTGTGTGTGTGAGCATAAGTAACCATAAATCATAAACCATAAAGAGTAAACATACTAGAGAGTATGTACATTTTTTATCAGCTCTTGCCACCTATCTGTCAGTCTGTCTTTAAACGCAAACGATGTAACAAAATTATAGTACAAAGTGTGTCCCATGGAAAACGGAACTTTTTCAATTAATTTCACTCTAGGGTGTCCCAACAAGAATGCACAATTTAATTTAAAAAATAGCGTTGCTCCAATAAATTAATTCTTTCAAGCGCATTGTGACAGGTCTCGACGTTCTGTGAAACCACATATCCAGTTGAGTGCACAAGATCTCCGTCATCATGTTCCTGTAACGAATACCATTTACAGTCACTGTATTACCAGCGCCATTTTCAAAGAAGCAAGCACGCCGATTGATCAAAATCCACACCAGATAGTTGCTCGTTGTTTCTCCCAAATTCGACAATAAAAATAAGCCTCATCGGTGAAAATGATTTGTTTCGAAATTTCGAATTGGTTTTCACATTTACAATGGGTTTTCGCAATGATAACACATTTTAAAACCATTCACATGAAATTTCCAGCTGTAAATTTAGGTTGGTATTTGTAAAATCTTACAGGCAAGTTTGTTGGAGCATTCCCCAAGGTGAGCGTGAGCCGCCTCTTTATAACTATTGTGTCCGTCCATATGAAGCCAAATGTCAAATTGATTTTGCTTGAAATGATTTCATGAAAAATCCCAAAAGTGGTTGGTGGGTTTGTATGGAGATGCAACTAAAATAGAGAAATTTCACATCTATTTCCCTATATATGATGCGTTGGTGCATTTTATATTGATATTTACTGTAATAAAAAAATTTCGATGCAAAATTCAAAAAAAAAAAATGGGCTGTATGTTTCTATGGAGGCTACCCTAAAAATGGGCGTGACACGTCTCTTGATGTTTATGTGAAGCATCCTTCCATAAGAAGCCGCCATGCCAATATTTAAAGTGATATTGACTGCAATAAAAACATTTTCCTTACAAAAAGGAAAAATTCGGTGTGCGGTTTGTGTTTGGGGCTACCTAAAAGAGGGGGGAGGGGGACCACACGCATTGATATATGTATATGAAGAGTCCCTTTATATGAAAGTACCATATCAATTTTCAATTTTGACAGCAATAAAGAGATAAAAAAGGAAAAATTGGACGTAGGGCTAGTAGGGGCCTACCTCAAAGAGGTGCACAAAGGTCACACCGCTTAATATATGTGTGAAGAATCCCATCATAGGAAGCCACCATGTTAATTTTGAACGTGATATTGACAGCAATAAAAAAAAATGTTTATACAAAAAATCGAAACTGGTGAAGGGTGGTTTGTATGGGTGCTACACCAAAAACTGGGCGTCACATGTCAATTTTAATACTCTATTAAACTGCAATAAAAAAAGTCAATGTGCTTACTTACAACCGGATATCCTAAAAATTGGTGCCCCAAAAATGACTTACAAACAGACGGTTATGGCTAGATCGACTTATCTATTTGTGAATAGTATAAAAAACAAAAGTCGAATTGTACATAGCCCGCGAAATTTAAAAAGTCAACTTCATTTTTTTTTTTCTTGCAAAAAGGTGTTTGTATAAATTTTAGTTTCTTTTTTTTTTTGTGTACATAACTTTTCATACTACCCACGTAAACATATTTAAAAGACTCGAAAAGTTTCACATTTCGCTTAGTCTGCATAATTTTATTTACCACGCTGCCATGAAGTATGCAATGAAATTTTCAAATGTACTCTAAACATTGTCGACATAAAGTAAATAAGCTTACTTGACTTACTTATGCTTTGGTTGCTAAAATTTCAGTGCTATCCAAACGTTTTGTCTCCCCTCAAAAGTACTGTCACCTCTACAGCACTCTCCCTTTCTTTCTTATTTATGATGATGTGAGTACTTTAACTTGTGTCCATTTTATATCTCAGTCTTACACACGTAGCAATTCATTCATATTTCGCACATCAACAACTTCAATTCGGCAAAGTCATCGAGGCACGACTTCATTAACTCCACGACCACGACCACGACCACGACCACACCCAAAGCTCTAACGCTCTGATGCTTTTTAAGAATCTTTTGTCTCTCTATCTCGTTTTCAGCTGTAAATTGTTGCCACTAAAGTAGGCCACTTAAAAAATTGTCATCATGCAAATGTCTTTTGCCTCCTCAAACTTTCAGACGCTCACTCGCTCGCACAGTGCCTCTATTTTAGGCGAGTGAAAACAACAAAGCGCCTTGCTTAATGCAAAGAAAAATGTATTTATTCCAGATAGATGAGTTCTTAAAACGCACAAACACACACACACACACACACACACACTCACTCACACTCACACGCACACGCACACGTAGAAGTAGATAGACAGAGGGCTAGCATAAGTCTAAAACGACCAACAATAGCGTTGAAAGAAACAGTGGCAGCTGCGCCATGAAGGCTGCAATGAAAAACGAAAAATAGTATATAATCATGCCTTGAAATTGACTTTTGCGTCTGCGAAGTGCCGCTGGCGACAAATGGTGACAATGATGATGTTGATAACTCGCTACTGCCGCTGCTCCGACCGCTCTTGTCAAAAAAGTTGATAATGATGTTGACGCGCTTTGCTATATGCAATGCAATTGAGTTTCTTTAAAAAAAAAAAAAATTAAAAAATAGCTTATTAGCTGCAAAAATATTGCATACTTTAGTGGGTATTTACAATAATATGCTTCGTATAAGCAGCTAACAAAAGCAGTGCTGCGCTTTGGTTTTCAGAAGCATATTCGAATTATTTGCTGATAAAATGTGTACTATATATATATTTGTTTGTCTTTCATAGTTGGTTTTTAATCCATGGACACGTATAACTACGTAAATACATCACTGTTTACGATAGTGCACGCAAGTGACAAAAGTATCTTTTTGTGACGGCTACTATGCACACTGTGTAGCAGCGATTTTGCCAAAACGAATGTACCATTTGAAAGGTACTCACTTGGAAATGTGCACAATCTATGTTTTTAATAAAATTGCTTGAATATTATGTACTTCAAAGACTTTAACAATCTCCACTCACACAACAAAACAAACACAAAATACGAAAAAGTCATAGTCAAGGTGCTCGACTATATTACACCTTCATTGCCATAAGCCTCCATTGGCTCCAAATTGAGCAAACTATATTACTGCATCAAAGCAATATACAGTTTAAGAAACATTGTATTTGGGTAAAATTGAGACCTGAATCTATTCTTTTTTACTCATGTTGCAGTGCGCTACCTTGATAGTCTATAGTTTGTTTTATCTCTTAGACAGACATATGGACGGACAGAGGGGGCGGACATGTTAATATCAACTCGTCTTTGCCCGCTTATCACGAATTATAGATACTTCATGCGCTATGTTACACAAATTTTGACAGGTCAACAAACCGAAATATTTTTAAATTATTTAAGCAATGCTTCGATTTAAAGTTTTTAGGGTATTAAAATGTATACATACAATCTGTGATCTACAAATAAACGAATTTTAATATAAATCATAGAACACGTAGCGCCATCTATTAAATGTTGGCAGTGCTAGAAAGGTAAATTTTTTTACTTTCGAAAACATATAGGTTAGAAAATCCCACACGTTTTATTCACAGCAGTTTTTGTAGTTATATCGGAAATTTTTTTTTTTAAATTTCGTTTTAAACTCGGTAAAAAATTTGCTGAGACTTACGAATTGTTAAAAAAAAAGTTTATAACACGATTGAAAAACGGTCATGATGATTTAAATGATTATCAAAGACCTGGAAGACCCGAAGCAGCTAATCGTGTTGAGTTAGTGGAAAAATTAATCGAAATAATCGCTATCGGTACAAATTTCACTGTGAGAACGCTGGCACAAGAATTAATGTCTTACATCTTGCTGTATAAACTACAAAATATTAACTGAAGATTTGGGTAAAAGAGAGGTGTGTGCACGTTTTGTTCCACATCAGTTAAATGATATTCAAAGAATCGCTTGTGTAGAACATTGCATAGACATCATTTCAAAAGCTGAAAACGATCCAGATTTTCTTGATTCGATCATAGTGTTTTAAATATGATCCTGAAACTAAGCGACAATCTATAGAATGGAAGTCAAGAGACGAGCAAAAACCATAAAAATTGCGTTTTCAGAAGTCAAGAATCAAGAAAATGTTGATAACTTTCTATGATTCCAAAGCTATTGTTCACCAGGAATTTGCTCCAGAAGGTCAAACTATCAATGGAGAACATTATTTACAAGTTTTACAGCGTTTGTGGTCGAGAGTTCTACGTGGTATCGATTTGAGCTCTTCCAGTGATGCAGTCATTTTCTTGAAGCACTTAATTTTATTTTTCACACATAATTTAATACATTTTCTTTGATCCAAAGCAAAAAATCGCAAAGCACACCAAAACGTATTGACGTATCGATTGAGAAAGAACTCTTCCTCATCACTGAACAAAAATCTAAAATCGAATCCACGCGTAGCCTGCAAAATTTGAAAAGTCGCCCATTTTTGTTGTACACACTGCGTACAAACAAAATTTATTTGTTTTATAGAAGTGAGATCGGGTTGCAGGTTTGTAATGTAACATACCTGGAAAGGCCAAGAGTGGGGCAAGTTGTTTGTAGCTTGTGGTTCTTGGCATATTTGGCATTGGTTGGGAATATTTTTGTCTGAATAGGGCTGGAAGTAACTCAGTTCAGTGTGTCCAAGTTTTAGTCCGATTTTTTCCATTTGGTCTAGTCGTGACAGTGTAGAGTTTTTAAGTAATGTCAGAGGGCAGCAGCTTAGTGGTATGAGGGAACGGTGCCAAGTTGACGTATGATTCCATTTCCGAAGGACTTGCCGTCTAGGACGATCACCTCATGAAATGCTATGATTTCAGCCAATAAAACAGATGAGTACGGTGGAAGTAGACCGTATCTTAGAATTGAGGTTTTGATGGTTATGGCAAACGTAATGCTCTCTTTGGTGGGGGAACCATCTGTATAGATGAATGAAAGCGGTTTGGTAGATGGTGGAGTTATTGTTGTTGTTTGTGTATTTAGTACTTAATGTTAAGTCCATTTGATCTACGTTGAGGAACCTATATGGTATCTCTCTATGTCTATACATTTTTTTAGTAATGTAGTCTAAAGTTGAAATGGGCTATCCAACGAGAGCAAATTTTTTTTTAAAGCTAAGTATTCATGCATAATCGAATGTATTGAACTGGAACTAATGTGCAAGGATGCCTCTATTTCACGATATGTCACATGACGATCTTGCATTATCAGTTCACGCACTGTATCGATGTTTTTGGGCACAACAACCGATTTTGGACGACCTTCACGGAATTCGTCGGCGACCGAAGTATGACTACGATTGAATTCACTATACCAGCGATATACTGTGGTTTGTGATGGTGCTTTATCGCCATACAAAAAACTGAATTCATTGACACATTCTTGTTGAGATAATCCACGTCGAAAGTTGTGAAAAATAACTTGTTTTTGATTATATAAAGTAGTTTTGGTAGCAAACATTTTTGTTATGTGAATACTCGAGTTCATGCCGAAAATTTTTAATTGTTGTTTGACAGCTTTTTTTTTTATATGAAGTTTTTTCGGTATCAAAAATTTTCATCGATCTCAGTATTGCGCTTAAACGAAAAGTTTTTTTTTTCATGTTTAAACACACAAAAATTAATTATTAGATTGCGAAATGCGGCAGCGTATTTCGGAGTTGAGAATTTACGACAGCAGCATAATTTCTTGTTTTCGAATACATTTTGTCATTTTTTTTTGCAGGATATAACGTGCAGTTGTTGCACTGTGTGCACGCGCTAGAACGTATGCAATTAGTAGAACGAATGCACATTGACGCATTTTAAGTAGACATATGTATAGAGATGCACACGTATACAGATGAACGTGCATCATGCTGTTAGTACCTGAAAGGCATATAAAAAAATATGTATTTACTTATTTATATAAAAAATAAAAAAAAAAAAATATTGTTTTCATTTCTGTTTTGCAGTCACCACACTAAAAAATTCATTTTTGTATGCAACACTTTTCATTTACAACAGTTGAAATTCTTTTTGTTTTCTATTTGTTTGCAACTTTTGTAAAAATGTACTCGTTTACTTGTGTGTATCTAACTGTGTGGACTATGACTAAAAGGATGCAAAACATTTGTATACATATAAAGTATAAAGTATAAAGTAAAACGTATGTGGTTTAAATAATTATACTTACACTACACTCGAATCGGAAACTTTTTGTACCTTCCGCACATATTTTTAATGCGTACACATACTATATATAAAGTAAATATAGCGCCATAGATCTCATAAATGCGATGTACTCGTATTATCCTGATCAGCTCGATCAGATAGCACAAACTTGAAATGTTCGTCTGTTTCTCTATTGTATGAGCCTCGATTTTAGAGACTTTAAAGGCAACATAAACATTTTTTTTAACCGCGACAAATAAGGTGCACTGTAAAAATAGGCGATGGTATGAACACCTTTAAGAGATTTGTTATATTTTATATTTTATGTTATATTTTTTTAACCATTATCTCAGGTGGATAAAATTTGGTACATATGTAAAGGCGCATATGTAAACATATATGATTTATACAGGGTGTCTCAAAAGAAAGTTCACATTTCATTTGTTGATTGCGAGAACGCAACTATTCCGAGGGGCGCGGGGGTTATGTCAATCGGTAGCCTAGCTTTTGGGAATTTAGTCGCTATGAAGCGTTTCTCGGGAGCGGACCGTGCGTTGTGCGTACGTGAGTTTTAGAAGCGCCAAGCCCTCGACTCATTGGATAATGGGTCGAGAAGTTTGAAGAGACCGGTTCAACGCTGGAAAAATAAAAATCCGGGCGTCAAAGGTCTTCGAGATCGTTCGAAAACGTAGACAGTGTTACTCAGTCTGTTCGTAACAACCCGGACCTTTCTATTCGGAAGCGTGCTGTTGCTTTAAACGTGTATAGATCATCATTGTTCCGCATTTTACACGAAGATTTAAAGCTGCATCCCTACAAAATTCAGTTGGTGCAAGAATTAAAGCCTCAGGATGCTGGGCTCCAGTAGAGGTGACATATATTGGCCTACACGAAGTCCCGATTTAACCCCTATGGACTTTTTCCTGTGGGGTTACGTCAAATTTAAAGTTTACGGCAACAAACCGACTTTCCTGGCACAATTAAAAGAAAATATGCGTCACGAAATGGCAGCCATCACGGAGAATACCTGCCGAGCCGTCATAGGAAATTTTAGTGCTCGATTAAATGAATGCCGTGAACGCCACGGTTTACATTTGAACAATATCATTTTTGAGAAATAAATTCCAAAAGTGTGTATTTTAGTATGTAATAAACATTTTTTCAATAAACTACTTACTTCTTTTTTATCGATTTTTTAAATGTGAACTTTCTTTTGAGACACCCTGTATTATACAGAGAGATGATATTTGGTACATAATTGAACCGAATGAGATCCACACAAATATATCGAAGCAATTGTTTGACTGAAAAAGTGGGCATTGCCACTTCCCACGTAAAAAAAATACCAAATTCGTCAAATCTCAGCAACTTGTAATCCAAATGGATTAGAGAGAGAGAGAGAGAGAGCGAGAGAGAGAGAGCGAGAGAGAGAGAGCGTTGGTACACATCTAAACGATACCATAAGAACGATACTCATAGAAATAGCATAGCTTACAAAGCGAAATTCTTCATCTTACCTCCATGCTGACAATATTGATGTTAGTTATTTCTGTTCCCAGATGGACAAAGTTTTGTACAACACTGAAGTTGAAATATACCATACTCACAGACCGTCCAAGACGCGCTGATGGTCTGCAAGTGGACACCAAGTACTTCGTCTTGTCCTCGTTCACCGCTAGGCCCATGAGACGCGACTGTTTCTCAAGCTCGGAGAACGCCCGTTCTTTCGCGCCGATGGTGCTATGCGAGTAGCATCAATTACTTATGAAAGATCGTGCCCGACCGTTTTACGTAAGGGCATTGGAGTTGAATATACTGCATCAAAAAATTAAAAAAGTCGCACTATAAAGCATCACGTTACCTGAAATATCTCTTGGTATCAAAGGTTTCGGAGATATTCTTTCCTACTCTGACGACACTGTGGTTTTGTTTTGGAGTCATCATGCAAAGACGAACGATCTTTGCTGGGATACCAAGTTCAGATAGGGCGTTGAAGAGCTTCGTTCTTAACGGCTTATCGAAAGTGACCTCTAAATCGACAAATAGGTATTTTTTCCCTTGTTGTACTCAGTGGTCTTCTATACGATTGTCGTAGAGTGAAAATTTGGTAGCTGGTCAAACTTTTTGGTCTGAAGCCACTTCGATAGGTTATCCCTGTATAGCTCCACTTGATTATTGATTACAAAATTTTTCGTCTGAAAAGGATTATATCTCCACTCCTTTTCTCACGATATCACTCTCTAATAGCTCGCGTTGCTACCGACTGCATTATTCTTTTAAAGGCGGCGTTTTCTTCTTCAATAGCGTGGCGTCATTCCTCATCGTACCAAGACTGTGACAGAGCTCTGGAGTAGCGAATGATATATTGCGGTTGTAAATTTTCTACGTCTAGTAGTCTTCGTTGAGTATTGGGACATTTGGTGTACACCGTGCTGAGCCTAGTGCGTATTTTGACTGCGACATGGTCGATGTTGGGACCTCGATTCGTTCGCACATTTAACACGCCCGATGCGTGCATTCCGTCCATTAAAACATGATCAATTTGATTAAGTGTGACTGAACCAAATGACTTGAGAATATAATTTTTTGTGGAAATCTGATGCTTCTGATTAATGTTCTGATCTGCGGCGAAATCGATTCACCTCTCTCCATGAAGGCTGAATATTTCAACTATTGTGCCAGTATTAAATTTTTATTATTAAAAAGAAAACGCGTCACGAGACCTATAAAAAATTATAACAAAGTTTTGTGTACTCTGTTTCTTCGATATTAACCATAAGTTAATGGACAACTCAGTTTTAGCACAGAAACTGACTAGAAATGAACAATAAGATACTTTTTTGGATAGTGGATAATCACAGAGTAAAGGTGCGTAAGATTGCCGATGCTTCGTGTATCTGATGTGCAAATTATTTGCATGCAATATTTTATTAAGAACCCGTCTGGAAAGTGGATGCCACATTTGCTCTCAATTGAAAACAACTGCTGACTGGCTCACAAATCCATAATGGCAACATCAAACTGCGCTACGAATTATAATTCAGTATATACTTCAGATTTGAGCTTCAGCGACGATTTGGTATTTTCAAACCTGAAGAAGTAGCTCTGTGTTAAAAAAGAGGGTTGGTGGACTAAATGTATCGAGCAACAATGAGATTTTTATTGAGAATAAAATGAGTTCAGCCGCAAACGCAAAAAACAAAAACTGGGCAAGGTGTGAATTTTGCCAGTTTTTGGTATATGATACAAATTCATTTATATTGATAGTAGAATGTATTTTTTTCAATTTTCTCAGCCCATGCGACAGTAAAAAAGATCTGCTAGAGTGCAGCAGTTATAAAACAAAGCCACATATAGATACTTCCTTATATTACCATTGCGCGTAAAATGAAATCTAGCTTTTATTATCGGTTTCATATTTTTATTATTTTGCGTAGACTGTTTCATGATACAGCAAAGCATATGGAAGCGTGCAAGGTATAAAACAGTCAAGCACCTTGACTATAGCACTCATTTTATTGTTCATTAAACAATTGCCATAAAAGGCTGGGTAGCCTAATGCAATTCGCTGAATTCAATTGTATTCGTAGCAAAGTCGTCGAAACTTTTAAACAAGTTGTTTGCTACTGCAGTTTACATTAAAATTATCTATACGAGGAGTATATAAATAGGCAAGTAAAAATTATTCGCACTTTTTATACTTTTAAATACAACATATTCGCTTTTTATACCATTCACACATAATGTGAAATGGTGTTACGAGCATTAGTTTGGCCGAAAGTTTGTAACGCATTAAATGAGCCATCGTAGACCCCATAAAGTATATATATATACTTGATCAGCTCGACGAGACGAATCGATCTAGCCATGTCGGTCTGTCCGTCTGTATGTTGTTGCGCATTTTTTGGGCACCAATTTTAATACTATCCAGTTAAAATTTTGCACATACACTTCTTTTTATTGCAGTTTAAGAGTGCCAAGATTGACCAGCCACGCCCACTTTTTGGGGTAGCCCCATACAAATTCACCGCCCACTTTTGACTTTTTTTATGAAAAACATTTTTATTGTAGTCAATATCAACTTAATAATTGATATAGTATATAAAGTAGATGCATGCTTGACATATACATTAATGCTTGACATATACATATACCCGTCCACTATTTGGGGTAGCTCCCATACAAACCTATGGTCCACTTTTGACTCTTTGTAAGAAAAACTTTTTTATTAAAGTCAATATTAGGTTGAAATGCGATATGGTGCCTTGTAAGAGACAGCTGCTAAACATACATAGACAATTGGGTGTGGCACGCCCACTTTTTGAGGTAGCCCTCATAGAAACCCACCGTGCAATTTTGTGTTTTTTTATGAAAAAATTCTTCATTTAGATCAATATTAGCTTGCAATTTGATTTTGTGGATTTTAATGGACAACCGCTTCATATACATATACAAATGGGCGTGTCCCGTGCACTTTTTGAGGTGGTCCCATATAAACCAACAGTTCATTTTTATGCATTTTTATGGAAAACATCAATATCAACTTGAAATTCGATATGGCGGCATCTTCTACTACATCGCTTCATACTCATCTACTAGTGAGCGTGTACCACCCACTTTTTGGGGTAACCCCTATTTAAGCCCACACTGTTATGTATTACAATACGATTTAACATTTCGTGTGACTGGTATTAAAACTTCGGTTCAACCGAAGCATCAGCTGAGTGTAGTTTTGACAGTATTTTAGTTGATAAATTTTTAAAAGAAGAGGAATCATATAATATTTCAAACAAAACTGGGAAAGACTTGACACACCAACAAAACTCTTTTATAATTGTGTTTTAATTAATTGTAAAACTGTGCATTAATTATTGCAAATAAATTACTCACTTATTGCCGCTCTCTGCCTGGGCGGCCCTTAGAGCGTGGTTGTCGAAAAGGAGAGCACCCAAAGTGTGTATCATTTGCTGAGTCATAATTTGGTGAGTGTGGCAAAATACAATACCAATGCCACCAACATAATTCAAATTTTTGTTTCTCTTTAGCATCAAGCAGCCGAGTTTGGTATGCGTTCGTTCGTATGTGTGGAAAAATACGTCTTCGTTCGTTCTCATGGGATTATGGCTGGACAGCGTTGATTTAGAGGCGAAAGCATTTTTTGGACAATCCTGTATTATGGATATTTTTATTATTGGGTACTTTAAAGACAAAAGGTCGACCATTGGGAGAACTCTAGTTTTAATAAAATTTGGTCGTAACATGCAAACTAATGGGTACAATTTCTAAATAAGTGAGTAAGTAAATATATAGCTTGGCAATAAATAATTTCTTAATATATAATATAACTAGCTGGTCCTCGCAACGTTGTATGCGCCCCACTTTCAAAAAAATGACGAACAGAGAAAGTATCAGTAGCTAGCGTACACACATACTATGTATGTATATTGAAACAAATTTTTTTTCACACACATTCAAATGAGTTGACTACAGATCAACTGCAATCTCATGAACTTTTAAATGCACATAATGGTTTTTAATCAATAATTTCCAATGCTTTTACCGCATTTTACTACGAATATACGTATACTTTCGTTATTTCTCTTTGATCACGCACACATGATCATATGAGACGAACACATGAACGCTCTACAATCTGTGGCTTTCAGCTATACATCATGTTTTAATTATCGCCATCTCGCTCATACTAATTTCTGCCTACTTTACATTACATTTCATTTACAATTACATTTGCTCATTACATTTACATATGTGTATTTCGTATGTCATGTATTATAGCCTATGTGCTATTCTGATATATGAGCTATATTATTGCAAAGTTTCATTAAAATCCATTCAGTAGTGTTTGCGTGAAAGAGTAACAAACATCCACACAGCCGTACAAACTTTCGCATTTATACTATTAGTAGGATATTAAGTTTGGTTAACTCCGAGTACATTCTCTATGATCGCTTTAAGAAATGTCATTCCGCAAGTTTTAGACCTCCTAGTTGAAATTGTTTTTCCTACATCAATTATTAAATATAACGTTTGTTAAGTATTTTTGTTTACAGTTTAACTTATTTAACTTGAATAACTTACTAACTTACATTGGACTAGAGCCAATTACAAACCTGCCTTTATTTTTTTTCGATTAAGTCAACATAATTTACGACAAAAAATGTTATTTACGATTCGCGGTAAAGTTTTTATTTTCAAAAGTATAACTCAAGAGCACATAACATTCATTTTAATAATTATTAGAAATATATTTCTTTAACGAAGAAAAAGTTCTTTGAGAAACTTTGAATTAAAACAGTGAATATAAAAAATTAGTTAGCAGCGTAATTTTTCACAATAAAATTGTGAGTGAAAACTTTTTATGCGAAGGCCCTGTCTAACTCTAAATAGCTAGTAAATAAAAATTTTACAAAAAGTTTTGAGCCAGTGGTAGAATTCTACTAGCATCAGTTGTACAACGATAATAGTAAAACCTGAACGCAATACTTGAAATTTATCCGTTCTTGTTTTGTTTTGTTTTTTTTTTCTTTTTATTTTATAGAATATTCCTCGCATTCTTATATTTTAATTTGCAGGGCTGTGATGAGTTTCGGTTTCGGTATAAATTCAAGAGCATTTCGACTTTTTGAACTTCTGAAGAAACAATTTCGGTAGAGTTTCGGTATAAATAATTGTAATATACACCTTTGAAGTGTTATAATGTCTTTACACTAGAGAAACACTTACACATTTTGTGTCATCAATTACTAACAAAGATAAAGCGAGATTTTTGGTTCAAGAACCAAAAAACGCACATTATCTCCGCTAGATTTTGATAACGTATTAATAAAAGTGCGTTATTTTAAATTGTCTTAAAACATTACTGTAGGCCACAAAATGTATTAAAATTAACCATAGTGGTTTGTTCAAATACGAGGGACGCATAGTCACAAAAAGCTTGTAGCCAAAAATTAGTGTTGAATTGCGCAACACTATGAAAACTCACATGCAACGGTGCGAAATATGTCACATATTTTACAGGGTTCTACAACACAAAAAACATACAAATATATCAGCATATTTCAAATATGCGAAAATATGTTAGATGCGACTCTAGTGTAACAAGCGTATTAGTCATCCCCAGCAATCATTAAAGTAAAGTTTCATTGTTTCATTTTTAATTAATATATTGTACCATTAATTACATAAGTGTTTAATAAATCGAAGACTATAAACAAAACGATTCATTGAAATTATATCTTAATTGAAACTGAAATCGTGCCAGCACTGCCAACTTGTTTGCATTTGATAAAATGTGTTCTCGAACATTCATTTTGTGCGTTATATAAATTGATATGTAACTCAGAAAAATATACTTTTCTAATGTGAATAAATTAATGGACACGCGCGTCTTATACTTATTGCTTGTGTGATAATATATGCAGTCACAATCAGTTTTGCGGAAAACTGGCATCCCTGATGCACTTGAGAAGAAACCAATCTGTTAAAATATGTAATTAAATTTTAACATATTATTTTAGAATCTCAGTAGTAAACCCAAGACACTTCGCAAGACTGAAATATTCTTTTACTTAATGGAGGAAAACAAATCCATCGTCTCATTATTTTTTATAGAGCGATACTAAGCTGGATACAAAACTTTTATTTGATGCATTTATTAACTGGTAACCCTTTAGCTTCACTTCGGCTAATTATTTTTTCTTTAGATGATCAATTAGCAATTAAGCAATTGTTGAAATAGTATAAACAAAATAAGAACAGCTGATTATAAGGGAAATAAACTGTTTCGAATATTTTATTCGAACTTGCAGTATATCAATCGAATTCCGTCACTTAATGAAACATTTCGAACGAAGCTGAATTTCGAATCCGTTAGAATCCATTTATTATCATGAAGTAAGAAAAACAAATTTGTTACTTAATTTTATAAAATAAGTTCTTGAAAATATATTTTATTAATTAGAATTTCCAAACACAAAATTTCAGGTTGGGTTTGTATGGGGACTAACCCAAAAAGTGGGCGGGCCACGCCCATTAATCTATGTATGTTAAGCAGCTGTCTCTTAAAAGGCACCACATTGCATTTTAACCTAATATTGACTTAAATAAAGAAGTTCTCATACAAAAAGTCAAAAGTTGGCAGTAGGTTTGTATGGGGGAATATACAGGGTGTCTCAAAAGAAAGTTCACATTTAAAAAATCGATAATAAAAAATAGTAAGTAATAGTAAGTTGAAAAAATGTTTATTACATATTAAAATGCACACTTTGGGAATTTACTTCTTAAAAATGATATTGTTCAAATGTAAACCGTGGCGTTCACGGCATTCATTTAATCGAGCACTTAAATTTCCTATGACGGATCGGCAGTTATTCTCCGTGATGTCTGCCATTTCGTGACGGATATTTCCTTTCAATTGTGCCAGGGAAGTCAGTTTGTTGCGGTAAACTTTAGATTTGATGTAACCCCACAGGCAAAAGTCCATAGGGGTTATATCGGGACTTCGTGGAGGCCAATTTATGTCACCTGTCTCGGAGATCAATTTGCCAGGAAAAATTTCATGAACTCGTGTTAGAGACCTGTTGGACGTATGTGAAGTTGCTAAAAATGTGGAACAATGATGGTCTATGCACGTTTAAAGCAACATCAGGTATCCGAATCGAAAGATCCGGGTTGTCACGAACAGACTGTGTAACACTGTTTACTTTTTCGAACGTTCTCGAAGACCTTGGACGCCCGGATTTTGATATTTCCAGCGTTGAACCGGTCTCTTCAAACCTCTCGACCCATTTTCCAATGAGTCGAGGGCTTGGCGCATCATTTAAATGACGAACATGTCGAATACTGCAGAATTTTCTAAGCGCTACAATCGCTGAATTACCGTTTTTATAAAACTCACGGTCCGCTCCCGACAAACGCTCCATAGCGACAAAATTCCCAAAAGCTAGGCTACCGATTGACATACCCCCTGCGCCCCTCGGAATAGTTGCGTTCACGCAATCAGCAAATCAAATGTATACTTTCTTTCGAGACACCCTGTAGTTTTTAGTAGACCGACGCTTCACATATGCATTAAAGGGTGGGACAAATCCATTCTTTGGAGTAGCTCCCATACAAAACTACTGCCCACTATCCCATACAAACCTACTGCCCACTTTTGACTTTTTGTATTAAAAAATTCTTTATTAGAGTCAATATTATGTTCAAATGCGATGTGGTCCCTTCGTACAGACAAATGCATAACATATTGATAGTACGTAGACTAATGGGCGTGTCCCTTCCACTTTCTGGGGTAGCCATCATACAAACCCACTTTGGCGTTTTTTTGTTTTTTTTTTTTATTTAAATCAATATCAGCTTGAAATTCGATTTGGTGGATTTTAGCGCACAACCGCTTTATATATATATTCAAATAGTCGGACTCGTCCACTTTTTGAGGTAGTCCCATACAAACCAATGAAAAACGTCCATATCAACTTGAAATTCGACATGGTGGCGTCTTATAGATGATCGCTTCATACATATCTACTGGTGGGCGTGCACCGCCCACTTTCTGGGGTAGCACCTACTTAAACCCTAAACAAAACAACACATTGTATGCTGTCCCCCACTTTGCGTTTTTTGTTGTAGTTTTTAAGCAATTTGAAAGAGCTGAGAGAAGGTTAGAGCTTTTCTTTGTAATTGAGCAATGGTCTTACCTGGATTTTACCTTAGTTTAGGAGCAATAATTTAGAAAAAAAAAATGCATTCAGTCCTGCTTCTATTCATAACCTGCCCAACAAAAGAAAAACCAAGCGAAGACGTTGTGTTGCCTATTAGTATTTAGATGCGAGAACGAATATAAAAAGCCGATTGTGAGTTTTCATTTTGGAATAATTTAATAAATTTGTACATTTCTAAACGATTTGAATGACTTACAGGCCATTTTTGAGAGACTTTAATCATTGCGGTTTAGCAATGCCACACCACCCCCCCCCCTCCACACAGAATTTCTGTTCAGTTGAAAAACATTTTTTTCGCTTCATTTTCATAAAATAATAGGTTTTTTTTTTAGTAGTGTTGCAAAACATTTACTGACTTATTTGACGATAATTGAATTAAGCTGCCCAAAAACAGTTTAGTAACAATAATTTACAAACTTTTGGGTGTTAAAAGTTTTTGAAGCATACAGTAATATAGTAGTTGACTATATCTATTAAATATACAAAATTGAATTTTTAAAAATCGCTAGTTTTCTGTGGTAATCAAATGTAAACTATCTAAACAACGCATCTTTTTATTATTAAATTAAATGTACATTCTATAAAAAAATTTGTTTTAATAAAAAATTTGGAAATGTTCATTCCGAAAGAGTGACAAGCGGACGTAGCTAGATCGACTTGTTTCATCCAGCTGAAAAAGAACGTGCATAACACTAGTTTACGTTAAAAAAAAAAAAATAGAGACTAGATAACGGTATGTTTGTATTTTTTAATGTACGATTTCACTTAAATCAGCATCCAGAGTGAGTGGCTTATTCATACATGGGAAAACACATATATACCATAAACTATGCTAATTGCCCAAATTACTCTTATAGCCAGATAAAGTTTCTATCCTTTCAAAGTTGAAATTTTCAAAACTAATGAGGTAATGCCGTTACACGTCCTTTTCAATAACTGTAACATGAATATACTAATTACACTACTTGTGAAAAGTATGAAAATGTATAAATAAAGCAAATATAGGTGCAAAATAGTTATATAACTTTGTATTAAACATTTGTCACTCAATGGCAATGTCTGTACAAACAAAATCTTAAAATATTTTAAAACACTTTTAAAACAAACCTCGCTCGTATAAGTTTGACTACAATTGCATTGTTACACAAATGTATTTGAGCGCTAGTGCGTGTATTGCATATTAGATTGTTTAACCGACTTAAAAGAAAAATAATGAAGAGGGTTCCAATTCGTCGGAATATGTATACCATTCACACATGCTAGTGTAAAATGGTATTATCAGTTTGTCTGAAAGGCTGTAACACATTAAAGGAGCCATCGTAGACCCCATTAAGTATATATATATATATATATATATATATATATATATATTCTTGATCAGCGCGAAGATTGTCAAGATTGTTCCGCTACGCCCACTTTTTGAGGTAGCCCCCATACAAATCCACCGCCCACTTTTGACTTTTTCTATGAAAAACATTTTTATTGTAGTCAGTATCAACTTAATATTTGATAAGGTAACTTCTAGTGGTCGGATGCTTGACATACACATCAATGGGTAGAACCCGCTCACTGTTTATGGTAGCCCCCATACAAACCTACTGCCCACTTTTGACTTTTTTTATGAAAACTTCTTTAATAAAGTCAATATTGGGTTGAAAGGCGATATGGTGCCATTTTATAGACAGCCGCTTAACATATATAGACTAATGGGCGTGGCCCGCCAACTTTTTGGGGTTACCCCCATACAAACCCACTTTCTAAAGATTGAGAGTACCATAGCAATATGCACATATACATTTGGTCAACAACACATGAAGTGATCCATGAGCAAACCATCAAATGGGCGATTTTCGAGTTTGTTTTTTTTTTGTTTCACTTGCATAAGTTGGCATTTTGTACCACAGTGCGTTTATGTTGCACGGTGCTTTTTTGTTCCTACCATTTCTCTTACTGTTTCTTTTTTGATGTTAAATTACCGTTATACGTACGCAACCATAACAACAACAACAACAACAACAACAACTAGTTGAAAAACAGCAAAAATACATTTGCATTGTTTTGTATGAAAACAATACGCATAGCAAAAGAAAAAAAGAAAAAAAGTATCTAGATAAAATAAAAAGAAGGAAAACCACAAGGAAAATTTTTAACAAAAGACAGACGCACAAAAAGCCACAGAAACGCGAAATGATTCCGCATCAAAACGAAACGAAACGAAACCAAAACAAAATAAATACGCAACAATAAATATATAAAAATATAAATAAATAAATAAGAAAAAAGTACTAGAAAATATGAAAAAAAAAGCCAAGAAAAATAAGCAACAATAACAAACAGAATAATAACATTTTATATTTTAAGACAAAAAAGTAGACTTACCTTCATATATATATATATACTTACATACATACATATGTATATATATATATATATGAAGAAACCACCTTGTATGCTACTAACGAGCAGGTTGAGAAGGACGACAACGCGTCGCGACGAAGCTGAATTCTATTGAGTTGAGATGCTGCAGGTTCCATATTCATAATGTGATATACAAACAAATGTTTGTTGGCATACATTTACACTCGCACACACACACACACACACACACACACACACACACACAACCACTCGTACCGGCACTTAGGTATAACCAAAAAGAGAGTTAAGCAGTTGCAAGCATCAGAGGCCAAGGAGTTGCAAGAAGTCGTAAAGCTGAAACAGATGTAAGAACAAATACCATACAAAAAAATATAACAATAGAATAAATTTAACTTCGGTAGAACTGAAGCTTCAATACTCTTCACAGGCACGTAAAATAAATTGTTTTGACAATCAATGCTATATGCTGATTTGCTCAATGCTATACTAGAGCACTGCACGAGTATGTATAGCAACGCCGTTGCCAGGTACGTTTGTATTCATAACACGAATATGACTACTATTCGTTTTCCAAACGATACCAATACCAAATGGGCATAATGGCATCGTTTGCAAAACGATGCACCGCGCCGAATTGGCATCGTGGCTGCGTAACATCGACGATTCGTTGTCCAAACGATTCCAATACCAAATTGGCATCGTTTATAAAACGATGCAATGCCAAATTAATATTGCCGTCTATTATTGTGAATTGTTTAAACACAGTTTTTGATAAGAAATTTAGTCCAAACAAAATTCATAAAAGTGCTGCTTACTTATGTCCTCAATATAAGCAGCTACGATATTTAAATGAAATCGAGCGTAAATTGCAGTATTGTGAATGAAGTGTATGGTAAAGCCAAGTGATCCAAAAGTTTTTCCCACTTCTTCATTTGACTACTGTGATAATTTTTTACTATCGGTTACGTCACTTTTAATTTCAATAAGTATAAAGATATTCAATTCATACTTCATAAAAAATGTGATTATCCTGACGAATACGAAGACAATGAATTTCCTCTACCAGCTAAGCTAGCCAGACAATTTTTATGCGTTCCGGCATTTAATTTAACCCTAATCGTTTGGTTAGGCAGAAACAATTCATAATTTTTTTGTACAATGAAGTTCAATTTAATTTATTTTAAGTTATTTTATTGTATTTTATTTTAATTTTATTACTGTTTTTTTTTTATCTTAACATATGTGTTATGGTATTTATCACGATGGGCATTAAACGATGAAACGATGTTACGATGCCGCTATGTCAAATTGGCATTGCATCGCTATCCAAACGATGTCACGTTGCCAATATGACATTGGAATCGTTTGGAAAACGATGCCACGAGTAATTACCGATTATTTTTATACCATTCACATATAGTGTCAAATGGTATTATCAGTTTGTCTGAAACTTTGTAACGCATTAAATTAGACATCGTAGACCCCATAAAGTATATATATTCTTGATTAGCTAGACCAGACGAGTCGATCTAGCTATGTACATCTGTCTGTCTATCTGTCCGTATGTCCATCTGTATTTTTTGGGTAGCAATTTTAATGATATCCACTTGAATTTTTGCACATAAATTTCTTTTGATTGCAGTTTAATAGAGTGTCAAGATTGACCTGCCACGCCCACTATTTGGGGTAGCTCCCATACAAACCTATTGCCCACTGTTGCCTTTTTGTATGAAAAAGAATCGCTCAACTGATATATTGCATCATACACGTAGTGTTAATAGGCGAGTAATTCATATTTAATAAAGCTATTTAACCATTTGTTTCGAATTCAATCTTTATGATTCGTTGGCTTCTATCTCTGCAAGTATCTTGTATTTCTCACATGAGTGTAAAATGATATAGTGGCTTTAATGGACGGACCCCCACATTTGAGGGTAGCAAGTGGAAAAACATTATCATAAGAGCAGAATGACCAAGCCAAAAATTTTATCAAAGTGTATTGTGCCATTTTTGGTCTGACAAAGCCAAAAATGGCACAGAAAACAAATAACAAACCAAACAAATAATAAATAAACAAAGATTGAAAAAAGAATTACTACAATAACAATATTGTGCGATACACTTAAAAAAGAGTATGTAAACTATTTGTGAATTATAAGTGGTATTAAGTTTTAAATGAACGTTTATATGATTTATAGTAGGGGCAACTTGTAAGCTTCGGAATTTTCGATGCAGTTTACGGGAACGAACCTTTCTAGTTAGGGTTGCCTATTGACCAGAGTTCGGAATTAGCTCTGGCAACTTGGAGTACTTCATATTTATTGAAGATAACAGATTTAACAAGGTAAATCGGTAGATTCATTTGATATGGAGCATAAATACAGGGTGTCTCAAAAGAGAGTTCACATTTGATTTGCTGATTGCGTGAACGCAACTATTCCGAGGGGCACAGGGGGTATGTCAATCGGTAGCCTAGCTTTTGGGAATTTGGTCGCTATGGAGCGTTTCTCGGGAGCGGACCGGATCGTGCGTTGTGCGTACGTGAGTTTTACAAAAACGGTAATTCAGCGACTGTAGCGCGTAGAAAATTCTGCAGTATTCGACATGTTCGTCATTCGAATGATGCGCCAAGCCCTCGACTCATTGGAAAATGGGTCGAGAAGTTTCGAGAGACCGGTTCAACGCTGGAAAAATCACAATCCGGGCGTCTAAAGGTCTTCGAGAACGTTCGAAAACGTAAACAGTGTTACACAGTCTGTTCGTGACAACCCGGACCTTTCGAAGCGTGCTGTTGCTTTAAACTTGCATAGATCATCATTGTTCCGCATTTTACACAAAGACTTAAAACTACACTCCTATAAAATTCAGTTGGTGCAAGAATTAAAGCCTCAGGATGAAATTTTTCCTGGCAAATTGATCTCCAGGAGAGGTGACATAAATTGGCCTCCATGAAGTCCCGATTTAACCCCTATGGACTTTCTCCTGTGGGGTTACGTCAAATCTAAAGTTAACGGCAACAAACCGACTTCCCTGGCACAATTAAAAGAAAATATCCTTCACGAAATGGCAGCCATCACGGAGAATACCTGCCGAGCCGTCATAGGAAATTTTAGTGCTCGATTAAATGAATGCCGTGAAAGCAAGGGTTTACATTTACAAAGCAAGGGTTTACAAAGTGTGTATTTTAATATGTAATAAACATTTTTTAAATGAACTACTTACTTTTGTTTGATTGATTTTTTAAATGTGAACTTTTTGTTGAGACACCATGTACAATCTAGTTTATCTTCCTTATCCGCAAGACAACTGATATTAAATGGAGTCGAGATAGTTTGTCGATCGGATTTGTCGTAGTGGGCTAAATTCGACTCAACCTTCTCTCGAACCTTGACAGCTAACTCCGCGAACCAAAGATAAAGGTTGCGTTTCGGGGATTTTACTAAAACGTGATGGAGAGATTTGCAGCTTCGTGAATATTTCGTACTATCTCCTCAACTCCTTCGCCAGAGTAAAACTTCGGATTTATAGAACTCCGTTCTCCGTAAAGGAGTCATAGAGAAAACAATACTAAATGTAGGAGAAGCAATTGGTTTCAGTCGTATGATAACCGATTTTTTTTTATCTGACTTTGATGATATGTGGTTTTAATAAAATGACTTCCACACCACCGATTTTGGCTTCATTGTGCGAGAAATTTCGAAAACGAGCAATATCAAAGTTTGGCAACGTCAATTGGTCCTTAAAACCCAACATTCGTACGATTTTCCGACCGAAATGTGCAACAGAGTGGACGAAAATAACCTCAAAAATATTGACATTTGCAATAGATACCAATTAGGTTACCTGTTATATGATAAGGTGTATCATACATAACGTCAAGGAACAAACTTTATTAAGGAAAATAAATACGTTTACTTTTGAAACCTCAAAATGAATGATCCTATATATTTGATGAATGAAAAATCACAGTCTGTGATATAAGAAGATTCACTTTACACATTTAAGAACAGTGATTATATAACCATTAGCTAGTACTCGAACTAAGCAGCTGTTCTAGGAATATAAGAAACTCTTATTTTTCAATTATATCAAACGGTTTGCAGTAATCGTGATGCTAATATGTAACAGATATGTAGTGAACTTCAACTAAACTTCAACTGAACATCAGCTGATAGAATTTCAACTAAAAGTATATAATATGAATTTTCAAATTTGCATAAAATGGTTTGTTTTGTATGCTACACAGTTAACGACTAAGTAGGCGGTTGGGTAGTGAAATATGGTATGGTATGAGCAAATTTATACATTTCTGCGTTGTGTACGTTTCGAAGGCATATTGTGAATAAGCATTAGCTATATAGAGCCATAAAGCTATGTACAATATCTTTGTATCTATAGCCGTATCCATGTATCTTTTCATCTACAACGCACTCATGCATTGCCGACTGAGCTGCAATCTGCTTTCAATGTTGTCTCCTCTTTCCAATTAAATGCTCCTTGTTCGGATTTCGGTTCGGTTCGGTTCGGTTCTGTTCTGTTCTGTTCTGTTCTTTCATATCATTTCATTTATTTTGTGTGAAATGCTAATAATATTTTGTGTTTGCTTATATTTTCTATATTGTTATTGTTTTGTTCTTTCAATGACAATGGAAAAAATATGTTTAAAGAAAAATTTTATAGCTGCCGCATTGTATTTTCCCGAATCAAACCATATTTGAATTTAGGCTTCTAGTGGGCCTTGTGAATATGATTTTTGTATTACTTGTTTGTCGTCATGTTGTAAGCTAAAATTTTATTACAAGTTGTACTTGTATTTCATTTTTTTCTTTTTTGGTTTTATATTTTTGACATCCTTTCATTATATTTCATTGTCGTAAGACAAATTAATTTGTGTTTTTCCTAGAAATTTCATAGTAAATTAAAATACAAAATCCTTATATATGACTCACACGTATTGCGAAATGGTATTATCAGTTTGTCTGAAAGATTGTAACGCATTAAACGCTACCTCGCAGACCCCATAATATCTATACTAATATTATAAAGCTGAAGAGTTTGTTTGTTCGTTTGTTTGTTTGCTTGAACACGCTAATCTCAGGAACTACCATTCCGATTTGAAAAATTCTTTCAGTGTTAGATAGCCCATTTATCGAGGAAGGCTATACATCATCACGCTAAGACCAATAGGAGCGGAGCACTAATATTAATATAAATCTAAAATCTATATATATATAAAAATGAAAGTATGTTTGTATGTGGATGGTGGGGAGGACCACACAATTTCACATAAGCGCTAGCAATCTAACTAGATGTTGTGCAACTCAACGCTAGATGTCGCACCAGCTGGTCATGAGGTAAAGAGGTCTATGATCATGAGTTGGTGTTTTTAAAATTGAATTATTGTACTTAGTTATACATATATATTAAACTAAACTAAATCAACAGGCCTCGTCCTTTGTAGTCTTCTTATACGCAATAGTTCTTGCACGGGTAGATCTTTTATTTGTTTGTTCGAATGTAATTGTAATTTAGTTTGGTATTGTCTGCTTATGTTTACAACCTCTTCTTCCACCGTTGGGATGTCTAAGTCTGTATGTAAATCCATGTTGGTTATATACCACTCCACATTCGTGATGATATATTTGCAATAGTTACGTCATTACCATGGATTTTCAAGTGGATTGGAGTAAATTTGGTTTTGGTAGTGTATATCACTTGTACCGTTTTAGTGTTGTTTATTTTAATTTTCCATTTATTAAACCAATCTAGCGTAGAGTTTAAATTTCTTTGCAATGTGGCTACTGCAGTGTTAATATTGTAGTCAGCACTGTACCACAAGACTGTGTCATCAGCGAAAGTTGCTAGCATTGAAGAGTTTCAAAAACCTTCAGATGGGGTCGGCATATCTGCTGTGAAAATGGTGTATAAAAGCGGACCTAGCACGCTTCCCTGAGGTACGCTTGTATTTATTTGCCTGAGAGTGGAATATTCGTCTTTGTACCTCACAAAGAATACTCTGTCTTTGACATAGCTTGTAAGAATTTGAGCTATGTATTCTGGAAACCACTTGAAGAACTTTAAAATTAGGCCTTCCTGCCAGACCTTATCGAAAGCATTTTCTACGTCTAGGAACACTCCTATGCAGAACTTCTTTTTGTTTAGGATTTTTGATTGTTATATTTAAATATGTGTTATATTTGTGCTCCATTGGACCTAATTGGTTTTATTATAGATTTATAGATTGATAGCTTGTTTTTAGGGATAGTCTTGAGTTCCTATTTCAAATCCAGTATAATTGTTTACTTCTTTGCTGCGATCAGATCGATCGCGTTTTTTTTTAATGTGGTACCTCCAAATCAGCTTGCTGCAAAATATATAGGCCCAGATATTTTGCTATATTTGCAATAGTTACGTCATTACCATGGATTTTCAAGTGGATTGGAGTAAATTTGGTTTTGGTAGTGTATATCACTTGTACCGTTTTAGTGTTGTTTATTTTAATTTTCCATTTATTAAACCAATCTAGCGTAGAGTTTAAATTTCTTTGCAATGTGGCTACTGCAGTGTTAATATTGTAGTCAGCACTGTACCACAAGACTGTGTCATCAGCGAAAGTTGCTAGCATTGAAGAGTTTCAAAAACCTTCAGATGGGGTCGGCATATCTGCTGTGAAAATGGTGTATAAAAGCGGACCTAGCACGCTTCCCTGAGGTACGCTTGTATTTATTTGCCTGAGAGTGGAATATTCGTCTTTGTACCTCACAAAGAATACTCTGTCTTTGACATAGCTTGTAAGAATTTGAGCTATGTATTCTGGAAACCACTTGAAGAACTTTAAAATTAGGCCTTCCTGCCAGACCTTATCGAAAGCCTTTTCTACGTCTAGGAACACTCCTATGCAGAACTTCTTTTTGTTTATTTGTAACTCTATGGACACTTTTTGAACACCAACTTTTATGCTATCCAGATTTTAGGGTAGCCCCCATACAAAACCACCGCCCACTTTTGACTTTATGTAGGAAAAACTTTTTGAGGTAGCCCCCATACAAACCCACCGTGCAATTTTGTGTTTTTTATAAAAAAAATTCTTCATTTAAATCAATATTGGCTTGAAATTTGATTTGGTGGATTTTAGTGTCCAATCGCTACATATACATTTGCAAATGGGCGTGTTCCACCCACTTTTAGAGGTAGTCCCATATAAACCTATAGCACACTTTTATGCATTTGTATGGAAAACGTCAATATCAACTTGAAATTCGATATGCCGGCATCTTACACATCTACTACATCGCTTCATACACATCTACTAGTGGGTGTGTACCGCACATTCAAACCCCCACTTTTATGTTTTGCAATACCACCATTTAAAATTTCGTGTGAATGGTATTAGATCTTCGGTTCAACCGAAGTTTACGTTTTTTTCTTGTTCAAATTCATATCCTCAAGGTCTGATAACTTCAAATCGCGAAATTTTTCTGAAAGTGAATTACGTACTATTTTAACGAAACCGTAAACACTTTTTTGGATTCGGAAACCGTACTTTGGTTTATTGTGAGTTTATTTGAGAGTGATAACTATAAACTAGGTAACGGAAAATTGATTCGTTGGAAATTTATGGTGAATTTTTCAAGAACGTTGGTGATGTACCAGTAGTAAGCAAAATTTGATGAGTCTCAAACTTTTAATTGAGAAAAATGGTAATGAATAAACTTATTTTCGCTTATGGCTGTCATCAATATATGTAATTAGGTTATTCTCAAGGTCTTGCAATAGTGCAAAAGTGCACAAATGAAATGAATGTGCAAAATAAAATGATGCAATTCTTCATAGTCAGCTTTTAAGACATTGGTTGATTTGTTTTAGCCAATTTTTCTAATTTGAAATAGTTCTAATGGGGTCGTTTCATTTGTATAATGTTGTACAGTTAAATGTAAGCTATAATTAAACAGCTGTTAGTTAGATATAAGCAACATTACCAATTGCCTCAAACATGGAGGTTTCTTTTGATTGCTGCGCGTGCACGAAAGGAATAGCAGATCTGAATCGATCTGTGTTTTTGTGGTTTGAAGGCTATATTTTTATATCGATGACCAATGTTACAATGTGGTTGGTTGTGCCTCTACCACTTCTTTAGGTCCAGCATAATCATCAGTGTTTATCTCGTAAATAACCGAAATCGTACCTGCATAAGCGCATAATTACCTAAACAGAAATACACCAACAAAATACTTGCCGGCAACTTAATTCCACGGATTCAAATCACATGATAGTTCATCATCATCATCATCAATCATTTCCTCATCTAAGAAAAATTTCGTTATACAAATTTTTTCAGTGTTGATAAGGAGAAGATTATGGGCTACAAAGGAAGATTCTGGCCTACGCCACACCCACTTTTAGGCAAACTAGTGATCTCTCAATGGTCGAAGTTCGACCTTTCGTCTAAAAAATAGCCAATGTAAAATTTTACCAACTAGTATAGTATCAGAAGCACGTGCATGTGCGTCCACCACAGTTTCGAGCCTAACTGCGAGCTACTCGATCGACATGCTCTACAATATGATACGCCCTTTACAGAACGGCAGATATACAGAATATTTTGTTCTCTGTTCTTTCAATTGAAAACAAAGGAAAAGAAAGATACTAAAAACTAAACAGCTCTACGATATTTTATTATATCATTCTACCATGGGCTAAACGTTAAAGTGCTTAGAAATATGTAATTAAGTAAACGGACAAACCAATTGAATGGGGTGCATGAATTGGGGTACGACCCACAAGAGAAGTTTTTCTCAGTAGAAGAACATTTATTTTCGTTTAATTTTCATAAAATAATAAGCAAAAAGAAAATAAAATAAAACTAACAATGTAGCACATAAAATTTATATATAAGAGGTATCGTTTACACTGGTTTTTTTTTAACTGTTTTTTCCCCGCATAATATTGTACAAACCATTTAATTTTCTTTTAGTTAATTTTTGTTAGCAGTATATAGCTTCTGAAATATAAGAACCACTTCTACATTAATTTTATTAGTAGAGTATGCTGAATTTTGTATTAGGAGTGACCACTATTAGCTGATGCTTTTATAGAGTGTTTGTGCGCCCATAAATATGCTATTTACTTTTTAAAGGCGTTCACTCGTTTATACGAGTATATATAGTATAACAATTCACTACGCCTTACAACACTGCACACACGTTTTTATATGCAGTATAGTACGTACATACGTATGTATGTTTGTATGTATGTATGTATGGATGTATGTATGTATGTATGTATGTATGTATGTATGTATGTATGTATGTATGTATGTATGTATGAATATCTACATATATAGAATGTTTCTTTTTACTGATTTTATTCTCGACTGTGTGTTCTGTTGCTCTCTGCCCTTTCACACTTTACATCACACACAGAACGACCAACGACTATGTTGTCAGCTAATATTTTAACGGATTTTCTTGGCGATTTTCTCATGTTCTTGGCATGGATTTGCTTTGCCATTGCTGCCACCACAACAAGTACGAGAACACCAACAACGGCATTTCTCAACACTAATTGTGTCGAAAGTGCCATGAAGCTTTTACCGCAAATTCCGCTTCCGATTGCGGAAGTATTTCGCTTCGCTACTTTACTTCTTCATACTCAAACTTCTTGTTTCTCCGTTTTCTTCCTCACCAATTTTGTATCGTCACCATAATAGAATAAAGTGCAGCAAGTGGCTAGCAATGTTGCTTTGACATTGTAGTTATCGTTCTGTAAAAGAAAGAGAAGGCCAACCATGTAGAATAGCAAACGGAAGTCGAAGGTTAGAGCTACTCCGCCGTCATGGCTCAGTGCTGGCCTCGCTTTCTTATATCGCATCATAAATTACAATATTATTATTATTATTATTATTATTATTATTATTTCTTTCAGCTGTCGTCATTAGGCTCATACTACCTACCTCCCTCTCTCTGTCACTCTTTTTCATCATGTGTATCTCACTTACTCATTTTATGTGTGCGTATTTTTTAGCAAAGAATTATGGTTTTCTTGCGACATACTTTCACCCACGCCTATACACACACATACACACACGAGCATATCCACACACACACACACACACACACACACACACACACATGCCAATGCGCATAAAATATGTATTAGAGCACATTTATTGCCTTGCCTCGGCAAGAGTTAAAACTTTTGTGCGTGTTTAGCTTAGATATCACATCGAAAAATTTCCACATTCAAGTTATTATATTATTGTATAATATAGTAGTATAATATTTATATATATACTGGTACATATACAAGGTGATTCGCACGGAAAAATTAACTTTTTCAAAAAGTCCCACGCTAGTGCGTTCATGGTTTTGCATACTTTCAGGCTAAACTTAATATTTGGTCCACCAGAAGCAAAGATATCGCGCTCAAAGTGACAGTCTGATATCGGTCGAAAAATTAACTTGAAATAAATACCATTGATGAAAGATGTTTGTTATACGAAAGCCGATAGGAAGTACATTGCGACGATGATCCGTAACCCGTAACCTCTGAAACCATGGAGAATAAAAGTAAGCTTAAAAAAAATGTATGAATTCATCAAAAATAAGCAATACATAGAAATGGAATTGAATGTGTCCCAAAAATACAATACATCGCATTTTGACCGACAATTAGAATGCACAGGGCGACGGCAATAACTTCGCTTCCAGTACATAAAAATGGTTGTCTGTTAAGTCGGTTTACAGACGATAATTTTACGTGATAACGTCATTACGTGATAACGTCATAAGATGAAAAATTACATACTTTTCTGCATTGAATTCTAATGTAATTCCAATAATTCAATCAGTACACAAACAACTTGTCATATAAAAGAGTTTCGTTACCAACAACAAAGAGTGAAATATACGCTCTCTCTCTCTCTCTCTCTCTCTCTCTCTCTCTCTCTCTCTCTCTCTCTCTCTCTCTCTCTTCGACTGACCACAAGCGACTTTTGTTGTTGTTTTTGGTCCTCAATTGCAAAAGTAACTGTTATTGTCGTCTTCCTTGATCTATGGTGTGCGATCTTGAAACAAACTTTATTATACACTTACAAAGTTATTATTCATATATTTTACCATGTGCATACCGCACCGCACCGCGTGCTAGATAACATTAATTCGCAAACGCACACACACATACATAAGTATAGCTTTCGACAAGCCAATGCACGCTGGTCTGTCTATCGCTTGCTTTTTCAGGCGGAACGAAACAATCGTCACTTGTATTCATATGTGTACGATTACTTGTTCCGCTTTTTGCTTTTCGCTCGTTTAGTGTCGTTTCGTAACGGTAAACGGAACGTCAGAAATTAGTCATGCTTCTGCGCTAAGCCAATAATTTAATAATAGACGTTATCACGTCAAAATGTCATCAAATTTTTGATTGGAAGTTGGGAAAGCAAGCACCTTCCCAAAGTTCCAACACACTAAGTCGCATATAGGAGGCGCCACCAGAAAATGTGTTTTTTTCAAAAGTACTCTTTACTTTGGAAAGCATCTTGCAATTTATAGAATGGTAGTAGCTCCGTCAGGGAGATGCGGTATTCAACTCTGTGGCACTGCTTCGAACCATTTCAAATGCCTTATAGTTTGTGTATAACAGGGTCATTTATTGGGACTTCAGATTATGCGAATTACTGTTTTTTACAAAATAGAACGGCGCATTTTAAAATGAAAGGATCGCCTGAGCGCACATATTAGTCAGCTGATTTCGGCTATTGCAGTCGATACTTGTAGAAGGCAATTCAAGATGATTTTTTCAATGCGATAATTTATATTTATAAGTCGCATATAGCGGCCTTACAATATAATAGTATTTATATAGCTGCGAGCATTTTAATTAATGGATATTATTTATTGACGACTCCACTGCGATCCAAGAACATTGCATTTTTGTTCCAATTGTCGTATAAATATTTTTCAGTCCTGATGACGGCCAGCATAGATGCCCAAAATATATTGGCTAATAAATAATACGCAATAATTAAAACACGCGTTTTAAAATTTTTGTCAAGCTGCTCGCCCAACATGCTGGACATTCTCTACAATGTGAATCGCCCATTAGAGCACGACAGATATAGAGATTATTATTTTTCGCTGCTCTTTCAACTGAAAGCAAAGGAACAGAAAGAAACAAAAACGAGAAAAGCTATGCGAAATACGTTACTCTACCATGGGCTAAACGTTAAAGTGCGTAATTAAATCAAATTCCCCTTTTTCATTGTGTCGGCTCCAAACCAAAACAACACATTTTCGTCTCTTACTTATTGCAGTGACATCGCTCACTTTTGCTTTTGCTTGTTGTTAGTTTTTAGCAAATTGAGAGAGCTGAGAGAGAGAGAGAGAGAGAGAGAGAGAGAGCGAGAGAAACCTCATGTCTTTGTTATTAGTCGAGGGCACTACCTTGTCTTTATCTTTCTTAGACTCAATAAGTATTTTCAGTTTCATACTGTTTACAGATACTGCGAATAGTAAATAAATTTTGTGTGACACACACAACTTAGCGGAGGCATTGGAGACTTCATTAACTACGAGTGTATGAAATCTTGATAAGCCAATATCACTCAATATCACATTAGACACTCAATAAGTCCGTTTCTTGTCAATACGTTTCTAGTTTTGCTCAAATTGTATTATGGGTTGCTTACATGTACTAAACACTTTTTTTTTGCAGTCAATATAAGAAAAAATACTATTTTTGAATCTTCCGCATTTCTACTACGTATTTTTTCAATCTGTATATTGTACTTACCTATTTATAAGTTTTTCTAAGTTTCGTAACTTAAGCAAGAATCGCCAAATGCAAATCGTTTTCAATTCAATTCAAATTCAATCAAATATCTCATTTCGACACTTTCATGCACATATGCATGTATGTATAAAGTTGAACATCAAATAAATGTTTAACAATGCAATTAAATTATTAATTAACATAAAGACATATCACAAAATGATATGATATAATACATAGTTTATGATATAATATGATATAAATATAAAAAAAGCAGATATTTGTTTATTCCATTTATCGTTCCATCTACGATACACATTTGAACAAACATGCAAGACTGTTCGTATATATATATATATATATATATATATATAGTATATACAATCCATTGTTCTACCCAAGTTGAGTTGGTTTGAATTGAATGCCATGCGATTCGCTAATTCTTTGTTGAAACATCGAGGCCATTCATCGTCATCCATGTCGTTTGTCTCTGTTTTTGTTGCCAAATTGAATTTGTTAACTATATTGTTTCATAATAAATGAAATGTCAGCAAATGTATGGATTCATTTTTCTTTTCCTACTCATTTACTACTATCTGAGTATCTCAATCTGAAGTTAGGGTGATAAAACAATTAGCAGTCCAGAATACGGAACATTTAATCAAAACATCAGCGAGAAAAATTAAGCAAATGAAGTAAGTATGTATATGTGTATAGAGTCATCCTGATGCTACGAAATGTGTGTTTTGGTCGTTTGAAATGTGAGCATCAGGAATCGTTTTCATTGTTAATTGTAGCAAACAGTTGTCACTCTAATTGAAAATATATTATTAATCACTGAGATATACTTTGTATGAAAAAAGGCTATATATCCTAACAAGCGGAACTGTAATAATAGTTATTCTAGGCGGTGGCATTTAATTAAGATGTGATTTAATTATTGGCGGAGTCAAAAGTAAATACATATCAAATAAATAAACCTATTGACGAGGTGAAAACCAAGTGCTGGCAATTTCGGCTGAATTGTTTTTTCCGTATTCCTTGGCATAGACTATTCACTTTTCTCAACTACTTATGTCAAATTTAAGGTATTCAAACATCCCATCAACCTTTTCGTGTGTTGGATATGGACCTTGATGGATTTCTAATGTGTCTTGAGCTGTTTTTCACTAAAAAATTCGTTAAAATTTTGTTCAGTTTGCTTTCAAATACTGTAAATACGTTTCGTCATTAGTGTCAACTTTCGTAGTTAGTTTACATATAACTGAATAACTGGATGAAAGACTCCGATGAAAGTTTTGTGTTTATAATAAGCTTTGAAAATTGTTGTAGGCTAGTTTGTAATGGAAAGATATAGTTAGATGGGTAACCTTCTTTGGAGCTCAAGATAGTAAATCTTCAATAGGATGACAGAGCGTATAAGACGTTACCCCAACAGTATAGCTTAGAACAGTTCCATAGCTTTTCTGCAGTTTAAATCGCTTCCTACAAAGTAGATGTCATTAATGCGTGAAAGCTATAGGAGATCCGATTTATTGTCTTTCATATGTTTCGTTAGATTATGTGTGTTACATAGATATTCAGGCATTTAAATGATGGACCAGAAAAATAGGCAAGCCCGCTTATGGGTTTTTTTGTTAGAAACAAATTATTAATTACTCCCAACATCAACTTTTAATGCGATATGATGGCTTCTTATGAACGGATGCTTTACATAAATAATAGAGCTCGCAAGAAGTTGTCTTTTTTTACAGGCAGTCCGAAAAAACATTTTGCGAACGGCCACATTTCAACTCTGTTTATTCTCATCGTGGTCTTTGTTCAAACAACGAGAGTTTTTTGTAGCTCACTTTATGCATTTGTTCACATCAGACACTTTGCTGCACAAAATTTACCGAAAGTGTCTTTTGCGCATGTACAAGGTCTGTCGCAAAAGATACATGACTTTTTTTGTGACAATCGGACCACTACAAGCGAAGTTATCGCGCTAAAAGTGACAGTATCTTTTGGGCATTGGTCGACGCCTTTTTGATGGCTTCAATGTCCTCAAAGCGGTGTCCTTTCATCGACAAATGAAGTTTTTCAAATAGATAAAAGTTACACGGTGCCGAATCAGGCGAGTACGGTCAATGGTTGATGGTTAAAATGCCAATTTTGGTGAGAAAATGGGTGATAAGTGTCGACCGATGAGACGGCGCATTATCGTGCAACAGGCGCCAACTCCCTGGCTCGTCAGTCTTCAGTCAATTTTTGCGGAACCAACTGTGCACACACCTTCTGTAGACCCAATTTCTCCGTCAAAATGCGATGAATCGATTTCTTGGGAATATTTAATTCCATTTCCATATAACGCAACGAAGATTTCGGCTCATTTTGTATGAATTCACGCACTTTTTCAATGTTCTTTTCGATCATCACTGATTTTGGCCGGCCCGACTTTACATCGTCACAGAGGTATTCACGACCTTCTTGAAAACTTTTAAACCATTCGAGAACATTGCTACGGGATAGACAATTGTCAACATAAACTTGTTTCATCATTTGGAACGTTGCGGTGAATGTTTTACCAACTTTAAAACAGAACTTAATATTTGCTCTTTGTTCGAAATTAATTTTTCGGCCGATGCCCAAAAGATACTGTCACTTTTAGCGCGCGATAGTGGTAATGTAGATTGTCATACAATTTTTATAAGATGTCAGTGAAGGATGTACGTTTCCAACACATGTACCTATAGTTGCGCCACTAGAAACAGCTATTTTTAAAAAGTCCTGCTTCTTTTGCGACAGACCCTGTATGTGTGTTACTTATATCTCTTTCTGCGATGAAAAAAAAATGACAAAAAAGACACTTTCCGTTTCCACTTTTTTGCTCAGTTGCTGATGCTCAGTTGCTGAGTCAAGTCGAACGAAAGTGTCACCATCAAGCTATTATAGTAAGACAGCTTCGTGGGTATCGCTCAACGAGAAGCATGAAACGAAAACACGATAGAATCAAAAAAGGAGTGTTCTTTTGAAAGAGTGAGCGAGTCTGCTTCATTTTTTTTCTGTCTTTTCGGTGAGCAGACAGCATAGAAAAATTTGGTTGAGCATATTTTAGGAGCTCTGATAAATAGAATTGGGTGTGCTTTCTGTTTATTTAATGGGTAGCCTTCCCCATTTTTGGATGACCGGATGATCGTCAAAAACTCTCGTACGACCGTATTTAAATTCAGCTGTTCAAAATTTTATGGTTAACATCGAAGAAATGCGGTCCCTTTAAATATATTTTTAATCTGTGTTACTTTGCTTGTTAGACTTTTCCTAAAGAAAGTTTTTAATAGCAGAACGATATTAGATTTTATTTAAGTTTATAAGAATGCAGAAGTTAGTAGCTTTCAATTATCGTCGAACACCCATTAAAAAAAAACTGACTTAAAATTTGTCAGTCACCATTTGAAACGGGCCATATCAATTCGATAAATGCTGTCGATTTGATATATTTTGAACTTATCTAACTAAAGCGTATCTCAAAATGCATGCAAGATTTAAAAGGTGTTCCAAAATTCAAATAAGAATTAAGTTTGACAGAAAATCATTTTTAGTTAAAACTTGTTTTATGTGCTATTCCACACATAAACCTATACTTTATGAATCATAAAAAAAATTTCAGTATAGAGTTCACGACTTTGGGATGCATTACCGCTTTTCTAATGTAGATGTGCATGCTGGCTCCGCATACTCTAGCATAAAATAAAAGAATAGATAATACAACAAATAAAAGTACTGTCATTAAAAATTATATACTATACTAGATGGTCCCCGCGACGTTGTACGCGGCCCTCCTCTTTCCCCTGCCACTCATACCCCCTGCCACTCTTTCCAGCTTCCCTACCTTCCCCACCTTCATCATGCTCCTTTACTCTACCTCCAATTCTATTAAAATTTTAAAAACACCAACTCATGATCATTGTCCGCTTTAGCTCATGACCAGCTGGTGCGACATCTAGCGTTCAGTTGTACAACATCTAGTTCGCTTGCTAGCGCTTATGTGAAATTGTGTGGTCCTCCTAACCTTTCACATACATACATACTTTCATTTATATATATATATATATATATATATATATATATATATATATATATATATAGATTTTATATTTATATTAATATTAATCAAAAAAAATAATGATATTTCTAAAATAAAAGTAGCCTAAGTTACTTCTTATTACAGCAGCTATCTGCCAATGAAAGTCCCGTCAAAATCGCTCAAGCCGTTTCAGAGATTAGTCGGAACAAACAGACAGACAAAAATTGTAAAAAAATTTATTTTGGTATATGTACCGTGTTCACATCCATATGCATTTAGTAAAAAGCGGTTATTTTAATATTACACACACTCAAACAGACACTCCAATTTTATTTACCTGTGTAGATGAATTTTATTGTCAGTATTTTTCTCAATGTGAAGAGAGAACAAAAATAACTTTTTTGTTTGTTACAATGAGTGTTCTTAGACGCGAAGACATGTGTTGCGTACTCAACTACGGGAAAGGTCCATTTGTATTACAGAAATTATTGCATATTTAACGTTAAATGCATTTTTCCCTTCCAGCATATTATTTTTGTTGCATTCTTGCAAATACGGTTCTATATTTAACCCTTTTTAAACCTGACCAATGACTTTTGTCAAAAAAAAGTACGAAAAAGTCCAGCTTTAAATTATTAAATCGTGCTAAATATTTAAATTTGTCATAAGGCTATTTTTATGTGGTATTGTCTAAATTGCATTTATGTAGCTTATTTTACCTTTAAGGAGCTATTTTATTTCTGAAAAAAAGCTTTTATAAAATTATTCTAAAATTTTAATTTGTTTCTTTTTTGTTTTTTCTTTTTGTTTTTAACAAAAAGTTAAACTAGCAAATCAATATGCGAAATGAAATGCAAGTAGCTCACATTAATCTTGAGAGTGGTGTTTAGCTCATTTCAGAAAACGAGTATTATATTTTCTAAAAATGTAGTTTGTGCAACAGATCAGCTTATTTGCGCGAGGTTTTCTTGAGCCGTGTTGCGGGTAAAGTGGAGTGGTGTCAAAATTTGGGAAGAATAGAGTTTATTTCAGTCGAATCGAATCGAGTCGAGTCGAGTCGAGCTTTATTAATGGCATCCAAATCAAATTACAATAATTTATAATAGAGCAAGGCACATTGAACGCCAAAGCTGACGCTATCAGTCACTCAAGTTGAAACGAAGTCAGTGTGAACGGATGAGAATAAACTGACAGCTATAGAGGAAAGTAACTAAGAGAAGAGTAAAGTGACGACCCACTGACCCCAACAACCCTCAGGGAATACATGACTTGAGGCCATGCCATCAATAAACAATTTGCTTAGCACTAAATCAGCTGAAATCGCTTTGGGCCTGGGTGGGTTTGGTCGGTCAAAGACCGAATCTGTGTATATAATGGCCGCTGATAGTGCGAGTAAAACGATTGGGTGTGTGTGTGTGTGTGTGTGTGTGTGTCATTTGAGAAATATGCTTGCACTCGGCAGCTGATTTAATATATTGCAAATGAAGAACAGATAAAATAAGAAAAAAATAAATAAAATTTTGGTCTGTCTCATGATTCCAAGTTGAATAAGTGCAAAATGAAATCCCAATTAGATAAATTTAGCATATTTTAGAAGCTGCGCCTTTTTGTGCGTATCTGTTACCTTTTTTCTTTGATTTGCTTTTAACACCCTTCCAATTTAGTGAGATAATGGGTTATTACTGGTTGTCATTAAATTTGTACGTATTCGAGATTCTTCATTTATATCTGATTTATAGTAAACATTAGTTGCAAATAAATATGTACCTATACTTTTTTCGTTTGCACGTAATGGCGACAATTGCACATTTACATAGTTTACAGTTCTCCCGATCCGGAACCCCCGTTCGAAATTCGAACTTTCGTCTTTAAAGTGCTCAATAATAAAAATATTTATAACGAAGGATTGTCATGGTAATGATTTCGGCTTTAAATCAACGCTGTCCAGCCGTAACCACATGTTAACGAACACATTCGTGTATCAATTTTTTCTCTTTTGTCCCAGTGTTTTGAAGTTCACCATACCTTTATTCGCCTTGTTAAGCTAATGGCCGTATGACACACGATGAGCATACAATGAGCATACTTTTTCCTCTTCATTGCTATTAGAGCAGGCCAGAGAATAGACAAAGCAAAAATTCTAGTTTCATCAACAAGTGAAACGAAAACCAACAGGAAAATAAACAGAAAAAAAATACCATATTAATATGAGCATCTATGCGAAAGTTGAGACAACTCTGTACTCAAAAATGACAAAGTACCAAAAGTTCGGCAGAAATAGTGTATTTAACTATATTTTATGGTGTTTTGGATTATTTCTTCATTCGGTCACTCTTTACACAAGAATTAAATTTGTGCAATTAGACAATTGATTTGGCATGTCATGCGCAAATGGTGAATATACTTAATGCATCCATTGTTTATTTTAATAGAAACATAAACAAAATTCAAGTGTTACCTATACGACTCGATGTGAAAAATATTGCTGTATGTATACTTGTATAGCTAACCCTTTCGCAAGCTCTCTGTCGTGTTTAAAATCAAAGAGCAATGAAGGGCAAAAAAATGTGCTCATTGTATTCGTGTGTCATACGGGCATAAGTAGTGCATTTTACACTTAATAGAGTGCCAACACTAAATAAGATTGCAGTTTATATATAAATTTTAATTAGTATCTTGAACAGAAAATTGTACGTTTTAACAAGAAGCTTGGTATGCATGGTTTTAGCAACAGTCACCATATCGTTTAATAACTTAGTTTACTTAACAAAAGCTTGTGATTTATGTATAGGTTAATGCAACAATTTCCGTAGTTATATTAACCAGATTGCGCTAAACAATTTATCTATGCTTTGAAACACATGTGAAGAGTATGAAAATTTCGGCTATACGTTTTACTATAATTTGCCTGCTTCTTAGTGGTAATGCTTAGTAAAAAGGGTCATTTGACTTTTGAATTAAGCTAGCAACGCCTGCCAAAAGGACCAACACAACAACAACGTAGGATGTTAAGAACATTGAAAAGCTAAAGTAGCTGAAACAAACAATGCAAGGAAATACTGGTAATTAGTTTTTAAAGAAGTGCAAAACCAGAAAAGACAAAAAGCCAAAAACAAAATTAAATAAAAAAATTTCAAACGAAAAAAAAAAACAAAAAAAAAACCAACAAAAAAAACGTTTTTAAGTTTATAATTTATTCAAGCACGGCTTTTATTTGCGTCGACTCGATGCGTCTTGGTGAGCAGCGGGACGAACACAGGCGAACGGACTCCTAAGGGCCGGTCGACTCACTCGACTACCAAATGAGCAAGCAAGCGAGTGCAAATTATATTTTCAATATAAAAGCAGCAAAGCGAACAAATTACAAGCACGAGACAATAATGAAGCAGCTAAGCGAGGGTGTTGGGTGTTGGTTGATGTTGATGTTGAGTGCAAGTGTAAGGGTAATGGTAAGGGTAAGGGTAAGGGTAAGGGCGGGGCTAGATTGAGTTTTAGGGCAGACAGTAATGGCGCACATAGAAAGCAGGCATCTATGGCGCTGGGTTAAAATAAAGCATTTTCGAACAACAAAAGAAATATCTTTCATTAACTAATTAGCTTACTTTTTCATTTGCTCGGTTTGCGTTAGGTCCGAAGCGAAACGAAGCGATACGATACGATACGAAAAAATTGCGCAGGATATGGTAACTGCAGTGGGGAAGTGCAAGAAGTATATGCACCGGTAACCGTAAAAGTTTTAACAATCTGGCACTGTCTGTGATTGATGCTGCGAGTAATAGCCAAGTGGAGCAAATAGGACCAAAAAAAGTCTGTCCAGCTTTTAGTCCAATTAAAATCAGCCAAGAGCAAACTATTTTAAAACATGAACTTCAAATATTTATTAATATAAGTGTAAAAAAAATAAGTTTCTATACAATCAGCTGTTATAATTGACAGGAATACTAACAGGACACTGTCGAGTGAGAAACCACCTATGTACGATGGGCGTATATAATGCGCCAGAATGCAAATTTTGTGATCATAAGGAAGAGACTCCTCTATATCGTTGCAGAATGTGAAGCAATAATTACAAATAGAATATTCGGCAGCTGCGTTGTCGCCGAAGAACAACTGAAAAAGTTAAATCCTAGGATAATACTAAGGTTTATTCAACAAGCAGGACATCTAATTAAGAAGGGCATAACAATAGATCTTTCTAGGTCGCACAGTTTAAAATTATGTCCTACAATAATAATAATAATAATAATAATAATAATCTGCTTCTATTATTAACACTTAATGTTAAATTTAATCTGATACACATTTCACATTTCACGACTGGAGAGACCGACATGGCTATACCGACTTAACTTCCGAAACTGTTCATGAATATATACATTTAATAGAACTATTACTTCCGCTTGTTGCCATTTGCACAAACTTATTACTTACCCTTATCGATTTGGGTACAGTGTACAATAAATGCCTAAATTAAAACAGCCAATGGCAAGAAACTATACACAAAAAAAAAAAAAAAATAAAAACAAAATCGAGCATCTCGAAAACGAATTTTTATAAAGATACAAATCGTTTTTGAATTATGGCCACTGTACGCTGGTTCAGTCAACGGACAGCACTGCACTCTCGTTGACGACCGACTTTTTGTAATCAGAAATTTAGGATTTGGACTTGAATGTACTTTGATTTCAGCAGCAAGGCGCAACATGCCACACAAGCACAATATTTTGATCACTAAGTTCACTAAATGTGTAATAAGAATTTTGCTGATGCCAACTGACCATAGTGAAGCTGCGATTTGATGCTTTATTTTCTGTTTATTGATTGCATTGTCAAAAGAAACACTGAAACACAGAAACACAGAAACACAGAAACACAGAAACACAGAAACACAGAAAAACAGAA
This sequence comes from Leucophenga montana, assembly GCA_035044765.1. Lineage (NCBI taxonomy): Eukaryota > Metazoa > Arthropoda > Insecta > Diptera > Drosophilidae > Leucophenga > Leucophenga montana. The sequence continues at coordinate 280,795 of JAWNNQ010001344.1, read as the reverse complement.
ACACAGAAACACAGAAACACAGAAACACAGAAACACAGAAACACAGAAACACAGAAACACAGAAACACAGAAACACAGAAACACAGAAACACAGAAACACAGAAACACAGAAACACAGAAACACAGAAACACAGAAACACAGAAACACAGAAACACAGAAACACAAGAACACAGAAACACAGAAACACAGAAACACAAGAACACAGAAACACAGAAACACAGAAACACAGAAACACAGAAACACAGAAACACAGAAACACAGAAACACAGAAACACAGAAACACAGAAACACAGAAACACAGAAACACAGAAACACAGAAACACAGAAACACAGAAACACAGAAACACAGAAACACAGAAACACAAGAACACAGAAACACAGAAACACAGAAACACAGAAACACAGAAACACAGAAACACAGAAACACAGAAACACAGAAACACAGAAACACAGAAACACAGAAACACAGAAACACAGAAACAAAGAAACACAGAAACACAGAAACACAGAAACACAGAAACACAGAAACACAGAAATACAGAAACACAGAAACACAGAAACACAGAAACACAGAAACACAGAAACACAGAAACACAGAAACAAAGAAACACAGAAACACAGAAACACAGAAACACAGAAACACAGAAACACAGAAACACAGAAACACAGAAACACAGAAACACAGACACATTTGACTATAACAAAAAAGTTTTTCTTACAAATCTAAACTTTCGTATATTACCATTCAATGCTATGTGTGAATGGTATAAAAAATATATTAGTTTAATGCTGCCATTCCACCAAAAGCATATCTAACATTTGTATCATCATTAATTTTGCATCCATAAAGGATTTTGTACCAGAATTTGTACTTGTAATCACACAAACTGAGTTACAAATTATAAATCGTGTGAGATTTTGAATCGTGTGAGATCTTTGAAATGCATATTTATAAAAACTTCTTTTCATTTTTGTGTTAAGAACACTCAAGACCAAAATGAAACTAGCACAAAAGTAACAAAAAAGAAAATAAATTTAACTAAAAAGTTGGGAAACTGGGCATTTTTTGTCAGAAAATTTGTAACGCATTGAAGGAGGCCTACTAGACCCAATAAATTATATAGGTATACTCTGTTCGTCAGAGTTTTGTTCGAAAACATTTACATACATCAAGTTTAAAAATTGCATCAATGTTCTGGGAATGATCCAGTAGCAAGGATATTGTGTGCCATACTAGTTGAAACCATGAGACATGGAAAGGAGATTTTTTCACCTGTGAACCAAATGGATCAAATGGAAAGTTCTGTATTCACCATCACATTGCTTTTTCCGATTACCATATGTTCCGATCGAATAGTTTTGACCTGACTGTAATTACGAGAAATTACGAGAAAATAAAAAATTGCACTGCTTCTTGGATTGAATCTAAAAACATGTCGTTCTTCCGACACGGAATCCTAATAAAACGATGCAAGAAAGTAGTGGCTGGCGATGGATAATACTTTGAATAATGTATTTGTAAACACGCTTCTTAATTTAAATACCTACTGAAATTATGCATTTTGAAATGTATCTAACAATAATAATATTTAACAATATCAATTTAGAAACCTATATAAAACAAGAAAAAACGTTAACTTCGGTTGAACCGAAGCTCTAATACCATACACACGAAATATTATGTATATTATGTATTGTTAAAAGTGGGGGTTTAAATTGGGGCTACCATAAAAACTGAGCGGTACACTAGTATATGTGTATGAAGCAATGCATAAAAGTTGACTGTGGGTTTATATGGAAGCACTTCAAAAAGTGGGCGGGACACGCCCATTTGTATATGTATATGAAGCGGTTGTCCACTAAAATCCACCAAATCGAACTTCAAGCTAATATTAATTTAAATAAAGATTTTTTCATAAAATAACACAAAAATGGGCAGTACCATGGGCACACCCATTAGTCTATGTATGTTAAGCGGCTATCGATAAAAAGGCACCACATCGCATTTCAACCTAATATTGAGTTTAATAAAGAAGTTTTTCTTACAAAAAGTCAAAAGTGGACCATTGGTTTGTATGGGAGCTACCCCAAATAGTGGGCGGGCCACAACCGTTAGTCTATGTATGTAAAGCGGCTGACCATAAAAAGGCACCACATTGCATTTCAACCCAATATTGACTTTAATCAAAAGTGGGCAGTAGGTATGTATGGGGCTACACCTAATGTTAAGCGAGTCCCACCCATTAATGTATATGTCAACCATCCGACCACTAGAAGCTACCATATCAATTATGTGAATGGTACAAAAATTGCGATCGTATAGATATACGTTATGGAAATGAAAATTTGGAACATTTTCTCTAAATATGGAATGCTTCTCTATGCATACCAATGTGACATATAGAAAAGTTGCTTACACCAAGGATATCTATCTGGACCAATGGTTTATATTGGACAATTTTCAATAGGGGTTTGACATGAACATTGCTGTATATTTTATTGGATTTATATTATGAACATACCAACATACTCTATAGCTTGAGTATTAGAATAGATTCAAAAGCCATATTTGGACTATAGGTTTGTATGATATACGCTGGTAATGTGAGGCTCCGTTTAATTTGTTATGTAACTTAAAAAAGCAAGGTCAGACAAATCGATACACAGCGGTAGATAATTAATTTGACTCGGCTGATCAAGAGAATATATGCCAGCTTCAATTTGTAATTAATTTTATATCTAATAGTACAATATGCATTAAAATATTTGCTTATTTTGTTTTTTTTTTTTTTTAAAGAGAAAAGAGCTAGGTGCTCGACTATATAAAACTCTGTACAAGTCATACTTTTTTTGTAGTAGGCCTTGATTTGTCTTTATATTTTTAGTTCTACAAAATACTCGTTGGCAAATACACGTCAAGGCAAGTCAAGGAATACTATAAAATTAAGTTGTTTTGTTAACACTGCGTTAAAATGTTCCCGAATTTTGAAATTACAAGTTACTCTTGTAGCAGTGCGGTACTTAAAGAGCCAATACCGTGAGTTGAGTGTGTGAAAGTCATCTCAAGGCGGAGAACTTTTCGTTTAGCCAGACATATGGACGGACTCACCGACATGATTATATCGACTCTGTACGAGTATGTGGTCTCCGGTGACTTTTTCGCTATGTCATATAAATTTTAATGGCTCAACAAACCCAATTAAAACTCTGTTATAAATATTTTTTTGTACTGGGTAAACAAATTTTGAAAGATTTTATGAAACATAAATTCTTGTTCGTTAATCTTTTATGGTTACCCTAGTATGAAGCGATAGAACATGCGGACAATGAAAAGAGCTCGAAACAACGAACTAGTGACAGTATGAACATGTCCTGTGCGCACAAGTTAAAGGATAAGCAAATAAAAAGCAAAAAGTGCTGCATGCTTTCAGGCTCAACTAATTGAGCTAAGCAAAGCAACGGAAAAGTCTAGAACGTTATTGAATATATATATATATATATATATATATATATATATATATATATATATATATATATATATATATATATATATATATATATATATATATATATATATATATATATATATATATATATATATATATATATATATATATATATATATATATATATATATATATATATATATATATATATATATATATATATATATATATATATATATATATATATATATATATATATATATATACAACGCTAGAGCATTGATTCCTAGAGCATTGAAAATGTACTAGATGCATATAAAGCACCAGCTTGGAAGACGCTACCGCCATAGCATTCAACTTTGATTAAAGTGAAAATAAATGAGGGTCCTTTTTCAATTTGTATCGCCAAACGTTCAAGTTGCCGCCCCAGCTGCCAAGGAGCAATACTATAGAGAGTAGTAGTAGCAGTAGCAGCAGCATCATTATCAGCTCTAGCCGTTCAGTTTATTTATTTGTATTGGTTAGCAGACAGGCACGCTGTCTGTTCCGTGCCGTGCCGTGCCGTGCAGTGCCACCCACTTCTCTCTTCTCTCTCTCTCTCTCTCTCTATCTCTCTCTATCTCTCTCTGTCGCTCTCTGTGGGTAAATGATGCTGCCGCCCAAATCAGGCATTGATGTGAAGTGAAATTCCGCTTCTCTGGTGGCCACCGTTGTCGATGATGCTATTGTTTACATAGGCAATTGTTTTCAGCGCTCCTATATTGCTTTTCTTTCACAACATTGTTGATTGTGGACGGGGAGCAGTGGTAATATCCTGCTACTGCTGACCCAGCCCTTTCTGCGATTTTGTATATGAGATTACTTCAAACTTTTCTTTGTGTTTGTTCTGTATTTTTTTGTTTTTGTTTTTGTTGTTTTTTTGTTGTTTTTGTTTTTCTTGTTGTACATTAAAATGTAGATTTTAGCGCTTTAATTTCGTGTTATGCTCATTTATTTCTTATGCTGCGTAAAATTTGAAAGGAATTAATTTGGTTGAGTACTTACAGTAATTTTGTAATTTTTTTTTTTTTATTTTCCATAGAAACGATTTAAGAAGTTGGTAGCAAATTGTAAATGAGCAATGTTGAGTATCACTTCGAGTTGTGCCCTGCATTAAAATTCAGGAACTCCAGCTAACAATTAGAAATTGAAGCATATCAAACACTTACTAACGTACAGTTAACAAGTCATACCTTTTATTGAACCCTCAAACTACTCGGTTAAATACTTTGGAGTGAATATCGAACACCGAATAACTGAAAAAGAAAAACCGAATGGAAACGGTTTCAGCTCAGTGTAAATGCCAAGAGTATGGATAATGATTTCAAGTTGTCCGGTGAACAATTCTTCAATAAAACCATTGAACTTAGTAGAACCACGAGTACCTTAATTATTGAAATTCATCAGAGCTATCAGTTATTACTAACGCTCCATTGAGCAGAAATATAATGGCATAACAAAGTACACTTAAAAAAAAAAAAAAAAACAAAGATTATATAGTGTTCAATGTTATGTAAATAAGTAGTAAAGTCGGCAAGAAAATTGAGTGATTGAATGTACATATACAGTATTAAAGAATAAACAGATCGAATAATTACCCAGTGCAGTGAACCGCATTTATTGAAGGGTTTGCTTCTTTCTTAGTTTGAAATGATAATTTGTTAACCCTTCTGCTATATATTTGGGTCAAATTGAGCCAATTTTGTTTTTAATTCACAAAAATTTATGTTATAATCTTGTTAACTGCATAAAATTGAACAATTTAATGCAAAAGTTAAAAAGAAAAAGTTTTTTCGTTTAATTGAAGTGCCACGTTTGTGTTTTTACAACATTTATGTGGTTCGTGGGTCATTTTGACCCACCAAGCGTTTCAGTACAAATGTGCTAAGTTTGACTGCATATTTCAACCGCAATATAACGATGAAGAACGAAGATGAAGTTTCAGATGATGTCTTCGAGTGAAAGTGTGGAAAGTGTTTTACTTGAGGATAGCACCGTGACAGAAAAAGACAACGTACGTACGTATTTATCAAAAGATAAGAGTGTTCTGTGGCAGAATCAGCCTCCACCCTTAACGAAACGCAGAATTCCTGGCAATCAAGTTCTATGCCACTCAGCTGGACCAACTAGACATGCCGTTTCGATGGTTACGGACATAAAATCATCACTTGAAATGTTTTTGCCTTCAAGTATAAAAATTATCGTTATAGAAATGACGAACAAGAAAGGATTGCAAGTGTTTGGCAACTATTGGAAGTATATCTTGGACTACAAATATTGGCAGGAGTGTATAAATCACATGACGAAAGTCTACTTCACTTGTGGAATGAAAGTGATGGCAGGCCGATTTACCACGCTACAATGAGCCTGGAAAGATGCATGAATATTTCCTGGTGCCATATAGTACGAGGGGTACCATTTATATTTCGGGAATAGCATATAATAACAAAAATTTTTAAATGAAAATGGCTTTATTCTTTTTCAAAATATTCCCCATGATGATCAATAAACTTTTGCATTCGTTCAAAGCATTTGTCATAGCAGTTGTTCCATTCCTCTTGAGACACCTCCAAAACATGGTTTTTGAACGCTTCAACTGCTCCTTCGGCGCTCGTAAATCGTTGACCACGCAGTTTACCTTTGATACTCAGGAACAAGAAGAAGTCATTGGCTGCCAAATCAGTACTGTACGGAGGATGAGTTATTAATTCGATGTTTCTACTGCTCAAAAATGCACTTGTTTGACGAGATGTGTGAGAGCTCGTATTGCCATGATGGAGAATGATTCGCCCTTGGCGGTTGGTTTTACGAGCTTCTCCGAAGACTTCCGGCAAACAAATGGTCGTGTACCACTCAGAATTGACCGTCCTACGTTGCTCAAGCGGAACAGTGGTCACATGACCCATTCGGCCGAAGAAACAGGCGATCATTTGCTTCGCTGTGAACACGAACAACTTTTGTTGGATTTGACTCGTCTTGGAAAACCCACACGGGCGATTCCTGTTTTGTTTCCGGCTCATACGCATTCTATATCCATTATTCGTCACCTGTCACGATTTTATACACGTCTTTTGAAGTACCACGGTCGAACTTTTTAATCATTTCCTTACACCAATCGACGCGAGCCTTTTTTTGAGCGATTGATAAATTGTGAGGTATCCAATGAGAGCAATTTTTTTTACAGCTAAGTATTCATGCAAAATCGAATCTATTAAAGTGGAACTAATGTGCAAGGATGCCTCTATCTCACGATATGTCACATAACAATCTTGCATCATCAGTTCACGCACTGCATCGATGTTTTTGGGCACAACAACCGATTTTGGACGACCTTCACGGAATTTATTGGCGACCGAGATACGACCACGATTGAATTCACTATACCAGCGATATACTGTGGTTTTTGATGGTGCTTTATCGCCATACAAAGAACTGAGTTCATTGACACATTCTTGTTGAGATAATCCATGTCGAAAGTTGTGAAAAATAATCCAACGAAAACCTTCTCTTGAAATATCCATTTTTAGGCCAAATTGCTTTTCTTAACTCACTGTAAACAAAACAAATAGCAATTGTACATCAAAACTTTGTGAGTACGTTTATGCCATACCATAATAAGTTTCAAACTTTATTATGGTGTTGCCAGATTTAAGCTTTTGACCAATAAGGACCGTTTGGGACCAATGGAACCGCCAGCTAAAAGTTTTTTATAATCCACACGAAAATGTAACAATCGATGTGGAACTAGTGCCATTTCGTGGACTCTGCAGCTTCAGGCAGTACATTCCGTCGAAGCCCGCGAAATATGGTATAAAAATATGGGCTCTTTGTGACTACAGATAGAATAAATCTTTTTTGTCACAAAACATCATTTCATAGCGAATTCCTGTTCACAAACAATGTAACCATTGATCATCTAGTTGCTAACTATACATTCAAACGTCAGACCAAACGTTATTTTCAAATATGGTAGCTATTTCGGCATGCAACGCTTATGTTATATGGACAGAAATCAACCCCTCCTGGAATTCTAATAAACTCTTCAAGTGCAGACTTTTTCTTGAGGAGCTTGGAAAGCAAATCTTGGTTTGGTCTTCGTTAAATCGCTCACCATGTTCTTCTCTATATGAAGCAAGATTCTCCGGGAATTGGTCAAGATGACTGTGGAGGTAGTGCACTTTGATGGACATACATATTAAATCCTAAGTTTTTAAAGTTTTCTAGCATATCGTTCATAATTTCAGAGTAGTTACTTGACTTGTGATTTCCGAGCAAGTTTTTAGTAACTTCAACAAACGAAGTCCACGCAAGTCGTTCTAAAACGTTCATAAGAAATCTGTATCTTTTATTAGTATTTTTATTTGTGGGCCATAAGAAATTATCGCTTTCATCTTTTCTATGCTCAAACCAGGAAATGTTCTCGTTATGTAAGAAAAACATTGCCCATTTTTAACTAAAGCCTTAACAAATTTTTTCATAAGCTAAAGCCTAACTTTATATGCAAAGGAGGCAATATAGTTTTATCTCTTACAACTGAAAGTGGATTTATGATATTCTGCTTTCCGACCTCCATCGTCTTACGTACTGGCCGCTCTCTTTTCTTCCAGTGTTGATGCTTGGCACGACTGTTCCACAAACAATAAAACCATGGGTATTTGTTGTATCCACTTTGCTGTCCTAATAAGAAGTTAACCATTTTTAGATCAACACAAACACTCCATTGGTGTTTGTTATATTTGATTTTGTTTAGCACAAGAGAAACATTTTGATATTCTTCTTTTAAGTTTGTTGAATGAGCACTGGGAGCTGATACATATTTGTTGCCATTGTGTAAAAGTACACATTTAAGGCTTCTTTTACAGATATTCATACAGAAACGCCAATCAGTTGACCGATATTCTGCAAGACCCATTGCAAGAAAAAGGCCTTGCACATCCAAAAAAAAAAAAAAAAAAATATATCATTTTCCCAATGAAAAAAAATTCTTCTCTTTTAATATAGTAGCCAATGTCTCTGCAGATTCTTTAAGCAGTTCAAGATACCTTTTCAAATCATTTAATTCTTTTTGTGTAAAAGGGTTTGGCTCTGAATACGCTATTCCTTCGAAATCACTGTCACTATTCTCCTTGTCAAAGATTTCTGAAAATGATGTTCTTTCCATTGCATGGGCACACCGAACCTCATACGATTTCTTTGACCATTGACCCATTGTCTCAAGTGTCCACAGCACATTTGACAAACAATTTGGGGTATCCACGGCTTGTTTTCATCAACAATTGTCAACTTGAAGTAAGAAAAATAAGCATTTTTTATAAAATTTGTTATATGTTTTCTGAACTTCTTAACTGTATATTCACCACAGATGTAACAAAATACATTTGGATCGTTGAGACAACTTGTTCGCGATGAAGACATGATATTTAAAATGAATTAATTTATAGAATTTTTTTTCTGTAATTCAATTTTATTAAACTAAAAAATTTACTCCATTTTATGTTTTGACTAACTAGAACTAATGTATGTTATGTTTAAAATGTTGGTTAATTCCAAGCATCAGAACCTTCATCGGTGCTGTCGGAGCTAATTTCACTTTCACTCTTTTCATCAAAGTAGCTGGTTTCCTCATCGCTGCCAGCTGACTGAACAACAGTTTTTGGCTTTAGTAGCTCCAACGCTTCTTTTGGCAAACGATTTAATTTTTTTTTTGTAGTTACCGTTTGCTAGAAATAACAGGATCAGAGCTGACTAAAAGCATATTAAAAATGTCCTGGTTAGTACTGATCCTGCTAGTTTAACTTGCATGATCTCTGGACCATGTATTAGAAATTAATGCATCGTGAGAGGCATGTAATACCACGTATACAATTCCACATAGTATTTATGTAGCTGTGTTGTACGAAAATTTTCGGAACTTTTCTGTATCCACGTGATGACCGGAAGCAACAACAATCATTATATTGTGTGAAATTTTTTAATCAAATTAAGATCAATATTTGTTATTTTTGCAGGAAGTTCAGCATTTTGAAAAAAATCGCCTTGCTGTATTTCCATCATTGGAGTTACCAAATCCGGGCTTAGGCTGATCCACAATTAAGCCAGCTTGCTTCTTAAACGCTGTTTGAATTTTTGTTTTTATCTTTAAAACAATTTGTTTCTCTTCAGTTGATCTTGCTTGCCATTTTTTTATTGACATCTTATAGGACAAATGCAAAAGACACTCGTAGAATCGTATCCAACTGTGTTGAATAGATATTCCGAATTCTAAGTTCTCTGTTCTAATATGCTACTTTATCATGTCATCAATATTTTTGCAGTTCTTACTCGTAGAGCCGCATATAAAACATTTTTGGGTCGATGTTGTTTCTGTTAAGGCATTGCATACTTTACCATCAATCATTGACAGTAATAAGTTGTGTTTAACCTCCATAACTTTTTCTCCAAACATTACAGGGGAGTTATTAAGTTGTCTTATTTCCTCCATCACCCTATACCTTTCCTGTCGTCACGTGGCTGTAGTTTCTTTTACAAAATCTTAATCTTTAAAGGTCGGCAAAACCGAGTAGACGAAGGTTGACGGTTTTGCTAAATCACCTTGTTTCCATATGTTAGCCTTAGTGGAACGTTGGACGTTATAAAAACAGAAGAATCACTAGCTTTTTTGTATCTCACTGTTTTTGTATCTCACTGCTCTTGTTGGCGAAGAAATGGCAATCTCATTCACCAATTTAGATCCACTAGCATTGCCAACACTTCTTAATTGCTCTTGGGTTGCGAAAGCTAACACCGATAGTGGCGTACTATCCCGTAATTCCTTCGTTTTCTTGGATTTTGTGCGGACTTCTGAGTCTTCAAAGGAAAGTACCTTCCGTTCGCGTTTTTTCTTTCGATAACATTGAAGGTAATTGAGGTGCTAAGTCACTCCTTATACATTCTAAAGGAACGTTCCTATACTCGATGTGATTTTTTTTTTTTTTTTTTGGAAATCAGCCAATTTTGAATTAAACTCAGGTAAGACTTCGATTGATGGACAAACGATTTTTTTTTTCAATTCATCGCTCAGAAAATCACACTTATCCTAAAAAGCAGCACAACCAGACTTCTTCATAATTTGAAATAATTGCATGCGAGAGAAAACTCGTAGATTTTGTGTTCCTAAAATAAGTATCAATTCAGCTAATTTGAAAAATAAAAATATATATTTTCACACAGAAGTCTTTATATTATATTATCTTTTAATTACTATCAACGGGACACGGTGGCGAAAGTTTCCTTTTAACATGTTTCTAAATACAGTGTGTCTCAAAAGAAAGTTCACATTTAAAAAATCGATAAAAAAAGAAGTAAGTAGTTTATTGAAAAAACGTTTATTATTTCCTTTTAATAGTGCCAGGGAAGTCGGTTTGTTGCCGTAAACTTTAGATTTGACGTAGCCTCACAGGAAAAACTCCATAGGTGTTAAATCGGAACTTCGTGAAGGCCAATTTATATCACCTCTCCTAGAGATCAATTTTCCAGGAAAAATATCATGAACTCGTGGTAGAGACCTGTTGGACGTGTGTATAGTTGCTAAAAATGCGGAACAATGATGGTCTAATCACGTTTAAAGCAACATCGAAGGATCCGGGTTGTCACGAACAGACTGAGTAACACTGTCTACGTTTTCGAACGTTCTCGAAGACCCTGGACGCCTTGATTTTGATTTTTCCAGCGTTGAACCGGTCTCTTCAAACTTCTCGACCCATTTGCCAATGAGTGGAGGGCTTGGCGCATGAACATGTCGAATACTGCAGAATTACGCTGAATTACCGTTTTTGTAAAACTCACGTACGCACAACGCACGGTCCGGTCCGCTCCCGAGAAACGCTCCATAGCGACTAAATTCCCAAAAGCTAGGCTACCGATTGACATACCCCCCGTGCCCGCGGAATAGTTGCGTTCACGCAATCAGCAAATCAAATGTGTGCTATCTTTTGAAACACCCTGTACATATAACAAAGTAATTTATCATTGACATCTACCATAGACACATTAAAATATTGCCACTAGGCATATTGTTGGCAATTGGAATCAGCTGTTTTTTTCTGTTCCTGCATAAGTAAATATTTTTCTTTGAAAAGCCCAATACTGAGATCGAAGAAAATGTTTGCTACCGAAATTGTAAATTATTACTGCTATGTCAAACAAACAAAGAACAGTGTTCCCAAATTAACATGAAATTCTAAATTCTCTTTTTTTTTATTATTAATTTACAATCTATCAATAAGACAATAAGTAAATTAGTTGAAAGTTTCATAATATAACAGAAATAGCTGTACTCCATTGAAAACAGCTATTATATTCAAAATTCTATAATTAAGAGTTTATCTACAATATATACACTATTGGCCAGCATTAGAAAAGGCTTCTACCCTTAAGAAAATGCATAAGGTGCAAAGGAGTGCTGAACTTTGTATCAGTGGAGCGCTGCGTACCACACCGACGGACTCATTAAATGTACTGCTCCATCTGATCCCACTTGATCTCCTTGCGAGAGAGAAGGCAATAGTCACAGCCCTCAGAGTAAGGGAATCTTCAGCTTGGTACGGTAGTTCCTTTGGACACTCGAGGATTCTACTACTACAAGGAAACATACCACCAAATACGGATTATTGCACACCAAACATTAACTTCGTTAAAGAGTATGACGTCATAATACCTACAATGGGCTACAATGGGCCAATCTTCCTCACTGCAGAGAAAACGCTATCAATATCTTTACAGACGGGTCTATGCTTGATGGTAGGGTAGGAGAAGGTGTATTTTCACCGGATCTGGGGATTAGAGAATCCTTTAGACTGCCCGATCATTGTAGCGTCTTTCAGGCGGAGATGCTAGCAATTCAGGAAGCTACACATCTCCTAAGATCATACTCAAATACTCAAGAACATGTGTTTATCTTCTCGGACAGTCAGGCTGAACTCTTTCAGCTTCAATACTAAAACCACAACAGAGTGCCGGAAATCTCTTAACGAGATTGCAGAGCTCTATATTATACATCTCATCTGGGTGCCTGGTCACAAAAACATAGAGGGAAATGATGAAGCGGATAAATTAGCAAGAGAGGGTACCACTGCTGATATCCTTCCAGGGAAGGCCACAGTAGGTATACCCATAGCTACATGCAAACAACAGATCTCAACAGTGATGATCGGTATAGCAACCAATAGATGGTGCAACCTTGGCACGTCTAGAATCTCTAGACTCACCTGGCCAAAATATAATCATAAAAGAACAATAACACTTCTTCAGTACAAGAGAGATAAGTTAGCTGTTATTGTAGGAGCCCTCATACACTCACTGTACAATAGGGAGACGTGCCACAAGGTTAGGTTTAAACTCCTGGGACATCTGCAGAAGCTACGGAAACGCCGAAGAGGAGGAGACGGTCGAGCACTTGCTATGTCATTGTTCGGCCCACAGTAGGAAGAGACTCACGTTATTAGGGCGCCGCTTCCTGGACAACTTAATTGAGATATCAGAAAAAGAGACTAAACACATCTCAGCGTTCTTGACACTGACAAGTGGTTTCCTGAGTAGCTGCGGAAGAAATAGGAACAAATATGGTATCACAAGGGGCCTATGCTGACCTAAGTGACAATGTGAGGTTTAACCATGTTGGGCCATCCTTACCTAACTTAACCATATATACAAAATTTAATCTCTAAGAGGTAAATCTAACACATGATTTCTTTTAAGTCTTCGAGTTGTATCGCTATTATCTAGTAGGCCTATTGCCAAAGCATTTAAATGATCATGTAGTCTCTCAACATACCTTGTGCTTATTCTACGTATTTTATCTTTAATGTATGGAATATTTAAGCCCATAATTGGATAGCATATGACCACACAGGCTTTAAAATAGCCTTGTAAAGCCGAACTTTATTCTCCAAACTAAGCTGCGACTTTCTCCCAAGCAGCCAATACATTTTTTTTGTTTGTTTTTATATTGAGTTTCTTTGTCTTGCCTTTAATATGACTTTTCCAAGTTACTCTCCGATTTATATCGAGTCCAAGATAATTCTCAGAGCAAATGTGACATGTTTTAACCTTTATTCAACTATTTAATTATGAATATCTTGAGATGATTCTGCCGCAGTGCCTTTAGATGCAATTATGGCTGTATTATCAGCATATTATCAGTGGCTACTTGAACATCACTGACAACAGGAAGATCGGCAGTGAATATTTTGTAAAGGACAGGTCCCAGAACACTGCCCTGTGGGACACCAGCATGGATACTATATAGTTTCGATGTTTTTCCTTCCATTTGAACATAAAAGTTTCGATTGCTTAGATACGGTTTCAATAAGAGGAAAAATGGAACAGGAAGCAGTTTTTTCATTTTATATAACATGCCTGGATGCCAGACACAGTCAAATGCTTGTTGTATATCAAGAAATACTGCCGCAGATGACATTTTCTTTTCGCATCCACTTGTAATTATATCCACTATACGATGACATTGCTCTGGAGTCCCATGACCACTCCTAAACCCAAACTGATGTACCGGTACTAAATTGTATTCATCCAAAATTGGTAACAATCTACTCATAAGTATTCTTTCGAATATTTTACAGAATGTCACCAGCAAGCTAATAGGACGGTACTAAATACTAAATTCAGAGATTTATTAGGTCAAAAGCCGACACACAAACAGTCGGCACCACACATTTTTGTTAACTGAGTACTCGATGAAAAACAGTTTGATTGTTGGTTTACAGCGTTTTTTTTATGAAGTTTTTCGGTATCAAAAATTTTCATCGATCTCAGTATTGCGCTAATAAGAAGTGAGAACCGAAACTATAGCGGTATAATTGTTTTGGTTACGGTACGGTTCTCTGATTTTATTTTATTTCGGTAAAGCGTTATGGTTTAAAAAAAAAAATTATAATATTGTTTCCGGTTTCGGTTCTGAATTTGAATCGGTTAATTTCGATTAACGGTTCCAGTTTTTTTTCCCGGATTTAAACTGATTTTATGTACTCGTAAGTTCTAAATGTAAGTTTATAAATGTACTTGTACACATAATATTTTTTGGTTACACTTCAATTGTACCAAAAAAGCGATCTAAACCATTTTATTTTGACTTAGATTTGCTTCTGTTGATCTCATGTATTATGACATCGCTTATGAATTGATGTGTGCAATGAATAATGAAGAAAAGTACCTATTCATTACACAAATACAAACCGTATCGAATTAAAATCAATTGTATTCAACTTTATAAATTACAATATTCTTTACAGAGCACTGCAAATATTTTAAAAATCGAAGTTGGCAACCAGAATTTCAGGAAATCATTTGAGGTAAGTGTTATATTATAGCTTTTAATAGAGTTTTGTATGTTTCAAGATCCGGAATCATTGTGAAATTTTATTGTGAATGCATTAGTATTCAGCACTCGCAGCTTTTAAAAGTAAACATTTTAAAAGAGCTCAACAATTTATAAATAATTCGTTTTTGAGTAGAAAAAACCTAAATAAATAAAACAAACAATTTCCTGGGGAAAACATAGTTCCAATTTAATTTGATGACTGGAAAGTTGTTTAATAGAAGCGGGGTTTGCTTCTTCTAAGTTGTTTTTTATGCAGTATACAGTGACACATTAAGGATATTTGGTCGCCTTAGCACTCAAAATATATTAAGAATATATCATCTGTGACTCGACTAAGCGTTTCAAATTTCTATCATATAGCCACTTCAGACAATTTTTGACATTTATTTCGATGGAAGTGTTAATGTTCACTATTTCATCATCGAAGATTTATGATTGAACATTGTTATTGAAATTATTTAGTCTTACTAAAAAAAAATTTAGTTCTATCATGAAAAGAAAACAAGAAAGAACACTGTAGTTAAGTGTACTCGACTACGAGTTATGCTGTACCTTGTTTAAGGCTCCCTTTATGAATCAAAGTTTTGTATGGTCCTATTTAGTTGCCCGACCTATTTGCAAGTGCCCCCAAAACAGTTTCGAGCCCAACGTCGAGCTGCTCGATCGAAATAATCTTCAATGCATACCCGCCAAAGTTGAAAGAGCGATAGAGCGTTTTGTGACTGAGAGTCCGTGTGATTGGCCGAAGGTATTTCCTGGATGTTACCAACCTTAGACGCAATACGTAAAAAAAAGGAAAATTGGTTGTCTGTAAAGTCGGTTTACGGACGATAATTTTACATGATAACGTCATAATTGAATTATTATCACTGAATTATCATTATTTTGTTTAATACAAAGAAGAAGTTAATTGAAAATTGAAATTTTTTCGATAAATTCACATTTATTTGCACTCGTTAATTCAAATATTTTTTTACTTAAATTATACAGATTAATTACAAGTAACAAACAATGTGCTATTAACAATTGTTCGTTTTGACTTCGTGCCTGTTGTGATGTCTGCTTCGATCACAATACTCACTCTTTGTGTATTTATTATATTTGTTTGACTAGCTGTACCCTGGCAGACGTCGTTCTGCTCTTCCCCTTGCCACTCGTTTGCCTGCCACTCCTTCGCCCTGTCCCTACTACTATAAATGTATGCTGCGAGAGAAAGAGATAAAACGCGTTTCTATATAGTTTGGCGTTGCCGGCATCAAACACAAAAAAAAATAATTTTTAAATATTTCAATTAAATACAACTACAAATAAATATAACTCGTGCAAATTTATAATCGCTGTACCTCGCCCCCTCACGCTTGCATTTACATTCGTGAGCTCCAACTCAAACACTCTCTCGCTCTCACGCTCTTAATGTTCGGCTCGTATACGTGTTTGTGTGCTTGTGTGCGCAGCAAGTATTTTTTTATTTCTGCTTTGTGTTGCTTATATTGGTTCCTAGTTTTTTAACTCTGTAATACGTTTTTGGCGTTGCTTTCTTAAGTGCGGCTGCGTTAAATCGTATAGCAGTAAGCAGTTTTCTAAGTTGCGAGTTCAAACCTTGGACGAACTCAGAAAAAAAAAATTTATTGAAACAAACTTATTATACGCTTACAATGTTATTTTTATATATTCTACCATGTGCATATCGCAGCCCACCGTGCGCTAGATAATACTAATACGCAAACACACACACACACACACACACATAACTATAGTTTTGACAAGCCAATGAAGCGGAACGATTAAGGCAGTCGTGCCTGTCTATCGCTTGTTCAGGCGGAACGTCAGAAATGGGCATGGCCTTTTCGCGTAAATCGATTTAATAGACGTTATCACGAAAAAAATACATTTGTCCATGCTCCATGCTTCACATTGAATACACGAATACACGTATGTTGTGTATAAGATGGTTAAAAAGGGTGTGCAAGTGATTTGCACTTGCTGGTTAATATATAGAGATTATTGTGAGTGTGAATGAGTTCTCGTTGCTTATTTAATTTTTATTTTTCGAAAACTGAAGCCAGGCTAATGGAAGGAGCAATGTCTGGTGAATACATTTGAGCGTTTTCCAAATGATTGTGTTTATAATGTACAAGTACAAGTTCCATATCTAAAGTTTTGTTTTACACATTTTCCAAAATCATATCAGGTAGGTGATACCCCCATTGTTCATATTGGAAGGAAGAAAAACTTTAAAACCACGCCTGTCGATTGGTATTACCCCCGCTAGGCTACGAAGCCCATAGCCTGAATAGCGCTTATTTAAAAAAAAAGGAAGTGTACAACAAAAAAAAAACGAACCAAATTGTTTTGGACGTGAAATGTTTTACATCGTAGAAAAGAGCATTCTACTCGGGCAGCATACCAATTCCTTCAATCCAATCGAAAATCGGTCAGTTGGCAACGTTTGCGGCTTCGTTAAGTTTTGAAATTTATATGCAGCTGTTTAAAGTGCTTTATTGTTTCTATTTGGGAGATACAATGTAAGTTGCACGTCTTATCATTTGGTTTATTTTCGCCGCGTTTTTTTATGGCTATTGTTCTTCACAATTGCTATGAATTCAAAAATCATTATTTTAAATGTACGTGAGTTACTTTTTATATTCTTAGCGTTGCCAATTGTCAATTCTAAGTGTTGTCAGGTGAAGACTGACATTTCCACTGAAAAGTTTAACACTTTCCACTTTAACCTTATACAGAATTCATATATTCAGAACTAATTTTGTGAAGATCCTGTAAAATCAAATGTTGTGGCAGAAAATGATGTTGTGCAAAAACGAATAATGCAAAATCGGCATTAGTTCCAGCAGCATTCTGAAAATATTTCATGATTATTTAGCAGTGAAAAATATTTATTCTAATTGGATTCTACATAATTTGACAAATGCTAAAAAAGATCGTATCGGTTTGTGCAAACAAATGCTCAATTTATTAAGCAATGCTTCAAAAGACGTCTATTAGATTGCAACACTGTGACTAAACATGAACCAAGTTCAACAAAACTTGTTATCGCTCGCAGCACTTCGTAATAAGTGGTCGTTTTATTTCGGAAAAACTGGTTATTTGGCAACAGTGCCATTAAAGCTACGTACACGGTTAAATTCTGACCATTTGTTTGCCAACAGTATTCGGAGAAAAGAGAAAGCCAACCGCCACGGACAGATAATGCTACACCATGACACTGCGAGCTCTCATACATGGGCTGAAACAAGGGAATTTTTGAGCACTTAAAACATCTAACGATTGGATCAATCGTTGTACAGTCCTTATTTTTCACCCAACGATTTCTTCTTGTTCCCCTACATCAAAGACAAACTATGTAGTCAATGATTTTCGTCAGCAGAAGCAGCCGTTCATGCGATCGAAAACCATGTTTTAAGGTGTGGAAGAATTGCTTTAACAAATATTTCGAACGCATGCAAACGTGTTTGGATCAGGATTGCCTAAAAGTGCAATTATTATTTGTATTAGTTTCATATTTGATATACGCAGAAACACAACGAAGAACAAGAAAATTGTTTGTGTAATTTTTGCAGGCATATTCAAAGAACTGCGTGTGCCTGCTCTCTATAGGCAAAAAAACAATAAAACCACGTAACATGTAATATTCTTTGTGTTTTGCAATTTGGTATATGTGCTTTGAACTTTACTATAGGAAGACTACTATACTATTAATGCAAAGAGCTGTGTGTGTGTGTGTGTGTGTGTGTACGTAAATGTTGAGCACATAGCTTGAGCACATCTGCTATAGATCATAATTAAGAGCATTTTTTTTTAAGGCTCGCAATATGAATAGTGACCCTCGTACAATACAAAACTGAAGTAAAATTAAAAGAAAACTTGGCTGTCAGCCAAGAAATGATAAAGGAAAAGAAAAGAACACTTTGGAAAGAAAAAACCCCAACAAATTATTTAAAGTTTAAGTGCGAACACTTGTTCCACTCTTATCTGGCTAAGCTTTTGGAAATGCCTTCTGGCTCACACTGACTCACACTAAATAAATATGCAAAGCCATGCTAATGTTGCTGCCAAAATGAATGTACGACAAACAAATAGTATCGTCTTTTGTCTAAATTATTGCTCATTAAAAGCATTTGCAATTAAGTAGTGCCCTCTTGGAATTTTAAATTTAAATTTAAATTTTTTTCTTGGTGCCATACTTTCTGCACGGTCTTTAAAAGGACAAAGGACAACAATGTTAGATTGTTAACCGATATTATAACAACTTGGAGTAAGCTTCGCCATTTTTCAGTTTTAAATATTTAGTATAAGCACACACAATATGTAATACTTGAAGATACTTTTCACAAACAAAATAATTTATCAAGCGTTGCTAATTGGCCGCTTGCCACACTGGCTTTCAATCGCTCTTTACGTATTTTCTCTATATATCTTTTTGCATACAATTTTGTTTTATACTTTTTAGATACAGTGTGAATACAATTGCAGGAGAAAGGCTTGTAAATTGAACACGGTGAGCATTTTTGCCAATAGTTTTCTGTAGACTGAAGAATTCTAAGAATTTAAGTCGAAATAGTTCCTAAAACTGCACACATTTGACATAAGAAACTTTTCTGTGTGCATTCTAAAAATTTGTTTTGCTGTTTTGTGTTTTTATACCATTCACCCATAGAGTGAAATGGTTTGTCTGAAAGTTTGTAACGCATTATAGGAGCCATCGTAGACCCCATAAAGTATATATATTCTTGAACAGCTCGACGAGATTAATCGATCTAGTCATGTCCGCCTGTCTGTCTGTCTGTCTGTCTGTCTGTCTGTCTGTCCGTCTGTATGTTGTTGCGCATTTTTTGGGTACCAATTTTTATGCTATGCTATGAAATTTGGCACGTATACTTCTTTTTGTTCCAGTTTAATAGAGTGTCAAGATGGGGTAGCCCCCATATAAACTTACCGCCCACTTTTGACTTTTTGTATGAAAAACATTTTTATTGTAGTCAATATCAACTTAATAATTGATATAGTAACTTAAAGTAGACGGATGCTTGGCATATATATTAATGGGTGGGACCCGCCCATTATTTAGGCTAAGTCCCATACAAACCTACTGCCCAATTTTGACTTTTGTAAGAAAACTTCTTTATTAAAGTCAATATTAGGTTGCATTATGCATTATGGTGCCTTTTAAGACAGCCGCTTAACATACATAGACAATTGGTCGTGGGCCGGCCATTTTTTGGGGTAGCCCCCATACAAACCCACCGTGCAATTTTGTGTTTTAAATGAAAAAATCCTTCATTTAAATCAATATTAGCTTGCAATTTGATTTTGTGGATTTTAATGGACAACCGATTCATATGCATATACAAATGGGCGTGTCCCGCTCACTTTTTGAGGTAGTCCCATATAAACCCACAGTTCACTTTTATGTATTTGTATGGAAAACGTCAATATCAACTTGAAATTCTACATGGCGGCATCTTACACATCTACTACATCGCTTCATACACATCTACTAGTGAGCGTGTACCACCCCCTATTTAAACCCCCACTTTTATGTATTACAATACTATTTAAAGTTTCGTGTGAATGGTATTACAGCTTCAGTACAACCGAAGTTAACGTTTTTTCTTGTTTTTTTTTTTAAGCTATAAAAATATGTAAAAAGACCAGAGTACTAGAACGTATTACTTATAATAATCAATTAACAGCTTAGTTAATGCTATACTAAGTAATTTCCAACAGAAAAATGTGCTGTGAAAGAGTAAGCAAACTCTTCGACCTATGTACATCATTGTTTACCAATTTCTTCTGAGAATATTACTAAAGGCCTGTTGTCGCATACAACAGAAACTGAATTCAGTACATCAGCAATTGAAACTGAAAGAAATACTTTTGACTGCTTTCTGTTACTGAATGACAAAAAATCAGCTGTTTTGCCATTCACTATTTGCAACACTCGCATTAGCAGCACGAGTTTTTCGAGTTGTTGTGGTTTTTTGTTAGTTTCAGTTCAGTTTATGCGGCAACCTCCCCCACTGAAACTGCAACTGAATAAATGTACAAAAGAAACTGCAAATCAGTTTCAGTTTCAGTTTCAGTTTCAGTTTCTGTTGTATGCGATAACAGTCCTTAAGAAGTGTTTTGAAACATTTGCAATTTAAATTAAAATCGACAATCACTTTGGTATTTATAAGTGCGAAACAATGGAATCGGAACGAAAGCCAAAGGTGTACGTTAACAAATTAAAAAAAAACAACAACAAAAAATTCTTTGAGACTTATATTTTAATACTAAACAACTTTCTGCTGAAAGTGATAGAAAAATCTGAAAGCGTTCTTTAAGAAATTCAAACTAATGAGAAAACATTATTCTTAAGCAGTAATTTTTTTTGAAAGTTCTGTGTAATTATTTTTAATTTCTCATTTTTAATCGACCCATTTTATTTATAGAAAATTACTTTGAAAATAAATGTAAATTGGTTTAAATATTGGGCATGAAGCATGTAAATTAAGCTTATATTAAGCTTAGTAATGCGGTCGACGAAATTGTTAATTATTACTGCTGTGTGGAACGTAAAAAAGAATATTGTGTGTCCTAATCATCGCAAAGTACTTAAATGTGACATTTTTTAGGTGAAAATCCCACACATAAGGTATTTTGTTTTGGGTTTTTGAATTAAGTATAAATGTGTATACACTTGAGACAGCTGTCCTTTGTTCACAAATAACACTGTTGCTGCAATTTAAAAGAGCAGAAAGTGAAATTAAGAATTTTGAAGCAAATAAACGAAAGTCAGTGTTAATAGATGTTCGTACATATGTAAGTCCGCTCAAAATTTGAAAAGGCAATTTTATCTAACAGCATCGAGTTTCCAGAAGATAGCCTTATCACCGGAATGCAAACTGCGTACTTCATTGTTGGAGATGATGCATTCCCATTGAACAAGCGCATCATGAAGCTGTATGTTACTCGAAATTTGACAAACGAAGAACGAGTGTTCAATTACAGACTAAATCGGTATGTCAGCCAGAAAGATCACAAAAAATTGCGACAGTGCGTTGTTGGCTTCACAATTATTTAATGCGAAGAAGTCCAATAGAGTATAGTTCCACCAATTTGCAAATGCACGAAAATAACGCTTTTACTGCTGTCCAAGGCTTCTTTGTAAACGCAGCAACCGGGTCCGTACCATTACACAAATCTGCAGGAATAAACCAACAATAAAAAATAATCCAAAATTTGTATTCATATATTTTTTGGTTTATTGGTTTGAAGAGTATTTTTAAATATATTCCTCCACCTTAACGCGGACAAGCAGCAACTCTAACATTGCCATCTCTGCATCTCGGGCTGCTGCTGGCGACAATCTTCCCAACATGCTGTCTTAGTACAGTATTTCAAGAAATTTCTTCACATTATAACTAGTTAAAATTTTCTGAATTTTGATTATTTAAAATTTCACAACACTCGATGGTCGGCAGAGCATTGCGATCTTTCAATTCTCTCAAAAATCTTTTTAATGACGTTAACAGATCGAACGTTTCCGCTGTCAAAAATACTTAATACTGAGAGTGTTCAACATACATGCATGTTCAAACTATAAAGCGCTCCGCTACATTGATTTGTCACATTATTTGTAAATCGCAGAGGGGGACATCAGAAAACACATCAATTATACATATACATACAATCCTTATCAGCCTAACGCGACGAGTCCATCTAGTCATTTTTGCCAGTGCGTTCATCTGCCTATGTGTTGGTTTCACTACTAGTCCCTCATCTTTCAGCGTCTCTTTAAAAAATCAGTATGAATATAGTTTGGGACCAATCAATGTTAGAAAAATATTTAAATCTGTATGACAAGTCTGCTTGTAGAGGTAGCTCCCATACAAACTAATCATTTTATTTGAATATTTTCATAAAAAAAAAAACTTTAATATCGTTAGAAACGCTGCGTGTGGACGGACGTTTTACTTTTATTATACTGGAACAAGCAATTCCATGTCAATTCTTATTGAGGGATAACTAGAAACATGTCTTTACTAGAACCGCCGTGGCCCGGGGAAGAATCTTCATATAATTGAATTGGTAAATACCTTAGAGTGGTATTTACCAAAATCGGCGAAATACTTGTTTAATTAATTGTTGTGTATACTAACCTTATGGTGTAGTTTTGTCCAGCACTAGTTTAGCTCGATTCATTTTCTGTCAAATAAACATTTAGCCAAAGCATATAAATGATTGCATATGAAACCGTCGCAGCGAATGCGAATTAGGTTAGAATTAGAATTAGGTTTGGAATTTCCCGAATTCAGACCCCGGTAAGTATTTTTAGCGTAAAAGAAACCTACTGTCTAGAAATAAGTTCACTTACGATAGTGGATTTGGCTGTGCGTTGATCATGAATCAGTCAGTTCATGTATTTTTATGCATATAGACTAAAATATAATGCTCCAAGAGAAGTTCAATTGCACCGCAATCCAATCTCATACGAGTATGGGTGAAGTAAGTATTTGCGTATAGTTTAGTGTTGGCAAATAAATCACGGTACGCGATTTTTTCACGGTAATTGAAAAATGTCCGTGATTGAGCTATCGTAAAAAGAGTGATTGAGAAGAACGGATTAACGAGTTACTTGTTCTCGTTGTCGTTTTCTATACGAATAGGAACAAATGTCACTATAAAATACTTGTATAACTGTTTAGCCAATCACCGCGTTCACTACAGTGTTGCAAATCGCTGATTCGTTAGTAATAGTGAATGTGAATGCTTTTAGTCTAATGCAAATAAGCACTATTTACATTTTGTATGTATGTATATATCTGTAGGATATGATTATATATTAACTAATAAAAACTTTAATTGTAGTCATTGCAATTATATTATATTATTTTATTATTTTAATCATTCAAATTTAGTATGAATGAATTGTATACACGACATAACCATATTACAGATGCATATGGCTAGATAGAATCGGCTCATAGAACTGATCAAGTAAATCTTTAATATGTGCGGCAATATACAATATATTTTAAAAACTCAACAAACTCTTTTACATATTTCATATGCATTCAGCAGGTTATAAAAGATTCAATTGCTTTGGACTATTTGTTGCGTCACAATTGAGATAAAAATAACTGAATATGAAAACGCGCGCGCGGGTGACTCAATCACCGTTTGCAATCACGTTGGTTTTCAAATCATAGTCACCGTTCACTCCGTGATTGAAAAATTACTGCTTTTGTCATCACTAGTATAGTAGTCTTTCGTATGGTTGTTCTCATGGTTTGTTTCTTTACTGATAAACTATATTTGAACCGATCACACCAGTGGAATCTTTGCTGTGCATATTTTCTGAACTGCTCTAAAAAATTAAGTAACAATTAAATGAGCATACCATTTTGTGCTTACTTTAATTAGTATTTTACATTGAAACTTGCGTCTGAAGCGTATTAAAGGTTTGATTATACCGAAGGCACAAATTTCTTGTACTTTTGGCTACATTTGTTTTTCCACTCAGCGATTCTAAAAATATACTATGTATATATTTATATAAGAAAATTCTAGGGTTCGCAAAAAAAAAAAATAGTAATAATAATAACGCTCATTTGGCAATAAACAAAGGGTTAAAGGGTTAAAGGTTGTTGTTGTTTTTCTTTTTGTTGATGAAAAATCAGTGTCCTAATTCGATATTAATATGGTTCATTGAGCTTTTCGGGCAATGTGTTTTCCAATCTGAGTATGAGTATATGTATGTATGTAAGTAAGTATATATAATATATATATATATATATATATATATATATGAGAGTATACAGTATATATAAGCATATACATATGTATGTCTATGCTATTAATGCAACGCTTTGCGTTTTCGAACAAAACAAATTCGATTAGTGCCTGCCATGACGCCCCTGAAACTGAAACAGCAACTAAATGAGCAAAAAAACGGAAAGCAGTCATTATATGTATATATATATATATATATATATATATATATATATATATATATATATATATATATATATATATATATATATATATATATATATATATAGAGAGAGAGAGAGAGAGCGCTCTCTCGCGCGCGCGCGCGCGCGCGCGCGCGCGCGCGCGCGCGCGCGCGCGCGCGCGCGCGCGCGCGCGCGCGCGCGCGCGCGCGCGCGCGCGCGCGCGCGCTCTCTCTCTCTCTCTCTCTCTCTCTCTCTCTCTCTCTCGCGCGCGCGCGCGCGCGCGCGCGCGCGCGCGCGCGCTCGCGCGCGCGCGCGCTCTCTCTCTCTCTCTCTCTCTCTCTCTCTCTCTCTCTCTCTCTCTCTCTCTCTCTCTCTCTCTCTCTCTCTCTCTCTCTCTCTCTCTCTCTCTCTCTCTCTCTATATATATATATATATATATATATATATATATATATATATATATATATATATATATATATATATATATATATATATATATATATATATATATATATATATATATATATATATATATATATATATATATATATATATATATATATATATATATATATATATATATATATATATATATATATATATATATATATATATATATATATATATATATATATATATATATATATATATATATATATATATATATATATATATATACTAGCTGGTACCCGGCACGTTGCCCTCGCAGCCCCTGCCTCTCCTTTTACCTGCCATTCCTTCCCATTGTCCTACCTTCCCATGCCCCTTTATACTAGCTCCAATTCTCCTACCCCTCTTCTCCACCCCTTCCACCCCTTCTACAGCCAAACCTTACGCTTCCCCCATTCCTCTGTCCCCTTCCAATACCACTCCTTACTTTACCAACCCTTTTCCATGCCTCTTCGATCCTATTTATATGTACGAGTATACAACATTTCATCACTCTATCTTAAATGGTACCCGGCGCGTTGCTGCCCTTCCCCTTCCCTCTCCTTCCCCTGTCATTCCTACCAATGCCCCACCTTCCCCTTACCTCTTTACTCTAACACCAATTCTCCTACCCCTCTTCTCCAACCACCCCATTCCTCTGCCCCCTGCCCCAACCACTCCTTACTTTACCAACCCTTTTCCTGCCCCCTTCGGTCCTATTCACATGTATACAACATTTCATCCCTCTATCTTAAATGGTACCCAGCGCGTTGCTGCCATTCCCCCTGCCACTCCTACCTTTACCACTCCATTCCTATGATCCCTTAATTAATTTATAAATTTACAAATCGGTCAAGCCGTTTGTTTGCAAAGACTGTGTGACACGAAAATTTTCTATATATATTATGATGTATATATAGATCATGGCGCATTTATATTAAACTGTATTTGCCATTATAAAGAAATATGAAACTTTGAAAGAAAAACGAATGACAACAAAAAATCACCGTTCCTGTGTCTACTAAGTATATCACAGCTTCCTTATTTTGCCTTGCTGCTTCTTTTCCTCTGTTGTTTTAATGTTTAATGTATCTGCCGAAAATTTTAAATTCAACTAAAAGTGTTTTTATACGTTGCAAAAATATATACAAATATTTATTGAAATGTCAAAATGTGCGTAACATATATTTGTGATCAGCACCGCGAGACGAGCTTACCATGTCCGTCCGTCCAATTGTTCCTACCTACGTCTACCTAAGGAACAAGTCGCTGACTTAGAGAACACATAGAGAAACCTAAGCTCGCTGTAAATATTCTCTAGGTATCGCACTGCTACAAGTGAAACAAAAAAGATACTTATATAAGTGGTCACTGCGAATCAGGCTCGTTAACTAGAACTTAGTGTCAGAGCTAGAAGGTCGGAGGGACATCCTCTTGGAAACGAAACGGACAGGAAATTATATCGTTTGTACCCTAGCTTATAGAGTATATACCTAGCCCGGGTATGGTTAAATTAATTGATCTATGATATTCTCCGTCTCTTTAATGAAACGGAGAATAACCTTAGATGAGGTGTTTCTGATCTTATCTGATGTAGGGTTAAATGATATCTGATTAAATGATATTGTGAATTTGGTTTTTTTTTCTTTAATTTTTGTTTCTTCTAAGGTTACAGCACGCCTTGACTTAACTCAAAAACAGTTTTGTCATATTTTTCTAGCATTCTAAGTTATATAGTGTAGTCGAGCATAGTTTTTACCTTTTTGTTATTATTTTTCTTTTTATAACATTATTTGTAACGCAATAAAGGAGGCATCGTAGACCCCATAGAGTATATACATATTATATTACAATTTATTCGATTTATTAGCGTGAGCAAGTGAAACGATGCTGACGGATGGGAGGTAGATTTGAGAATGTCCGAAGGCACGCAATAATGGACGTAGGAAGCCAACGAAGCAGGCTTGGGAAATTATTAAAGGAAGCGGGACTGAACACGGACCGGTTCAGGGAGTTCAGGGTAACAATTTTAAACTTAAGATACGTTACAATTCAAATTCAAATTCATTGTTGGTAAAATCATTAATTCAAAACTATGTCGCCCAAACATCTTGGCGCATGAATAAAATAGAATAAGATAAAAAATAAATCTATATAAATAAAAATTGGTTGTCTGTAAAGTCGATTTACGGACGATAATTTTATGTGATAACGTCCTAAGAAAACATTAATGAAAAATTGCATACTTTTATGAATTGAATTGAATTATTATCACTGAATTATCATTATATTGTATAATACAAAGAAGAAGTTAATTGAAAATTACAATTTTTTCGATAAATTCACATTTATTTGCACTTGTTAATTCAAATATTTTTTTACTTAAATTATACAGATTAATTACAAGTAACAAACAATGTGCTATTAACAATTGTTCGTTTTGACTTCGTGCCTGTTGTGATGTCTGCTTCGATCACAATACTCACTCTTTGTGTATTTATTATATTTGTTTGACTAGCTGTACCCTGGCAGACGTCGTTCTGCTCTTCCCCTTGCCACTCGTTTGCCTGCCACTCCTTCGCCCTGTCCCTACTACTATAAATGTATGCTGCGAGAGAAAGAAATAAAACGCGTTTCTATATAGTTTGGCGTTGCCGGCATCAAACACAAAAAAAATTAATTTTTAAATATTTCAATTAAATACAACTACAAATAAATATAACTCGTGCATATTTATAATCGCTGTATCTCGCCCCCTCACACTTGCATTTACATTCGTGAGCTCCAACTCAAACACTCTCTCGCTCTCACGCTCTTAATGTTCGGCTCGTATACGTGTTTGTGTGCGCAGCAAGTATTTTTTTTTATTTCTGCTTTGTGTTGCTTATATTGGTTCCTAGTTCTTTTACTCTGTAATACGTTTTTGGCGTTGCTTGCTAAAGTGCGGCTGGTTTAAATCGTATAGCAGTAAGTAGTTTTCTAAGTTGCGAGTTCAAACCTTGGACGAACTCAGAAAAAAGATTTTATTGAAACAAACTTAATATACGCTTACAATGTTATTTTCATATATTCTACTATGTGCTTACCGCACCCCACCGCTCGCTAGATAACACTAATACGCAAATACACACACACACACACACATATAACTATAGCTTTCACAAGCCAATGCAAGCAGAACGATTAGGGCGGTCGTGCCTGTCTATCGCTTCTTCAGGCGGAACATCAGAATTAATAGAATTTGCGTAAATCGATTTAATAGACGTTATCACGTCAAAAACAAATGTTGCGAACGCTTCTCAACATACAGTTTTTCTTCTAGGATATTAAATTCGTCTCTCTACTTAATTGAAAGCATCATTTCGAAAATCTAAAGCTAAATCGGGTCATGACGAAGGCTCAGTCATATATTAAACTCAATCCCAACAATACAAATGAAAAATAAAAATCTTTCGGCACAGAATTAATATCAGAAGTTTTGTGAATTGCAGGTCGGCTTTCATTATTTGGTTTTTACCATTTTAAGAGCTTTCTCTATTTGATCCAATCTTACAACTTATTATGGACGCGAAATATGTTTGCCAAAATGTAACATCCAAAATTTATGTTCACCTATAGCTTTTTAAGCAGACTGTTTTTTTCGCATTTGAAAGACTTTTCAAACGAAGCATCACATGTTGAAAAATATTAAGAATAAATCTGAGGTTCTTTGGTTTTTTCCACCAAATTCAGCCATTTTGAAAAAAGTTGTTAAGTTGTTAACAAAATTTTGGTTTTCTAAAGGTTTCAAACAAACACACAGACAAACTATTTCAAAAAATTAAAAATCCATACCTTTTGAACGGGTGGGCTTATTTTCTTGACCTTGGGCTCATTGGACACGCCCCCTAGCATTAATGAATAGTAAGTTTCAAGCAATAGAGGTCCCCGCGAACCGCAATACCCTTTGTGGCGGTTATTTTCAACCGGCTATGTTTATGATTTAGCTATCACTTTAATTATCAATAAAATCTTCGTTATTGCGCTTCGTTATAAATATAGTGCTCGGGCTGCACACAAATTGTGGTGGGCTTTCGTCACTTGAGTGGACTACCGTCCACAGTGCTACTGAGCTGATTAGGTTCGCATCGACCGTCGTTGGCTTGTTAGTTTGTACGTGTTCATACACAGTTGCTGAAGAGGCTTACTTCACTGGATTTCATTGAAGTCAAAGTACTACACTACAAACTTTTTAATATGTAATCTAATGTCGTCTTTCAAGATCTTACTGTTGCGTTTCGTATATAAAGTAGCAGAGGATATTGGTTTAAAACATATCCGAAAGATTATGGGTTTCAATTTTGGATCAATTATTCAGATATCATATTAGTTATGCTATTAGTATTTTACAGGACTTTCAACTAACTATCCAAGCTTTGATGCTAATTATCAAAGCTGATGAACTTAGTTCATTGAAAATTAAAGCTCAAATTAGTCTTCCTACACAGTCAGCCTCTCTTTCTCTCTCTCTCTCTCCCTCTCTCTCTCTCTCTCTCTCTCTCTCTCTCTCTCTCTCTCTCTCTCTCTCTCTCTCTCTCCATAATATGAACTATTTAGTTTTCTACGTGATACTGATATTCTGTGCAACATTTTTGTACGGACATGAAGCTAATATATTGTGTTACTGCAAAATAATTAAGAAATAACTTAATATTTGTGCTGTGCGCACAGTGTTGTATGCAGTACATTTTATTATACATGCTAGTAGTAGTATATAAAGTATATGTATATGCATAACTTTGTATATGGCTATATATATATATATATATGTATATACATATATACCTACTCATAGAGCAACAGCGCGATTGAATTTAATGGAATTACTCTCGACTTTCAACTTGACAAAGTACTCGATATGAAAGTGGCTTCAGCCAGCAACGAATGTCATCAACAGCTTCATCAGCAACATCCACAATATCATCATCATTATATTTTCATATAATGAAACGAAACGAAACGAAACGAATATCTGTTGCCCTCTCAGTGTCTATATTTAACGATTTTATTAAATTTTAGCTACCGAGAAATTGTTTATGAAAAATTTCATTTTCGTGTATTAAATTGCACTCATTTTTGCTAAGGTCCTTTGATATTTCGCTTGAGCGATTCGCTTCTAAATGTGCTACATGAAATTTTTTTCATGTGCGTTTTAAGAAGCTCGTAAATTTATCGTGATATACTTCATAATTATGGGTGGTAGTAGGTATACTCGTAGTTGTGAAAGCGTTTTTGTTACATGTTGATTGATTAGCTGAAATTTAGTCTCAATAAAGAACAGAGATATTATTAGAATTTTTTTGAAAACAGGATATAGGGTGCGCCATTCTAGATTTTCGGTATTTCAACATTTAGTTACTCTAACATTTTTCAGCCGATTTCGACAAATGAGCCAGATTTATTTAGGATACTCTTTATGAAAGTGGCTTCAGTTTTTGAAGACAATGTCGACTAAAATGATCGCCTCCATTCGATACGCAAGCAGCAGTTCTGGTTCGGGCAGCATTTCGGTCGTTATAGCAGCTATTTCGGCTTTAATTTTATTAATGGTCTTCGACTAGCTGGCATAAACTTTACTTTTTGTAAGCCCACAAAAAAAATCTGATAGTGATAGTTAAATCCGTAAAACAAGCCAGCCAGATCACTACTTTTCGACACAATGAGTCTCGGGAACTTGTGCGCCAAGAATTGCATCTTAGCGGCTGTGGTGTGTATATTCGTTATAGGGGCAGCCCTGGTACTGGACCATCTACGTTCAATTGGTTCACTGATGGTTCACCTACCGATACGGGCACAGGCGTGGGCGCCTTCGTGGGACCCAACACCAGTATCTATATTGAAGAAAAAATTCAGAAAGTTGAGCGGAACATTAGAAAATTTCGAACATATGCGTCGTAAAAACTATTTGTGAATTATAAGTGCTATTATGTTTTAATCGAAGTTTATTATTGTCAGATTTACAATATCCCTCCATATAATTGTCAGATTATCGTTTGGGACGACTAGGACATCAAGTTGAACCGTCTGTATAAAAATCTGACGCGCTCGAGTATTTCAAGGTCATATTTTTTTTTTACATTTTAAAAAATCGGTCATGACTTTTGGCCACGTCCAAATCGTCAGCCATTTGAATAGGAGACTTTTTTGAGTTCACTCAACATTGCCTTTGAATAGCTGACACGCTCGAATAACTTTTTTTTTTTTCTACCCATTTTTACGGCCACGCTCCACTAGTTAATCGTCAGATTAATATCTCTCGGTTATCAGAAAGGCAAGGCGCGTATACACTATGTATGTCTGACGCGCTCGAGTATTGCCGTGTGACTGTTTGTTTTTACATTTTTGAAAATTTGTACACGCTTCTTCGCCCCACTAAAATGGAAAACTTAACATAAACTTTTTGTTCGTTGTAGAACCTAATCTTCACAATCCAATGGGTCCCCATGATGCTTTAGTAACTGCAAATTTAGCATCCCGGGCTCCCCTACTATAATATATATGTACTAGATTGTTCTAGCGAAAAACCAGTGGTGGGAACGGTCTGAAAAAAAAGGCGAGAATTCCGCTAACCACTAAATTTTGGTCACCACTTACCCCACTGGAAGCGAATGTTACATCCTCCCCGCGGGGCTAGATATGAAACATGCCAAAGGGATGGCTAATAGTAACTGTGCGCGCAGAGAATAAACTCTATAAAATTAGATTTTTGTCGCCAATAAGGCACACACAGGGGAAATAACATGTACAGGAGTGATACATGCCGTAACTGTGTGTACTTACTGGTAGTTGCATTACAGCCTCTCTGGCGGCATATGGAAATCGTAATGGACGCCTGCTGGCAGAGAGAATGTTTTGTAACTGGTTGGAATTCGTTACACAATTGCATTAATTGATTTCTTTGAATAATTCCTTGCTTTTGGTGTAATTGTTGGTGAAACCTTCCGGTAAGAAGAAATGGAGATACCTGGTATGGGCCTTTTGGCCCGTTGAAGAAGGAATCTGTGTTTTGTTTGAATAAGGAGAGTTCCTAGTTCACTGTATGAACTTAAGTTTTTCAATCGATGCTACAATGAGTGTTAGTCTGTGGTAGCATGAAGAGATGTAACGGTGTCCCCTTAAGAGTTCACTTATGTGGTTACATGATGAAAGTTGTGATAATTCAACGATGTTCTAAAAGAAGATTACCTTTGTAGTTCATGAAATTTTGATGAGTAATCGCTCCAAAAGTAAAGTGATACTGCTTCGGCACTATGTATATTTTCTTCGGCTCTCTGGTATCACTTTACTTGCTTACGTTGTTCCATTTGGAAGTTATTTGTGTATACATGTAAATGGTTATCAGCTAGCCAGTATGTTTTGGATACAAAGTAGCAAATACGTATCGTACGACACCGTACATGGATGGTTGATTCTGTGCCAATGAACCATTTGTTCATTCTGACTTATGGTGAGGACCCTGTTGGGTGCAACGTGGTGGCTGTGCTTTATATCCATTGCGGCGAGAGTATCACAAGTGCTCGATGTGGAGTTGCATTGCAACCAAGTCTATTCTGTATTATCGCAAAATGAACAGAAGGAGGCTTTAAGGATATTCTACGACCACTAAAGGTTACCAAGATGGGAGAAAGAATGACCAAAACAAGCATAATCTCGAAATTTGGAGCTACATAATTCATTCTGTGGTGTCCGGCCTTGCAAGCAACATATGCTAAGACCACCATGAGCTTAAACCATCACGGTAGGCGTTCATGTAAAACACCAAGAGACGTAATACATAGATTGTTCGAACTAAATTGTAATATAAAGCAATTCAAAAGTATAAATATGTAAAGAACTAAAAACTACTAAAAATGGATAGTTTGCCAAAAAAAAAGAGGCAGAACTTTACAGTTTTCCCGTTTTGCCTTTTTCCATTGACTTCGTTTTCGAAAAACAACATTTACACACTTTTCAAGACCGCATAGCCGGAAAAAAGTTTGATATTTTTTTTTTTTATGATTAAAGTTAGTACGTTAGTACATTAACACACTAGCTGGTAAATACTCTCATATTCTTTGTTTAAATATCTACGAGTATGAGTTAAAACTGAATGTATCTTTATCATGTAGTATTAAGTACACACAATTCTCTCATACATACATCCTTCAATTCATTCATGCTAAAAGCTTTCGCCACTCTTTGACTTCCATCATTCTGTTCTCTGTCGTTCGTTTCGTGCTCCGTGCCCAACCTTTTACCTTCCATACACATTTTACGCAATTACTTTTAATGCACAGCGATCAAATCAAATCACATCAAAACAGCCACAAAAAAGAAGACGTAGAAGAGCATGCGCTTGAAGCCACTCACTTTCAAAGGACTAAAATATCGCGCAATGTGAATAAGTGAGAGCACCTCAATATGTCGCCTCCATTTGTCTCTTTTACGCTCGTTCTCTCTATTCGCCAGTCTGTGTGTTTGTTTATGCTCTTAACTGTTGATGGCACATATTAATTATGCATTTCAACGCTTCATTTAATGTTCAATTCGTTGAGATTCGAATTATATCTGATTGAATTCGATTTGGTTCGATAGTATTCATTGCGAGTGCAATACAATTCAATACGTATAATTGCACAGTATACAAGTTCTTTTAATTATTATATAGACAAAACCACAACAGCCAATACGAAATGGGAAAAAAGTTCCAAAGAATTGACAACGACAAATGTCTGTCATACTCATTTATAAGAAAGACTTATGTATAGGTTGAAAAATAAGTTGACGGTTTGAAATGTTTTATAGATTAGAGATAGAGAAGAAGAAGTGTATAATGTAGTATTGCCAAAGCGGTTGCGACGACAAGAGTAAAAAATGTCATAAACAGGCTTAAATGTTGTTAAAAGTCGAAAAAGTTGACAAAGTTGTCTTGTTCGTGCTTGTCAGCTTGCCATGATGTTTCAAGTATTCAAAGGCGAAAAATTCAAATCAAAGCGTAAATATCTTAAATGTTACAGAGCATTTTTTCTTAGAATCATATAAGCAAGCAATATGTAGCTATACACTAACCGTCATAAAAACTATGTGACATGTGAATTTCAACATCATTTATAAATGAAGTTGATGGTTAACTTTAGTTTGCTCATTGAGAGTATATTGCAAACTTAAACTTTATATTGAACTTTAACATACTTTAACCATTTAATAGCAACAGAAAATAAGCGAAAACGTTAACTTTGGTGGAACCAAAGTCATTATATTTTTTGCACATGCTCTTAAACGTTTACTGCAGGTTTTTAAGTGGCCTGTTCAAAAATTAAAAAAGTCTTACTGCTTTGCTGGTTTTGTTTTAGAGCTACACTAGAAAATTTTCATTAATTTTTGCGAAATGGAAAATTGTGCCATTAAAAGCCAAGACCCTTCAGAACTAAATATCATAGAGTTTTTATGTTTCATTTTATTGAAAATAATATAAATAACTTAAAAAATATGAAAACAAAAAAAAACAAAAAAAAAGAAACAAGAAAAACGTTAACTTCGGTTGAACCGAAGCTCTAATACCATTCACACGAAACTTTAAATAGTATTGTAAGACATCAAATGGGAGGTACACGCCCACTAAAA
The DNA here is from genome assembly GCA_035044765.1 of Leucophenga montana. NCBI lineage: Eukaryota > Metazoa > Arthropoda > Insecta > Diptera > Drosophilidae > Leucophenga > Leucophenga montana. Next base: position 245,905 of record JAWNNQ010001344.1, on the reverse strand, counting down.
TATGTGTATGAAGTGATGTAATTGATGTGTAAGATGCCGCCATATTGATTTTCAAGTTGATATTGACGTTTTCCATACAAATGCATAAAAGTGAACTGTTGGTTTATATGGGATTACCTCAAAAAGTGGGCGGGACACGCCCATTTGTATATGCATATGAAGCGGTTGTCCATTAAAATCCACAAAATCAAATTTCAAGCTAATATTGATCTAAATGAAGGATTTTTTCATAAAAAACACAAAATTGCACGGTGGTTTTGTATGGGTGCTACCTCAAAAAGTGGCCGGGCCACGCCCAATTGTCTATGTGTATTAATCGGCTGTTTCTTAAAATGCACCATATCGCATTTCAATCTAATATTGACTTTCATAAAAAAGTTTTTCATACAAAAACTCAAAAGTGGACCTTAGGTTTGTAGGGGAGCTACCCCAAATAGTGGGCGGGGCACACCCAGTAATGTATATGTCAAGCATCCGTCTACTATATCAATTATTAAGTTGATATTGACTATAATAAAAATGTTTTTCATACAAAAAGTCAAAAGTGGGCGGTGAGTTTGTAGGGGGAATTCCCTAAAAAGCGGGGTGGCGTGCCGGGAGAATCTTGACACTCAATTAAACTGCAATAAAAAGAAGTGTATGTGCAAAATTTCAACTGGATAGCATTAAAATGGGTCCCAAAAAATGTGCAACAACATACAGACGGACAGACAGACAGACGGACATGGCTAGATCGATTCGTCGTCGAGCTGATCAAGAATATATGTACGATGTGGGTCTACGATGGCTCCTTTAATGCATTACAAATTTTCAGACAAACTTATCATACCATTTCACACTATGTGTGAATGGTATAAAAATTCATTTTGTTGGTTTTTCAGCCTATACCCAAGCGAGTACAACGGCCAAATTTATAATACATTTTTCTCGTTTTCGTGTAGTATGAAAAATTTTGAAACATTCCTTTTCTACACAAAGTGCCTATGTCACATTGTTCGCATATCCATCTTATGCGGGAGTGACAATGACGACAGCGTAGAGGTTTTGAATTCTTTTCGGAAAATGGTTTCCAGCCGCAGTAGCTACGCTAGAAATTACTGACCGTTTGGATGTTACCTTACTCTGAGTATAATTTCGTAAATAATGACGGACAATAGCGCGATGAAACTCCAGTAAGTCAATGTTAGAGTTGTTGGCTGCTTTATATAACTTCCATGCATTTACCAACATTGAATTTATAATTGCAGCGAAAAGCGGCCACCACCACTTTTTACCACGAAACTTTTATTCTGTAAACATTTACTGCTTGATCGTGCAGATCAACGCCTCCCATTCCCAAATTATATTCTGCCATCAATTTCGGCTGTTTGATATTTATTCTAGCCTTGCTGACCGAACACCATCGACTGACGGAATGCATTGGCTCGATACCCTCAAAGTTTGAACCCACGGTTACAGCACTGTTGTCATTCCACTTCAATAAATGTATGTTATTGGCGGTATCGTGCCTGTGATTATAAAATCCTCTTTTTTCCTTTTTGAATTGTGACCTTGATTTGAGAGGACATTTTTTTTGCTCGTGAATAGCGAACTGTGCCGATTGCCCGTCATCCTGTTTGTTTTAGCATAACCAAAAGATTGTATGACGTAAAAAAAAATTATGTAGTCGGAAGGCCTAGGAACGTTGTCCAAAAATACAAGAACGACTCTTGATCCAAGTGGCATGTTTGGCTTTTCCGCAATGATACCTTTTGCTCCGCAATAAGTGTCGAATTGATACAAGTATCCACAGCTGCTTGTAAGCATCCAATTTTTAAAGCCAAACCTTACAGGTTTTCCTCTTATAAATTGTTTCGATGAATGGCTGCCATCATATCGAACCATTGCCTCATAAATTGACAGCTTTTCATACATGCTCGTATACCCAAACTGACAAAATTTCTTCGAGAGCAATGCTATCAGATGACTTATTTTTGCTATTTTGTTGTTGCGTATCAAGTTGTTGTTGTCAGCTAAATGTATATATTTCTTGATTTCTTTGAATCTGTTTCGGTACATATTGTTAGCAACAAATGGTATGTGTGTATCTTCATCTACATACATATGCACAATACATATGCTCTCTTGGCATTGAGTGATAGCCGCTAAACAATAAAGTACCCAAGAAAATTTTGAAATCATTTTCGTCGAAAGAAAAGCCATGGGCGTTTCCCTGAAATGCGTAGCGTCTAGTCTGCTCAACTATCAAATTTACTACTTCGCTGTCAAACAAAGTTTCAAAAACTTGAATCGTTGGCTTTCCTTCTAAATCCGCTAACATTTTTCTCTGGTTTTCTATGTAATAACTTGTTTTCGGTATTTCCAATTCAGAAGTTCTACGTGACCATTTTGGAAAATGTTTCGTAGATATCGTTTTACGGCGAAGTTTTGAACTCACCCATACGTTTTTTTCGATAAAACTCTTTCACATTTGAAAAATATACTTCTCAAACAATGCAAATCAACTGAAATACTATTATTTTTCTGATCGACATGCTTCACATACACCCTAATTCACACTAATGTGCTCATAATGCGAAAATTATGTGGAGAACTACTGAAACACAGCAGGTACAATGGCCGGGCTATTGTGAGAGTTGTAGACCATTTTAGTGGTGAAACAATTGTGAAGAAAAAATTTTGAAAAAAACTTGTCCTGGTGGGACAGCTAGAGAGTCTTTATTCCAAGATTGCTATTTCGAATTATTATAGTTTAGAAGAGATAGTCTGTGAGCCGGACAGAAGAAAGAACGAACAAAAACAAACATGCATAACTAATTTATCTACTTTATGTGGTGATGAGTAGAAAGACGAAGCAAAGCAAATTTAATAGTAATAGTTCTAAGAAAACTTTAAAGTAATTGTTGATACCTTGACAACCCTGACAAGTGAAAATCAAGTACTATATTTACGATTATCGTGCTGTAATACATTTCTTATAAATAAAGCGTATCGCATGTCGCTGAATAGGTTCTAGGAATTGTCTTTATGACGGTCGTTGTACAGAGTGATGAAAGTGGGAGTTTATGTATTTGTATGTTAGAAGCGGCAGTAGAACGTAAACTCACCATGTAAATAAAATGTAAGAGGCAAAATATGCGCATAATTAATTCTCTGCTTCTTTTTTTATTTTAATTTTTGTGCGTTTTTTTTTTTTCATCTGCTACTTTTCTTCTTCTTGCTTCTTGTTGTGGGCTGCCAATTCGTTTCTTTTTTCCTTATTTGATGAAAAGCTCGCATTCTGATTTTTTTTTTGTTCTTTCCACGCTTTTTTCATTTTGTTCCTGTCACTTTTCTTGTTTGTTGTGGTTTTCATTATTCGGCGCATGGTTTCATTTTATTCACTAAGGAGTAGGCCGTTCTTACATCCTTCCGGTCGTCTGTCTCTCTGTCTGTCCAACCGTACATTGGCATGAAAGTTGATTAAACGCCGTTTAAGCGTGTCCTGTTTGAATTCAATTAGCCTCCGCTACAACATCAGCTTGGCTGGCACAATTTCGTTCCTTCGTCCTGCCGTCAGAGTGCCACCAACAACAAGTATTCTTATATATGAGAATTCCGAAATTAATTTCTTCGCCTTCGTCGTTCTCAGCTGTACTCTATTAGTTGCGGCAACTCTTACTTCAACTTGGTATTGAAACTTGATCGACAACAACAATGAAGAACAACGCAAGACGCAGCCATCGTCGTAGTCGTTCTCCTTGTCGTCCTTGAGTGAATTTGCCGCCTAGCGTGCCATGCAAAGCAGTTAATTACTTTGTTCAGCGCCATTTAATGGTCATCTAAACGGTAATTATGTACCAGGAATGCTTGACATATGAACCATTCTTGTTCTGCTCAAACTCCACAAACACCCACATCCTTAACTTCACCCTTACGCCTAAATCAGTATATGTTTTCTGGGCGTGTGCAGTTATGTGAAATACGTACATCTAAGCAAATCACTTCATATAAATATTTAGAGGCACATGTTAGTCGTACATTGCATTAAGCTCTAAGAGTGTGTACTGAAATTTATAGTACTGTTTGCATTGTCTTCAGTTCTGAAATAGATTGGAATGTAATTCAATTTAATTCGATTGATTACTCGTATGAATTTTATATAGCTCTAGGCAAAATCGTTACCGTAAATATTCTGACGTGGTATATCTAAAATGTACCAATAAACAATTGAAATGTATGAAACTTAACATATACACAAAAAAAAAGGCAGATTTGATTTGAATTTAATGTAAGATTAAGAAAATACAAGCAGTTTTTGAATGAAGACAGGGTTGCCCGTGAATTTCTATTTGCATTTCTATATGAATACTCTGTAAACTTGGGACCAAAATAAACTTAAATATTGGCTTTCAGCTAGATACCTCAAAAATTAATCTAGAAACACATAAGTGGGCGGTGAGTTTGTATGGGGGACCACACCTATTCATTTATATGTGAAAAGCCCGTTCATAAGAAGCAATTTTGAGTTGATATTGTCGACTACAATAAAAAAGTTTTGCATACAAGAAGAGAAAATTGAGCGGGTGGTTAATATCTCCAAAAAGTGTGGAGAGCATACCTATTGATAGAGGTATATATGAAGCGTTCGTCACTAAAAAGTCACCGTGTCAATTTTTAAGTTTTTATATGTCAAACGACGCTGGCTGGTGTGTATGTGGGTTGCCCCAAAAAGTAGGGTTTTCATGTCAATAGGGATACTCTATTTAACTGGAATAATAACTGGTTTGTGCCGGGTTTCAGCCGTATAGCTTAAAAATATATTAAAAGATGCCCAAGAAAAACCAGACATACAGACAGAAGGGCGGACATAGTTATATCGCTGATATCCGCGAGCTAGTCAGGAATGTGTATATATTATGGGGTATGCGTTTACAAATTTAATGCGTTAAAAACTTTCAGAGTGATAATGCTATTTCACAGCATATGTGAATGGTACAGGGTGTCTCAAAAGAAAGTTCATATTTAAAATATCTATAAAAAAAAGTAAGTAGTTTAGTGAAAAAATGTTTATTACATATTAAAATACACATTTTGTGAATTTATTTCTTAAAAATGATATTGTCCAAATGTAAACCGTTGCGTTCACGGCATTCATTTAATCGAGCACTAAAATTTCCTATGACGGCTCGGCAGGTATACTCCGTGATGGTTGCCATTTTGTGACGGATATTTCCTTTTAATTGTGCCAGGGAATTCGGTTTGTTGCCGCAAACTTTAGATTTGACCCTACAGGAAAAAGTCCATAGGTGTTAAATCGGGACTTCGTTGAGGCCAATTTATGTCACCTCTCCTGGAGATCAATTTGCCAGGAAAAATTTCATGAACTCGTGGTAGAGACCTGTTGGACTTGTGTGAAGTTGCTCCGTTTGTGTAAAATGCGGAACAATGATGATCTATACACGTTTAAAGCAACAGCACGCTTCCAAATCGAAAGGTCCGGATTGTCACGAACAGACTGAGTAACACTGTGTACGTTTTCGAACGTTCTCGACGACCTTGGACGCCCGGATTTTGATTTTTCTCGACCCATTTTCCAATGATTCCCATTTTCCAATGAGTCGAGGGCTTGGCGCATCATTTGAATGACGAACATGTTGAATACTGCAGAATTTTCTACGCGCTACATTCGCCGTACCTGCAAGAATGCAAAAAAACATGCTTGCTATCGTCTTACCCATTTCGTTATCATTGGAAAACCCAAATTCGTGGGATACACAAGGCGATTTTCAATTAAGCATGATATAAAAGCAATCATTAGCAATGTGCGGCCAAATCCGACTGATGATGGGGCTTAGCACACCCTGAAATATGTGTATCGGAAGCCGATCATCTTTCCATTATTCCGTCTTTCGCATTGAGGAAATATATATTTGAGAAATATTTCCCAATGTAAAATGACCTTCAGCCAGCTAAAGTGCATATATACAAATATGCATTTCTATGGGGTTTCTGTGAATTCTATGTCCGAAGTGTTTATTAAAAATTTAAAATCAATTTCTAAATGCACGAAATGACCCTGAAGTCTGACACTTTTAAATGTTTATAAAATTTGAAGTTAATAAATTTTTAATGAAAAAAAGCAAAATGTTTTCCCGAAACGATTTATATTTTATGCCATTATAATGAAAGTATTTTGTCATATGACCATCGCTTTATAATGCATTAAAGCCCATGCAAACAATTAGGGTAATTTTCACGACTTAGAAAGACATTAGAGAAATCGAATTGCCAAGATATGTTATTGGGGGAATAATATTGAGTAATGTATATCACGACTTCACAATTATAATAAAACCATTTCGACTAGCCCTGTTGTATAAATCGATTTTTGGTCTGTTATCGTTACTTTTTTGTATGTTATAGGCCAAGTGCTACATGCTGAACAGTGGGGGGGGGGACAGTTCATGCATTTGCATGATGGATGAGAGTGAGCGCCACCGCAGTAGAAAAAACGAGCCAATCTATGAATATAATTTGCATGTTTGCATTCCAAATTTTAATAAAAAATTTCAATTTTTTTTGTTTTCATTTTGCTTTTGCATTAGTTTGTTATCGAAATTGTGAAGTTACGTTGGCTGCTATCTTTGAAATATATATGTATTGGTTCGTCGAACTAGGCAATACGTTTATAGGCTTTATAATAGCCGTGACACTGAAAACTAGGTTATAGGGTGAAAAAATGACGTATAAAGATATAAGAAAGATACAAGCAAATTGCCATTAAAACGTAAGATTTTCGATTTATGTTAGACTAGCTGGCCCTCGTAACGTTGCCTGCGCACACTTCCACAAAATGACGAACAGAGAAAGGGTCAGTAGCAAGCCTGCTTTATATTACTTTACTTTACATTACACTTCATTTAAATTTACATTTATTCATTACATTTATGTGTATATATAGTCATGTATTATAGCTTATGTGTTATTCTGATATATGAGCTATACTATTGTTAAGTTTCATTAAAATCCATTCAGCAGTTTTTGCGTGAAAGAGTAACAAACATCCACACAACCATAGAAACTTTCGCGTTTATAATATAAGTAGGATTTATATTTGTGAAACTTTTTGATTTGAAAGTAGGCTTTAATCATTAGGTTTTTATATCGTCAAGATGATTTTTCACATAACTTTAAGACATTTCGCAGGAGTATATTCTTAAGACGTTTGTTATAAATAAAAATTTGACTAGTTTGGCACAGCTTCAAGCACACACATGAGCGTGTTCTGCCCACTTTTTGAGGTAGTCCCATACAAACACACAACTCACTTTTATGCATTTGATTGAACAACGTCAATAACAACTTGAAATTCGATATGGTGGCATCTTATAAATGGTCGCTTCATAGACATCTGGCCGTATATACTGGGGGCCGTATACCAATTTATAGGTTAGTCCCTATCCCTCTGTCTCTCTTTCAAGCACAAACTTAATAATGGAAATGCATTGCTCAAAATTAGACAGTAGTCTATTAACAGATGGTAGGTAACGGGAGAGTCTTACATGTGAAGTTACAACGCAGGAAATTATAAGAAAACATATTAACTTTTTAATCCACCATAGCAACAAATTAAAAAGCTGCAATAAACTATCAATTAGCTAAATATTTGCAACAACAACAACAACAAGTAGAAAGGTTCATATGCAAATAATTATAAAAAAAGATTTATAAGGATAACGTATCAAATGATACTTCATGTGATCATATCTGATCATATCAAAAAAAGTTCAAGAGATGAATTTGAAAGTTGCTTCAACTGTTTTGATTATTTAATGGAATTTTATGCCTAATATCAAAAGTAAATATTTTTTCAGTACCTCGAATCGAAAGAAAATCGGAAGAAAATATTATCACCTTCCTTGAATTTTTGTTTTTTTTTTTCATATACAATGGGCGCGTCCCGCCCATTTTTGCGGCAGTCTCCATACAAATACATCGCCCACTTTCATGCTTTTGTATGTGATGGCTTTTTATGGACAGCCTCTTCAAATGCACTGCTATTGGGCGAGTCCCGCCCACTTTTTGAGGTAGTCCCAATACAAAACCACCACACATACTTATGTTTCACAATACGATTTGAAATTTTGTTTGAATGGTATTAGAGTTTCGGTTCAACCGAAGTTAACTTTCTTTTCTTCTTTCCCTAGTTATATCACATGATACAGAATATTAAGCCTCTTTTTGTACAGCAGCCATGTGAAATCAATTTGTTTGGGCTCAACATGCTGTATTCCATGTTTTCAGGGTCCTCACTTCTGCGCCATCTAGCAAGACCGCAGTCAGAGTCTAGATTTTCATACTTCGAGAGACGACTTTAGTACCAATTTGCTTGCTGAGCATAAAGTAGCATCGATTAGTAAGCAATATTCTTTGCTTGACCCTCCGTCTGACGTTCTTGCAATGGTTTGCGAGTGGACGCTAAGCACTTCGTCGCAAGTCGATTAATATGCGCTGTGTTTCTTTGTTGCAGTCACTTCCATGATTTGTCATAGAGTTTAAGTTTGTGTAATGGCCGACAGTTTTGTTCTGAAGCCACACTGATACAGTGGTATAAATGTATCAGTATACCCCTGTATGACTCCAGTCGTTTATACAGTACGTGGGACAAAACTTTATATCCGATTGAGAGGAGACCTATTACACGGTGTCTTCTTTCTTGAAGATAGGATAAAAAAGTGAGGTGACTGCTCCATAATCTCACTGGTGGCTGTGCATCTGTAACCAGCCTTCCGCTTAGCTTCTTACAGAATACCTTTTGATCAGACGCTTAAATTTTCGGTAAAATATTTAAGCTTCATTTCTATCACATAACAGCTCACTCTCAAGCTAATACATTTCTTGCTTCTATTTTTGTGGCTGAAAATGCGTTTCCAAGCTCTTTGTTTCTCTCGATATCGCTCTCTAACAGCACTTGTTACTCCAGCCTGTACAGTTCTTCTGTAGGCGGCGTCTTTCTTTGAAGTAGAACGTTATGCCAAGAGTCTGGCAAAAGGACTGGTGTAATCAATGAGCTTCTTGTCAGCCGTATCCATGGAGTGAGTGATATGTCTCTACTGCTCACATAAACTGCGTTTCATAACAATAACACAACTCGATGCGTTCAAATAATTACTCTACAAATTCAATTGTGCTCACTAAATGACTACTCTTTTAATGCAGAAATATTTATTTATTAATTGTCTTTTGATTTTATTCTATTATTGCACATGTGTGGCACTCTCTATTCTATTTACCTTTATCAAATGCAATTGCGGTCAAGAAATGCGCTTGTTTTGCGTTTGATAAATATAGTACTACAAGCAAAACATGTTGTTTTTTCTGTAATTTGAATCGAAATAACTCTGAAAAGTATTTAAATCAAAATTTAATTATTCCCCCTTTTATTTTCAATACATTTAAATATTCTTGCAGGCTGCAATGCCTCCTATTCATAAATCGCACTTTTGAGTTCCTGAAAGTTGTTGTAGTGCTTGTGGTTGAGTTTCTGAACGTTGTTGTAGTGCTTGTGGTTGGCATAAACACATCTCATTAGGATTCTTGAAATGTTTTTAATTGAGTTTAGGTCAGGTAAGCACGCTGGCTACTTCATGACGTTGACATGTTTAAATTGCTGTTTCCTTACTGGCATGTACAGGGGCATTTTCATTTTAGAAAATTTACTATTTTTCGCATTTTGATTTGGAAAGGGCAATAAACTATATTTGCAACTTTGTAATATAGTTTCTGCCTTTCATTCATCCTGTTACCACCTGCAATTCAAGCATACCATCGACATGAAATGCATGTCAAGTCATCAAACTGTCTCCACCAAAGTTGCACTTCTATCAATTTTTGTAGCAATTTCTCCCTTTAAGAAATTCTATAATCATAAGAGCCAATATTTTCTATTTCTACTTTGCCTAACAAAGCTGCACATGGCATAATAACTTGTCACGTTTTAGCAATGAATTGACATAGATCAAAGATGGTGCTATAGTTATGAAATACAATAACAGGCGCATTTCTTGACCGCAATTGCATATGATAACGGTAAATAGAAAAAAGTGGCGAAACATGTGCAATAATAGAACAAAATCAAAAAAAGAAAATCAACAAATGACCATTTCTGCATTAAAAGAGTAGTCATTTAGTGTGCACACTTGAAATTGTAGAGTTATTATTCGAACGCATTGAGTTGTGTTATTGTTATGAAATTCACTATATGTATCTGTACAAAAGCCGGTGAAGATTCCCGGAACAGTTGGGAGAGTCTGGCTGCAAAAGGCTTTACCGGGTTTTTGTGATTGCAGCTTTCCGATGTCTGGCTTCCGTTGAGTTTTGCGACGTTCACCATGCTGAGCTGAGCCCAGTCGATTGCGACAAGGTCCAACATGCTCGAAGCGTGCCTCTATCGATCATGTCGATCATCACTAGTATACAATCACTTACTCTGTTTTTTTTTTTCTTGTAAAAATTATTCGCGGTAATGACAAATGGAAAACTTTTTCTAATTTTAAGTTAGTTCTGTTGTTTGTAAATTTGTTTATATGCGAGTATTCCAGCAAAAAATAAATTAATAAATGTAAAATCAAAGCTTTGTCGATTGCCACAAGAGATGCCTTTAGAGCAACTGCATCAACTTGAATACAAACCACAAAAAAAAAAAAAAAAAAAAAAAAATCCCCTTTTTTTTTAACCGCAACTGTTACAAGTTATTTTATCATAAATTGTAACATTTTTTTGGATGTTTTAATTCGTTTTTTTTTTTTTTTTTTTTTTGAGAAAAGTAGCACACAAAAAAAAAAAGGAAAACTTGAATTGAATCGTTAAAAATGAGAAAATATGCAAAAAGTTTGCAAAGCATTAAAAATTAAGTACGACCAGAAAAAAACATTTTTTTTTTGCCAAAGCAGAAAAACGCGCAGCCGAGAAATGAAGAGAAATAAAAATGGAATGGTTGAGAAAAGTAGCAAAGTTTTTGAAAAATATTGAAAATCGCCGCAGCTGTCCGGCTACGGCTACGAGACTACGATTCTGTCTATGGCTGCGGCTTTTCTATGGAGTTCTGTTTGGACTACTCTATTGCATCTTCAATGGCCTTGTTGTAATTAAGTACTTCTTGTTCGCTTTTGGTCCTTTCTTGAGGCCTCTTCCATCAACATGGCGGCAGGTGGCTCGTCCGCAACTCAATGTTTCGTTAAGCATACTTTGCGACGCTTGCCCGTGCACTGTGCGGCAAAATGTTTGCGCAAGTTCCTCAATGAACGATGGACAAACTGCAGAGGACTGACGAACGGACTTATATATAAATATATATATATATATATATATATATATATATATATATATATATATATATATATATATATATATATATATATATATATATATATATATATATATATATATATATATATATATATATATATATATATATATATATATATATATATATATATATATATATATATATATATATATATATATATATATAGAGAGAGAGAGAGAGAGAGAGAGAGAGAGAGAGAGAGAGAGAGAGAGAGAGAGAGAGAGAGAGAGAGAGAGAGAGAGAGAGAGAGAGAGAGAGAGAGAGAGAGAGAGAGAGAGAGAGAGAGAGAGAGAGAGAGAGAGAGAGAGAGAGAGAGAGAGAGAGAGAGAGAGAGAGAGAGAGAGAGAGAGAGAGAGAGAGAGAGAGAGAGAGAGAGAGAGAGAGAGAGAGAGAGAGAGAGAGAGAGAGAGAGAGAGAGAGAGAGAGAGAGAGAGAGAGAGAGAGAGAGAGAGAGAGAGAGAGAGAGAGAGAGAGAGAGAGAGAGAGAGAGAGAGAATATATATATATATATATATATATATATATATATATATATATATATATATATATATATATATATATATATATATATATATATATATATATATATATATATAAGAGAGAGAGAGAGAGAGAGAGAGAGAGAGAGAGAGAGAGAGAGAGAGAGAGAGAGAGAGAGAGAGAGAGAGAGAGAGAGAGAGAGAGAGAGAGAGAGAGAGAGAGAGAGAGAGAGAGAGAGAGAGAGAGAGAGAGAGAGAGAGAGAGAGAGAGAGAGAGAGAGAGAGAGAGAGAGAGAGAGAGAGAGAGAGAGAGAGAGAGAGAGAGAGAGAGAGAGAGAGAGAGAGAGAGAGAGAGAGAGAGAGAGAGAGAGAGAGAGAGAGAGAGAGAGAGAGAGAGAGAGAGAGAGAGAGAGAGAGAGAGAGAGAGAGAGAGAGAGAGAGAGAGAGAGAGAGAGAGAGAGAGAGAGAGAATATATATATATATATATATATATATATATATATATATATATATATATATATATATATATATATATATATATATATATATATATATATATATAGAGAGAGAGAGAGAGAGAGAGAGAGAGAGAGAGAGAGAGAGAGAGAGAGAGAGAGAGAGAGAGAGAGAGAGAGAGAGAGAGAGAGAGAGAGAGAGAGAGAGAGAGAGAGAGAGAGAGAGAGAGAGAGAGAGAGAGAGAGAGAGAGAGAGAGAGAGAGAGAGAGAGAGAGAGAGAGAGAGAGAGAGAGAGAGAGAGAATATATATATATATATATATATATATATATATATATATATATATATATATATATATATATATATATATATATATATATATATATATATATATATATATATATATATATATATATATATATATATATATATATATATATATATATATATATATATATATATATATATATATATATATATATATATATATATATATATATATATATATATATATATATATATATATATATATATATATTTATATATAATACGCATGTCGTGGGTGAAAATTCCAATAAATTGTTTAAAATTGCCGCTGGCTGACTTTTTCCCCATAATTGATTACAGTTCATTTCACTTTTGACTCAGTTTTATGTTGTTGTTATTCGATTTTTTTTTATAATTTTATTTTTATTATGTATTTTTACGGACCACAGTAATTTTTTTTTTTTTCAAAACTTTACTTTCGGTTTATATTCGGTGTGTGAATTGTTTTTTATCCCAAAAGCTTTTCAATTATTAATTTTATGTATTTTTTTTTTTGTTTTTTTGTTTTTGCTCTTTTGTGCGAGTTTTTTTCGCCCCAACGTTTCTTGTTATTTGAGGACCAACAAGGGCAATGATTTATACATTTATTGTTTAATAACAAAAACCCGCGTCGTCGTCCACAGGATGCACAGAATTATAAATCGGCGGCCTGCATTAAAAATATGGCATTAATTGTTATACGAGGGCTGCTATTTATATTTCGGGAACTGACAACACTAGTGTCAAAATTTAAAATCTGGCAACACCATAGTAAAGTTTGACATTTTTTGGCATAAACGTACTCACAAAGTTTTGATGTACAATTGCTATTTGTTTTGCTTACAGTGAGTTAAGAAAAGCAATTTGGCAAAAAAATGGAAATTTTAAGAGAAGGTTTTCGTTGGATTATTTTTCACAACTTTCGACGTGGATTATCTCAACAAGAATGTGTCAATGAACTCAGTTCTTTGTATGGTGATAAAGCACCATCAAAAACCACAGTATATCGCTGGTATAGTGAATTCAATCGTGGTCGTATCTCGGTCGCATATAAATTCCGTGAAGGTCGTCCAAAATCGGTTGTTGTGCCCAAAAACATCGATGCAGTGCGTGAACTGATAATGCAATATCGTCATGTGACATATCGTGAGATAGAGGCATCCTTGCACATTAGTTGCCACTTCAATACATTCGATTTTGCATGAACACTTAGCTGTAAAAAAAATTTGATCTCGTCGGATACCCCATAATTTATCAATCGCTCAAAAAAAGGCTCGTGTCGATTGGTGTAAGGAAATGATTAAAAAGTTCGATCGTGGTGCTTCAAAAGACGTGTATAAAAACGTGACAGGTGACGAATCATGGATATATGCGTAGAGCCGGAAACAAAACAGCAATCGACCGCCGTGTGGGTATTCCAAGACGTGCCAAGTCCAACAAAAGTTGTTCGTAGAAGAAATGATCGCCTGTTTCTTCGGCCGAATGGGTCATGTGGCCACTGTTCCGCTTGAGCAACGTAGGACGGTTAATTCTGAGTCGTACACGACCATTTTGGGAATATTTTGAAAGCCATTTTAATTTAAAAATGTTTGTTATTATTTGCTATTCCAGAAATACAAATATTACCCCTCGTATGGTGTGCGGTGCTGATGGATGGGTTTAGGATTTTTTATACTCTGAAAATTAAAAAAAATTGTAACAGAGTATATTGAGTTCGTTTTACATCGGAAGCTGCGTACAGTATATATGATACGCATGTATATTTCTGATCACCACTCAATGTCCGTTCGTTCGACCGTATGTCTATCGAATAGAAAAGATCTCTTTCTTAAAAATACTTCGTAAAACCAAACTGCTAGAAGTATATATTCGCTATAATTTTATAGTGTGCCCATGACTAGTCACAAAAATTGTTAAGTATACTTTGAAATATTGTTTGTAGAATACAAATATTAGGATAATGCATGTCTACTACGCAAGAAAAAATGGCATGTACTACGTGGTATAATATAATCAAGCACATCGACTATAGCACTTACTTTCCAACTGAAAGTTTCATTTTATATAAGTAACTCATAAATGTGTTGAGCTTGGCATCATGTTTTTAAGGCCTTGGATTCAACTTGAATAAGAACTAAATTCAATTGGAGCCCCTACGGTGTATAAATACTTTTGTTCAACTTGGCGAGACGAGTCGATCTAGTTATGTTCGTTTGTCTGTCTGTTCGTCTGTGTGCTTGTCTGAATGTGCTTGTGCATTTTTACAGGCTTAATTTCTAATATATCCAGCTGAAACCGGCCACTTCTTTCTATAGCAGTCTGACAGAGTATCCATATGGACATGCCACGCCCACTTATTTGTGTCGCCCGTTCTTTGTCATTTGGACAATATCAGCTTAAAAATTTTCATGTGGGCTTCTTATGGGCGGGAGTGGCACATATATACCAATGGGAGTGGTACCCCACCTTCAGGTGTAGCTCCATAAAAACCATCAAACAATTTTAGCTTTTTTGTACAATACAAAAAAAAAAAAAATATTTAATTCCATCTAATGTGTTCTTATGGGTCCACCCATGCACATACAATATATACATATATAGATCAAAGATTTTGTGATAATCCCAGTTTAAAACGTAACCCCCAAACAAACAAAATTTTGTATGAAGAACCTTTTTATTACAAGCAAAATCAACCTAAAATTTTATATCGTGGCTTCAAATGGACCGAAGCTTCACGTAAAGCATTATGCCAAACCGAGCTCTTGGTATAGTCCCGTAACTTTAGCAAGCAACGCCAAAAACGTATTACAGAGTTAAATAACTAGGAACCAATATAAGCAACACAAAGCAGAAATAAAAAAATACTTGCTGCGCACACAAACACGTATACGAGCCGAACATTAAGAGCGTGAGAGCGAGAGAGTGTTTGAATTGGAGCTCACGAATGTAAATGCAAGCGTGAGGGGGCGAGATACAGCGATTATAAATATGCACGAATTATATTTATTTGTAGTTGTATTTAATTGAAATATTTAAAAATTAATTTTTTTTGTGTTTGATGCCGGCAACGCCAATCCTTAAATAGAAACACTTTCTCTCGCAGCAGGCATTTATAATAGTAGGGTCAGGGCGAAGGAGTGGCAGGGAAAGGAGTGGCAAGGGGAAGGGCAGAACGACGTCTGCCAGGGTACAGCTAGTCAAACAAATATAATAAATACACAAAGAGTGAGTATTGTGATCGAAGCAGACATCACAACAGGCACGAAGTCAAAACGAACAATTGTTAATAGCACATTGTTTGTTACTTGTAATTAATCTGTATAATTTAAGTAAAAAAATATTTGAATTAACGAGTGCAAATAAATGTGAATTTATCGAAAAAATTGTAACTTTCAATTAACTTCTTCTTTGTATTATACAAAAAAATGATAATTCAGTGATAATAATTCAATTATGACGTTATTACGTAAAATTATCGTCCGTAAACCGACTTTACAGACAACAAATTTTTCTATTTCGTAATACTTTTCTTCTTTTTGTTTTTAAGATATCCATTTACATTTACATTAGCTCTATAGCACAATAGATGTCCTACAAGGATTTGCTGAAGCGTGAAATTTATAATTTGTTAGGCCTATTACGACTAACTGTAATAAAGCATAAAGTATTTCTTCATATTAGACCACTATATATTGTAATATGGCTCCGCACCATTATTCCAATCCTGGTTTAATCAATTCAGAACATAAAGACTACTTTGGTACGTTCGTGGGCTTGTAAATAAGCAAAATTACCGCGTGATACGTTTCACGATAGGTTCGCGCTGCATTCCTAGAAAATTCACAGCTTGATGTGCTTCATGGTCCTTTATGGATTTATGGACTATAAGTGATAAGATGCAGTAAAATCAATGATTGTGTATATTCATATTATGAACTTCCAAAAAGTTTTATTAATGTTACCCAGTTAGGGGTCGAATACGAAAACAGCCTTTTATCTTTTTGTTAATCTCTACATCATTGAAATTTGTATATTATTGGTACCACCGCTTCAGGGCCCAATCTGCTTAGGAATGGCTACTATAAGAAATGCGAAGCTATTCATTTTGTCATTAAGTAATTCATTGAATCAGTCAGTTAGGACAAATATTCTTGTGCATAAAGTTTGTATACTTGTATCTTATTTTATTTTATACTTGTATGTATAGCAATGGACGCGTGTATTTATTCAAGTTATTGAAATTTATAATTGCCGTCGATTGACGGCGTTGATTTAGCGTTTTTAATTAATGTTAGCAGCGCAAACTTTCCATAAATAAAATAAAATATTTTAAAATGCTTTTGGCATTGGCTAACAAAAAAAAAAGGCGAAATATAATTACATGTCGCGGTTAGGTTAGCATAATATACGTATCAATGGTTTCATTTCCTTCCATTATATATAGCACTAATTTTAATTTTAATTTTAATTTTAATTTATTTATAGTGTTGAAATATTTGAGATGAATTCTTTTTGATTTCTACGTTTAAGCAAAACTTACGCTAAACGATACGATATTACGTATTATATATATGGGCATGCATAGATTGAGCTAGCTGCAGTTAATTTTAAGAATTGAGCAAAAATTCTATAGAAACTTCATTCGTTTAAGGAGTTTCTTTGTACATTTAGCCCTGAACTGATAAACATAAAAGGGGTTTTGCCCTACACTGCACGTTACATAACCATATAGAAAAATTTTAGGCAAGTGTTCATAAAATTGTATGTTTAAATCGTATATTGATTCTCACACATTATGCAATGTGGGCATTTCACACCTATTTAGCAAAATGAGCAGCCTCAAAGTCTCCACTGTGCAGTTCAAGTTGATATAACTTAAAAAAAAAGCTTGACACACGCAAAAATAAAAGCGAGCGGTGGGTATGTCCATATGAATACCATATACATTTGCTATACATATCTTGAAAATGTAAAAAAAAAAATAGAAAAAACGTGAACTTTGGTGGAACCGAGGAGCTCTAATACCATTCACAAGAAATTTTAAATCGTATTGTAAAACATAAATGTGAGGGGTTCAAAAAGGGGCTGCCCCAAAAAGTGCACGCCCATTAGTAGATGTGTATGAAGCAACCATCTATAAGTTGCCGTCATCACGAATTTCAAGTTGATAGTTACGTTTTTTATACAAATGCATAAAAGTGAGCTGTGGATTTGTATGAGACTACCTCAAAAAGTGGGCGGAACACGCTCATTTGTATATGTATATGAAGCAGTTGTCCGTTAAGATCCACTAAATCGAATTTTTTTTATGAAAAAAACTAAAGTGGGAGGTGACTTTGTATGGGAGCTACCCCAAAAAGTAGGCGGGACACGCCCATTAGTCTATGTATGTTAAGCGGCTATCAATTAAAAGGCACCACGTCGCATTTCAACCTAATATTGACTTTAACAAAGAAGTTTCTCATACAAAAACACAAAATTGGGCATTAGGTTTGTATGGGGGCTACCTCAATCAGTGGGCAGGTCCCACCCATTAATGTATATGTGAAGTGTCCGTCTAGTAGAAGCTACCATATCAAATATTAAGTTTTTATTGACTACAATCAAAATATTTTTCATACAAAAAGTCAAAAGTGGGCAGTAGATTTGTATGAGAGCTACCCCCAAAAAGTGGGCGTGGCAGGTAAGTTTTGATACTCTATTAAACTGCAATAATTAAAAGTGTATGTGTAAATTTTCAACTGGATAGCGTAAAAATTACTGTCCAAAAAATGCGCAACAACATGCTGACTGACAAACAGACAGACATACATACGGACAGACATACAGACAGACAGACCGACAGACAGACATACAGGCAGACAGACAGACGGACATGGCTAGATCGACTCATCTCTACGATGCCTCCATTAATGCGTTACAAACTTTCAGACAAACTGTTAATACCATTTCACACTATGTGTGAATGGTATAAAACCGTGAACTTCGGTAGAACCGACGATTTAATACTCTTCAGTCTTGCTCTTTTGCTCGGCAACGCTGGTGTTCTACTTCAGTTTTCAAATTTTTCAAGTGATGCTTATATTTAAAATTTGTTATTCTATTTATTTATACTACTAGCTTCTCCCTGTGCCGTTTACATAAGTACCAAATCTCATCCATCTGCCTCAAGTAGTTATTGAATTCGAATTTTCTCTTCTGTGGTGGGGCGTGACAGCGCCCAAAAGAAAACGATATCTTATTTAAATAATGTATTGTACTCTTTTTATGGCTTATCATTTGAAGAAAATGAAGCGAAAAAAACGTTATTGTGATGAGCTTACCAATGATGCGCTTATCCTTATATTTTTGTTAGATTGGATCAGAAAATGCACACAAAAAAAAATTGTACAAAAGCGAGAGGTTGAAATATGATTTCATCAAAAAGTGAAACGAAAACCAGGTGGACAAAAATGAGGAAAAATACCATCTATGCGAAAGATATGGCAACGCTGCACTCTAAAATGACAAAAAACCAACAATTCAGCTAAAATAGCGTTTTGAATTGTTTGTTCATTCAGTCACTCTTCACACAAAAATTGTATTAGTGCACAATAAATCTAGAAAAAAGAATAATAACAACACAGGTCAACAAAAAAATAAAGGGACCTTGAATTAACAATAAGCGTTTCACAGAAGAGGCCGCCACAGGTATATGAACCCATATTTGAGTTTCCATTTTCTTGCCACTAAAATCTATTGTCAATGAGCGTCTTTGGCAGCTAGTGTCATTTGTTTGAAACATAAAGAGCAATACTAAATATTGTCTCGAACATGTCGAATTTCGTACCAGATAAAGTGTTTTTGCGGGCAGTTCTTCTGCATTACTTTAATATGAAGAAAATTTGCGGCCGAGGGTCATCGAATCTTAGTGGAAGTATATGGCGAGCATGCTCTATCTGAACATTCGTGTCGGAGGTGGTTTGGTTGCTTTAAAAGTGGTGATTTTGGCTGGGAAAAAACTCAAAAACTTTGGAGACGAAGAGTTGGAATCATTGCTCTATGTGGACCAATGACACACGCTTCATAAGTTGTCAGAACCATTGGGAGTGGATGAGTCCACACTCTTTCGTGTGAGTGATTTGTAATCTTATCCGTACATTTCTATAAATTAATTGATTTTAATATCATGCCTTCATCGCGAAGTAGTTGTCTCAATGATGTCTTTAAATTAAAGTTGATTAAAGTGGCTTCGGTAATTAGTGGCCGAACTAATGTTATCAGGAACGAATGTGTTTACTTAGATTGTACTTGTTTAGGCTGCAATTACTTAGACTGCTTATAAATCTAGCTACAAAATATAACAATTAGACAATATTAAGCTAGACAACCATAAACCAAAACAGCCAATTATAGGAATGAACAGAAACCAACAAACATAGTAGTGCAGAGTAGTGCAGATCGCGAATATACTATTATAATATATATAATTTATATACTTTACGGAGTCTACCATGATTTCTTTAAGGCGTTGCACATGTTGTGACTGAAATCAAGCGAATAAGGGAGCCAAATCGTCCGTCCAACCGTGATCAAGTAGTTGTTTGAGAGAACAGATCTCGCAGAATATAACAGATATAGACTTAAAATTTGAATATTAACCAATTCCGTTTTACTCTTCAGATAACTAGTATTAAATGAACATACCCACCAGACTTCAAAGGGTAGCCCCAATACAAACTTAACCCCCATTTTTAAGTTTTTGTATGAACATTTTTTATGTTTTGTATTTAATTATACAATAAAAATATACCACATAGGTCAAGATATGGTCACTTTTTAGAGTAAGTTTGTCTGAGTGCATAAAAATAACTGTTGCAATAATTATGCTTAGCCTATGAGTGAAATCTTAGAGCAACGATAAAATATTAATCTCTCAAATATGAAGTTAGAGATATGCAATGACAATGAGTTTTACAATGAGATAAAGATAATTCAATAGTAATTTATAACATAACTTAGTTCTTATATATTTATAAATAAACTTATAAATTGATTGATCTCATCCGACAGTCACTATGTGGTTGTCCTAGCCCTCCATTTTTAAGTTTTTGTTCGAATTTCTTTGTTTTTTGTTCTTAATTAAGCTAGAAATGCAAAACATGGCGTATCTTACATCCATCCTTAGAAAATTATCCATACAGGCCAGACCGGATCACTTTAATCAAAGACCCATGTTAACCAACCCATTTTTGAGTAGACTGTATGAAAATAATTTGTTTTTATTATTAATTAATTCGAAATTTTCATCAATTCGAATATAATATCTCGCTTATATCCATATCGGACCACTAAAAAATATAATCTATGGTTCATAAACGAAGCCTTAAACAAGGTACAGGGTATGTCGATGTCAAGCACACCCGACTATAGCCTTCATTTTTATGATACCATTCACTTATAGAGTGAAATGGTATTCTCAGTTGTCTAAAAGTTTGTAACGCATTAAAGAAGGCTTCGTAGACCCCATAAAGTGTATATATTCTTGATCAGCTCGACGAGACGAGCCATGTCCGTCTGTCTGTCTGTCTGTCTGTCCGTCTGTCTGTATGTTGGGGCGCATTTTTTGGGGATCAATTTTTATGCTATTTTGCACATACACTTCTTTTTATTGCAGTTTAATAGAGTATCAAGATTGACCTTCCACGCCCACTTTTTGGGGTAGCTATCATACAAACCTACCGCCCACTTTTGACTTTTTGTATGAAAAACTTTTTTATTGTAGTCAATATCAACTTAACAATTGATATGCTACCTTCCAGTGGGCGGACGTTTAACATATACATTAATGGGTGGAATCCGCCCACTTTTTGGGGTAGGCCCCATACAAACCTTCTGCCCATTTTTGACTTTTTGTAGGTAAACTTCTTTATTAAAGTTAATAATAGATTGGAATGCAATGTGGTGCCTTTTTTTGGTCTGCCTCTTAACATAGCTAGGCTCACCGGCTTTGCGCGCCCACTTTTTGAGGTAGCCCCCATACAAACCCACCGTGCAATTTTGAGTTTTTTATGAAAAAATTCTTCATTTAAATCAATATTAGCTTGATATTTGAATTGGTGGAATTTAGTTGAAAACCACTTCACATACATATACAAATGGGCGTGTCTCACCCACTTTTTGAGGTAGTCCCAAATAAACCCACAGCTCACTTTTATGGATTTCTATGGAAAACGTCAATATCAACTTGAAATTCGATATGGCGGCATCTTACACATCTACTACATCACTTCATACACATTTTTGGGGTAGCCCCTATTTAAACCCCCACTTTTATGTCTTACAGTACTATTTAAAATTTCGTATGAATGGTATTAGAGCTTCGGTTCAACCGATGTTAGCGTTTTTTCTTGTTTTCGTTATACTTCTAACCTGTATAACTGCTGACATTTACGCGCTGGCCACTACCATTTTATGTCGTGCGACGCTACAAACGATTAACGACCAGTAGTTAGCTAAATCGTCAGTCGATGTTGTTATTAAGGTGGTACGGTGCTCCAAATCATTATGCTAACTAAGGTCTAACAACCAGTAGTTAGTAAATCGTTAGCTCACTGGGATTTTGAGCCACCGGGCGACAAACAATTTAGTGAATTTTATGATCTTATGTTTTATAAAACCAATATGGGTACAAATATGCACACACCTTCCGTACATTCAAATATTAGTTCAAGATGCGATAAATTTAATTTTTTTGAATATACACAATTCCATTGTTATGTATCGCATTGAAGCTTTTGGTGAATTCATTTTAATGTTTCTTTCAGTTATCGACCTTTCTTGAACCGCTTAAACTACTCATACACTCTGATACGGAACAAGCAATTATCACCATAAACTTAACTTATTTCATCAAATTAAAAATTTCGGTTAAAGTTTTACCGGGTTCAAGACTTAAAAGTTGCTTTATGTTCTCTAGAATGTCAGAGAAATCTCCAATGCAAGTCATCGCCTGAAGGCCAATTTTTGGCATAGCTCCTGTGGGTAAATCTATATCTGATTTAAGATCGTGTTATTTTCAAGTGGTAAGTAGTAACAGGTATACCCATGAAGAACCCAGTATCTCTCGCAAATCAAATGTAAGGTGCTATAGGTTTTTCTTAGTTCAACGCCAGACAATACATATACCATATGCAACTGTCACTGCTGCTGTTGTTGATTCAAATGTTTAGGTCTTGGTGATAGATCTTGCTTGATAGATCATGGAATGCCAATAGTTTATGCACTGACAAAGTTGGTTAAATGATATCAAGACAACGGAGTTAAGCTGTTCACGATGTTGTGCATCGGTGCAGAAGTAAAAAACTGGCATGGCTTCTTCCTCAATACCATATGTGCAAAAAATGATTCTGCAGTTTTGCACAAAGAGTTATTCAACACTTTTGACAGTTTTGGTTTATATTTCTGTTCGAAATACTTGTTGTAAGTTAAATATTTGCACCGTTACAGAACAGCCCGAATACCTTAAGTATATTGATGAACATTCTTTGGAATATTATGCTGACAATGAGGAGAAAAAAACATATATTATTTAAACATATTTCTTTTAGTACAACACTTGAAAATCTCGAACAACTTTTCATTTTATGTATTGCCAATTTCATGAAATATTTTTACTATGACTATTGCTAGGCATAAAAATTTACAAATATGCCATAACATTTGGAGGTTCGGTCTTATTTCAATAATTTGAAAGTCATCAAAGACCAGTAAGTCTAATCAACAAGAATTTAACTTTTGCTTGCTCCATTTTCGCGGTTTTTTTGTCAGCTGTTTTCATAGATAAGTGCGCTTTGCGATTGCCCTTAACAGATATGAGAGACTTCCAATCGACTAAATAATGCCAATCATAAGGCAAATTGAGTTATCGCTTACAACTAGATAATTGAAATCATAAATATGCTCGTTTGTACTACAAATTTTAATAAAACATCTTCCAGCTATCTTCCAAACATATATATATATATATATATATATATATATATATATATATATATATATATATATATATATATATATATATATATATATATAATATATATATATTGGTTCGTTGAACTAGGCCATACGTTTATAGGCTTAATAACAGTCGTGAAATTGAAAACTGGGATACAGTGTGAAAAAAAAAATGAACTATAAAATCTCGTGAAAATGGCCCTAACTATGTTCAACAAACAAGCCTCTCACCTACATGTTTTGAATAGTTCAAACTACAATACCTTTCAGAAAGAATATTAATTTGAGATAACATAAGAGTATATTGCAAAGCTAGGAGTGACAATGGACTAAATGAACTAATGAACTAATTTTTTTAAGAATATATGTTGAAGAGCCTTTGATTTTTATCTTGCGTAAATAAAAGTTCTTAGTTATAAATAGTTTAAAGTTATATAAAAACATGGAGTAAGTTCAGTTTTAAACTGTAACAAATCTTTGAGACGCTTGGTTTTATTTAGCATACCTATAACAAAAGAAATCGTTGAGATAGTGTTTGAAAATTTGTTTCCCATATTAAAAAGTTCTCTCTTGTCCTTTTGTCTTCTCTTCATAGAATTTATGAAGTTGGACAGAAGGCTGTGGTCCAGTTTTTATCATTCTCGCTCTACGAAAAAACTTTTAGTTTAGTTTTAAGCGTAAATACGCTGAGCCAATATGTCCAAAAAGTTTTCAATCGAGTTTAGATTAGGACAGCGCGCTGGCCGGTTTCTGCTAAACAAGATTTCAAAAAGTATTTTTTTTTTTTGCCGCCTTGTGTAAATTCTTCATTATCTATACATACAGATAAATAAAATTGGAGTGTCTGTTTTTAATATTAAAATAACCGCTTTTTTGTCTGTCTGCCTGTCTGTTTGCTTGTTCCGTCTAATCTCTGAAACGGCTGGACCGATTTTGACGGGACTTTCACTGGCAGATAGCTGATGTAATAAGGAGTAACTTAGGCAACTTTTATTTTAGAAATTTTATTTATTTTTATTAGTTTTTTTTATTAATTTCTAAATTTTATATATATATATATATATATATATATATATATATATATATATATATATATATACTCGTATATGTATGTACAATACATATGTGTATATTCTACCATGCGCGTTTGCTACTGACTAAGCTGCAATCTCTCTCTCTTCTTTGGTGTTGCCGGCCTCAAGCACAATAACAACAACATCTACAGCAATAGCAGCCACAACAACAGTACAACAACAACAAGAACGTATATGACGAGAGAGTATAGCAACAACAAAAAGATCGTATAAGTCGACAGAGTAGTGTAGACTTACGAACCATAGCACAAAGAGGAGACAAAGGATAGGGAAACTATATAGAAACGCGTTTTATCTCTTTCTCTTGCAGCGTACAACGTCGCGGGGATCATCTAGTCATATATAGAAATGTACGGTATTTCTCTACTTTCCTGTAGAAAGCGTACGATACTATTTTCTAGCTCGCCGCCATACTCCTGCCTGTTCAATCTTGAACTTAAGAATTGGCTTTCAAGAGTGCCACACTTGACATATGCATACCACACCATGACTGAGCCTTCAACAAAATTTCGTTTTAAGAAAATGAGAGGTTCCTTTTGCAAGTCACGCTGGCAGCTTCGAGTAACATTAAGGCCATTTAAATTATTTTTCGTCTGAGTTTTTTACCTATTTGAGTAGCAGGACAGTTGGACGAAAATTATAAAAAAATGCTGTTAGTGATATTTTGCTTACCATTTCCCAGCGAGTATCAATATTTGTAGATGCAAATTCAATCCAGGCCATCTTATGATCAGTCCTTGCACAGTGTGTTTTGTTGTATTTAAAATACGCCAAACGCATATGTGGGACACTTGTATATTGGAATATGCAGTAAGGACAAGAAATCGTTGAGTTACTGGCTATCTGATTTCGATCGGTAAGCTTTGATTTTCGACCATTAGCGTATTTTTTCTTGCTATTTTACGCAGTTAATTTCGAAATTTAGTAGATTTTATAACCAGACTCTTTGTAAGCGATTATATTCCCGTTTCTTGCTTTTAAGGGTCATTTTCTCAGTGGAGAGTTAACAAGGAGCTAGGTTAAATACGACTTAACTATCAATTTGTATAACCATAGTGAGAAGAAAAAATAAAATAAGTAAGAAACTTGAAAGTTAACCCGGGCTTAACTTAACTCGAATATAACTGGTACTGTGAAAGCTGATTTTATTATGTTATAATATGACTGCAGTTTAACCCTCCGTTTAGCGCATGCTTCCATTGTCACTTTCGCAGCGCATGGGTCTGGCCAGACACCAATAGATTACTATGTACGTGCGTAAATTATTACTTTTTTTCTTTAATTTTTATATACTTGATATTATCTTGTAAGCTTAATTGTGTTCACCCTTTTTTTTCGATTGATTTAATGAATTTTAATGTATTAACTACAAATGTTGTATATAAGAATAACTCTGAATATTTTGGAATGCAACAGCAACATACGTAGTCAACTTTTGAATGTTGCTGGCAGACCGGCTTCGCACATTTATATAGTATTGTGCAGAGTATTAGGTCCGCTATTGCAAAACAATACTTTCGGATAAATTGTTTAGGAATTGTCGCCTAGCGTCAGAAAATTTGGAATGAAATCCAACGCAAGTTGAAAGAATCGGTCTTGAAGAATGCTTTCTTCACATTTCCTCACGGATACCTCCTTTCGTTAGATCGAACGGTGCCTACGAATGCTAGTCCAATATATGCCAAACGTTTAAAACCTGCCAAAGTTTAGAAAAAATTGTCTGCCACAATTGTTCTTCCGCTGTTTGAATTTTCTTTCGCAAGTTCTAATGTATCATTTTCAACTTGATTGACATCACGCTAACCTCTTTCAAGTCGTTCTGTACAGTTTTCCTTGTAATGGGTAGAGTATTTTTTAGTCACAGACCCACCAAATTTTGATTCCGTATTTTGCTGACTTTGATGTGTTGTGTAAATTTAGTTTTACCTCAGTATGGAAACAGTTGTTTTGTAGATTTTGTATCGATTTACTCGAACAGTTGCAGCTTTATCAAACTTTTGACAACTGGGACGTATACGTCCATCATAAAAACGAATATAAAGTGTCATTTCGAGAAATCGAATATAGGGAAATTTCGTGTTTCCCACAAAATGCTTTCTTTTTGCATGTTGTTATGAGAAACTGCAGCTGTCAGTAATACGCCGATAAATGCATCTAGTTCAGTGTTGGTTAGAACATTCCACTGTTTTGGTTTTTTATCAGAATTATTCAAATTTCTTGTGTGCCGAATCTTTTGCATAACGATTCGTTTCTGTAACAATAGTGAACACAATGTTTGGTGTAAAAAATTGTTTGAATACTTCGACTGGAATTTGCATTCTTAGGTCCAGACAAAAAACGAATAAAGTTGTGTTGTCGCAATAGCCCAACTACATCATTCTATATCATTAGCTAATACTGCTGCTATTTGTTCATAAAATCGGGATCAAACCGATGACCGCGACGCCGTGTATTGTAAAAAAAAAACTCTCATTTTGATTAACACAAATCACTTTTTGGCAATCAAAAAATGTTGGTCTCACACCATCGTTCACTTATAAACGTATTAATTATATGAGCTCACAAAGAGTGTATACTGCTAATGGAATAAAAATCCATCTTGAATGTATAATATAGTAAAACAGTATAAAAAAACGAATCGAAATGTTCAAAATACATGGTTTTATGTGCTTACAACATAGGGGTCTGGCTGAACCCATGTGCTACGAATATGAAGTGTATATTGATATGACCTTATAATTATTCTTCCATATGGAATAATTGATTGATTTTTGCACTATTCTGTTGAAGAAAAGTCATGAAAGTACAAGTCGCTTGTATAATTTGAAATATCTTTAAAATTCAACCAAAGTCCAAAAAGGTCTGGCCAGACCCATGCGCTAAACTTTGGGTTAAATACAAATTTTTGATGCATTGAGCCAATTTAGTTTTATAACGAATGTTACTATCCTTCTATCATATTTTGTGGTTTCTAAATATTCCGTATAAGATCCAAACTCAAACCTGTGGGAAAATGATACGGTGTCATCTATCCAACTCTAAAATTTGTGCCGCAAATAACTGATATATTTTTATTACAAATTACGAAATATTTTCAGAAAAAAATTTCTTCAAATATTTCGATCACCCACGGGACTATTATGAATATTGCCACAAAATTTAATCAAAATCGGTTGAGCGGTTTCGGAGTCTATAATGAACATACGAGGGCTGTTATTTATATTTCGGGAACTGGCAACACTAATGTCAAAAGCTAAAATCTGGCAGCACCATAAAAAAGTTTGACATTTTTTTATCATAAACGTACTCACAAAGTTTTGATGGACAATGGCTATTTGTTTTGTTTACAGTGAGTTAAGAAAAGCAATTTGACCAAAGAATGGAAAAAGAGAAGTTTTTCGTTGGATTATTTTTCACAACTTTCAACGTGGATTATCTCAAAAAGAATGTGTCAAAGCAACTCAGTTCTTTAAATGGCGATAAAGCACCATAAAAAACCACAGTATATCGCTGGTATAGTGAATTTAATCGTGGTCGTAGTTCGGTCACCGACGAATTCCGTGAAGGTCGTCTAAAATCGGTTGTTGTGCCCAAAAATATCGATGCAGTACGTGAACTGATAATGCAATATACGTGAGATAGAGGCATCCTTGCACATTAGTTCCACTTCAATACATTCGATTTTGCATGAACACTTAGCTGTAAAAAAAATTTGATCTCGTCGGATAACCCATAATTTATCAATCGCTCAAAAAAAGGCTCGTGTCGATTGGTGTAAGGAAATGATTAAAAAGTTAATGACTCATCTTCCATACAGACCTGATTTGGCACCCAATGACTTCTTCTAGTTCCCGAGTATCAAAGGTAAACTGCGTGGTCAACGATTTACGAGCGCCGAAGAAGCAGTTGAAGCGTTCAAAAACCATGTTTTGGAGGTGTCTCAAGAGGAATGGAACAACTGCTATGACAAATGGTTTGAACGAATGCAAAAGTGTATTGATCATCAAGGGGAATATTTTGAAAAACAATAAAGCCATTTTCATTTAAAAATTTTTGTTATTATTTGATATTCCCGAAATATAAATATTAGCCCTCGTACATACATACTTCAAATTTTTATTATATAAATATAGATATAATGTTTATAATGAAATGTGCCCGAGCAACGACGAGTTTTATTGCTAGTAAACTATAAAGCTGAAATTACTTTGAACTCAAACTGCCACATCCTGTCCAGCACTCATTTGTTGATTCGTTCGTTTGTCGGTCTAATTAAGTGCGCAATGAGCACGTGCCATGAATTTTCATTAAGATGCGGAAACAGTGATTAGGAAAATGTTGTTTCATCGTACTTTATACGATATTACAGAGAACATGGACAACGCGCACATATTTAAATTAGATTTAAACATATTTCAAATGGAGTTATGTAAAACAACAACACGGGTTGTCTAAATGCGTTTAGATACATATGTGATGCTAGATGAATCAAAATGAAAGGATATGTAGTAAGTATTTACAAGTTGCAGAATGGGAAGGGATACATACATACGTGCATAAAAAAAAAACATACATACACGTACACATGTACATGTTGTAAGCTGTCTCAAAATTTGATGCGCATTGCCTGCTTCGGCTTGTCTTATCTTACATTACCCTCGTGTCATGTTTGACCTCAGTTGGCTTTAAGGCGTACCACGCATACATACTCTTAGATACAAGTACCTTACAGCTGTCATACTGATGTCACTAGCCGCCCTTTGCTCTTCCTATCGCTTAATGTTTCATTCGAAGGATAGATTTCATAACGCTCGCAGCGACTGTATCGTGACAAGGAAAGGCCACATTTGTATGTGTAAACGGAAATCCCAAATGAATGAATAAATGAAAAAATAAAAAACAAGAAACAAGAAAAAACAAGAAAAAACGTTAACTTCGGTTGAACCGAAGCTCTAATACCATTCACACGAAATTTTAAATAGTATTGTGAAACATAAAAGTGAGGGTTTAAATAGGGGCTAGCCGAAAAAAGGCGGGTACACGCCCATTAGTAGATGTATATGAAGCGATGTACTAGATGTGTATGATGCAGCCATACCGAATTTCAAGTTGATATTGACGTTTTCCATACAAATGCATAAAAATGAGCTATGAATTTATATGGGACTACCTCAAAAAGTGGGCGGGCTACGCCCATTAGTCTATACATGTTAAGCGGCTGTCTATAAAATGGCACAATATCGCATTTCAGCCTAATATTGACTTTAATAAAGAAGTTTTCATACAAAAAGTCAAAAGTGGGCAGTAGGTTTGGGCCTCCCCTAAAAAGTGGGGGGGCGTGGCGGGACAATCTTGACACTCAATTAAACTGCAATAAAAAGAAGTGTATGTGCAAAATTTCAACTGGATAGCATTAAAATTGCTATCCAAAAAATGCGTAACAAGATACAGACGGACAGACAGACGAGCTGATCAAGAATATATATACTTTATGGGGTCTACGATGGCTCCTTTAATGCGTTACAAACGTTCAGACAAACTGATAATACCATTTCACACTATGTGTGAATGGTATAAAAACAGAAAAACTGACCAAATGACAGCTGTGCCAGAAGCGCCCAAAACGCATATAACCCTCACTTCCATCGAACCATTAGCTGTCTATTACAACAGAAATACTATAAATAAATTTTAAATGATAATAATAAGACGTGCTGTATATAGTTATTAAACATTACTCCTAACTGATTTCAATGTTTAGTTTACAAGCGTAATAAATACTGTTTGAATAGTTTAAATATTACATATACGAGGAAAGATGACTTTTTATTGTTCTCGAAAAACATTTGTCGTTCAAAATTTTGCAATTTCGGATTAAACTTCGCTTCCACACACTTCATGCGCAAAACGTCCGGGAAAAATGAATAGCATGAGCCAAGCGATATGCCGATATGTCTCTGCAACTTCTATAATAGTGATTCGACGATTCTCCATAAACATTTTCTGCACTGCTTCAACGTTTGCATCGGTTGTTAACGTGCTGGGGTGTCCAGGGCGGGCATCGGCCTTCTGTGAAGAGCTTGTACCACTTATAAACATTTTTTTGGCTCAAGGTAGACACGCCAAATGCCACAAATTCGTTGATACATTTTTTTCAATCAGGGAAAAAAACCGGAACCGTAAACTAAAGTTAACCGTTTTAAATTGAGAGCCGAAACCGGAAATGATACATTATTTATTTTTTAAAAGAAGCCCCTTTTACCAAAATAAAGTAAAATCAAAGAATCGTACTAAAATATTTATACGGATATAGTTTCGGTTTTCACACTAATTTTTTACTAAGAAAAGTATTTACTTATGAATAGTTTACCTATGCATAATAAAAAACAGCTGATACCATATATGCCATACCTGTCATGTTAGCTTAAACTCATGGTGCTTTTAAAACTTGAAATAAATTCTGTGCTCCCAACTTTGAGAACATACTGGTTTTGGCCATTTTATCTCCCACCTCGGCAGAAATAAGTGGTCGTAGACTATCTTAAACATCTTCTGTTTGTTTGTAATGTTATAGAACAGTTTTGGTGGTAATGCAAATCCGCATCGAGTATCCGAGGATACCCTCTCCGCAATGGATATTAACCGACAGCCATCACGTTTCACCCAACAGAATCCCCACCATAAGTCCAGATCAACCAG
The DNA here is from genome assembly GCA_035044765.1 of Leucophenga montana. Taxonomy (NCBI): domain Eukaryota; kingdom Metazoa; phylum Arthropoda; class Insecta; order Diptera; family Drosophilidae; genus Leucophenga; species Leucophenga montana. Next base: position 214,525 of record JAWNNQ010001344.1, on the reverse strand, counting down.
GGTTCATTGGGCTTGCTGACTTCCCGTGGCACAGAATATACTATCCAAAACATGCCTGGCTAGCTGGCACCTTATACTCTTTATGCACAAAGTAATTCAAATTGAACAATGGAAAGAAACATAAGTGAACCATCGATATGTCTTCCTCGTGATAGATTCTTCAAGATTATAGACCATAAAACTTCTATAAACTCCGATACACATAAAAAAAAAAACTTCATGAACCACAAAGGTAACAATTTGGAACAGAGTAATAAAACATCCGGCCTTCTTTTCTCCATGCAAGCATAAGGTAACTCTTACGGGACACCGTTACACGTCACTTCATGCTACTATAAACTGAACACTTCTTAGAGCATCGCTTGAATAACTTAAGTCCGTACAGTCTACAGCTGCCTAGCAACTCTCATTTTCATCATAAACGTAGATTTCTTCACCAACGGATGTTATTGCCCTGTGTGCCTTATTGGAGACAAATATCTAATTTTATACAATTTCGCCATACTGAAAGGGTTGGAGTTAGTCATTTCAGTATGTTTCCATCTAGCCCTATGGGGAAGATGCAGCCACTGCTTCCAGCAAGATGAATGGTAACATTAGAAATCAGAAGGGTCTTCTTTCCACTCTAATTTTTAATATGCCTAGCCCTACATTCTGGTTTCGTTAGATACCTTATACCGAGAATATGAGTACATAGTGGCAATATTTGCGCAGTTTTTCAAAAGCCATTTTAGCTTTTACAGCTGTTCTCAAAAAGCTTCGTACGCCGACCATAAGCTACCAACTCATTGGAGATCGACCCTTATGATACTGTAGTATCTACTAGAGAAGAACTTGTATGACTTCTGCACCTACTTTTATGTAGAAAATGCACAATTTTTCAATGAAAGAAAAGTCTGGAATACTATTAATGAAATTGTTAGCTAAAACTGCAATGACTAAACTTAATGATGACTGATGACTCTGTTTGTTTTGGGCAACTTTTACGCCATTTGGCTTCATTGTAAAATCCAAATTGGTAAAAAAGCTACTGCTTCAGCTAAACTTTTAGTCTCTGAATTAGAAAAACTTGAGTCTATTCTATGCGAGAATAGTGCTGTTTTATGTGCCATACTTTTACTTACTTACTTAGGTGGCTTTACAACCATCTATCGGTCAAGGCCGCACGTAGGAAAGCGCACCATTCGGTGTAGTTAAGTGCGCGCCGGCGGCAATCCGGAGTTTCTTCAGGTCATCATAGACCTGATCTTGACGCTAGATAGACGAAGTTTTCTACAACATAGAAATTGAAATTCTCCATACTCACAGACAGTCCAAGACGCGCTGATGGTCTGCGAGTGGACACCAAGTACTTCGTCTTGTCCTCGTTCACCGCTAGGCCCATGAGACGTGACTGTTTCTCAATCTCTGAGAACGCCCTACTTACTCGCCGTTCGTTGATGCCTATGATGTCTATGTCATCAGCATATGCGAGTAGCATCACTTCTTTATGGAAGATCGTGCCCGATCGTTCTACGTATGGGCATTGGCGTAGGATGTACTCCATCAGGATATTAAAAAAGTCGCACGATAAAGCCTGCCTGAAACCTTTCTTGGCATCAAAGGGTTCGGGGAGATTTCTTTCCTACTCGGACGACGCTTTGGGTGTGTGATAGCGTCATCATGCAAAGCCGAACGATCTGTGCTGGGATGCCAAGTTCGGATAGGGCATTGAAGAACTTCGTTCTTATCGGCGTGTCGAAAGTGGCCTTATAATCGACAAATAGGTGTTGTGTGTTTTTATTGTACTCGTGGGTCTTTTCCAGGATTTGGCGTAAAGTGAAAATTTGGTTACTGGTCGACCTCTTTGGGCATACTTTTAGGCCACCGATATAATGTAAAGCTGACATCAGAGCAGGAAATTATTTGTCAAAAGTTAGTCTCACAGTTTCAGCTACGTAAGTAAGCATAGAGCATCAAGTTTATTTTGAAATTACTTAGCAATCGTCTGGACGAACAAAACTCGAAGCTTTTAAGATGTAATTAACCTTAGCTTCGGCAAAACCTAAACTTCAATACTTTTCACACGCATTAAACAAATTACTGCCGAGACCGTTGGAGTTATGAGGGCCATCTCTAAAAGTTGGCGAGACACCCTAAATTGGTATTTCATTACCAAATAGGAACCCTTCAATAAAATTATATTTTTAATATAAAAAACTACTGTCAATAGTATATCATTTTATAAAACGCAACAATACCACCTTTTTTATTGGATTGAAGAATATGGAATGGAAAATGTACAAAACTGATGACTACCTGGAATACCATGTTCCCGCCTCAATTACCAAGATCTTTGTAAATCGCCCATATCCCAAACTCTCGAATGGTTTCTTATACCATTTTAAATCAATCCTCTGCAGAAAATGTTACTAGATATCAATTTGCTGGTACATCTGGCTATAACACTTGGATACTAAGAAAACATTTAAAGAAAAATATGGTGTTGTCTTTGTAATGCCAATTTCTGGAGAGGATTGGCTCAAAATGATACAAGAAATCATTCGAGAGTGTGAGCGATAGTCGGAATCATTAGGCTTGTGCAACAGGATAGGCGCTCCTTACAATGATCTTGGGAATTGAGGTGGAAACATGGTATTCCAGGTAGTCATCAGATTTGTAGTACCAACATTGCTATTCCAAAAGCCCATTGGAACATGTATATTCAAAATTATCATTCCCAGGATTGATCAAGTGACATATCTTCACCACAATTATTTGGACTAATTCCGTACAACAGGAAACCGCAATAAGTTACTGGAATATTCTTTTTTAGTGCCATTTTCTTCAGAGGATTCGCTAGAACTGCTACAAGAAACAATCGAAGAGAATCGATGATAGTCCCAATCAATAAGCTCCCGTAACAGAAAAAGTATTCCTTTTAAAGATCTTGGTAATTGAGGCGGGAAAAATTCCAGGTAGTCAATAGTTTTGTATATATTCCATTTCATATTCCGATTCCAAAAATTCATTAGAACATATATTTCCCATACTGTCTTTCGCAGGATTGATCAATTGACATATATTCACGACGAATCTTTGGAACTTAATCAATACTGGAGTTATGATGTAATGTACTAGAAAGCATTGACTACAAAGAGATAAAATAAATATGTTTATGAGCTGCTCCCGAACATATGAAGTCATGTGCACGAGCAAGAGCCGAAATGAAGCGAAACAAACACAGTAAAATGAGGCGCATTCATAACAATCGAAGCTAACGCATTCATTCATTCATTCATAACATTCAACTTCATAAGCATTCAAACATCAAAAAGTCACAAGCTTCAAATGAATTATTATAAACGAATTTGGAAACACATTCATTCAATTCACGTTCATTAGAAGAATGTACACGTTCATTCAAATTCATTTGAGTGTGAATGTGCCATTTGCCATTAGCCGTTTTGGCCGCATTCATGCAGAGCTCCGATTTGTATTTACTTATTTACTTTCTCTTGACTTTATTCAAGAAAGAATGAATAATATCAAAAAGTTTAAATAACACTAACTAATTTTATTAAGTTATATGAACAACTTTCAATATAAATTATGAAGTCGAGCAGCAATTTTATGCTAAGGTTCTGAATTTAGTGCGAAATATTGAAATACACATTAGTCATTTGGACCCTGAATTTTCAATGGATGTACTGTTTATATGGCTAAGTAAATTGATAGTACGAAAAGGCTCCAGAAACTGTCACACATCCAACTCTTCTATGCAGCCGGTCTAAATGATGAGTAGCTATAGTCATTCGGGGTCATCCAAATAAATTTTTTTTTTTCATCTGAGAAGACTAGACGATGCCACTCCGAAGCTCAGCTCACATATGTGCGACAACAAGTGAGGCGTTGCGTTTTTCAAACCGTTGTAAAAAGTGGTTTCTTCTCCATTTTATGTTCTTATATGCAAAGCATTCGAAATAAACCGCCGCATAGTTTTGAGACTTGCCTTGATACCACAATTTTTTGTGAGAAATTTACGCTTTTCTTAATATAAGTCGCGTTTCCGCATTAGTATACACACTGTGTGTGCGGCCTTTGAAGTTGAAATGAACAAAAAAATTCGATCAACAAAAAATATGAGTCCATGTGCCAAAGATAACTATCAAACTAAATGCATGTTCTATTCAAGTGGCGCAAAAATTTTTCCTAAATTTAAACGCTTGCTAACATAACGTGGAGAAAAACGTATAACGGCTATTTTCCAGAACTTGTAATTTGTCACAGAGAGTTCTGTCTGTTAGTAGAATGGTTGCACAAAAATATCGTGCAAAAATACCGTTATTTTATCATACCGCTTTCGATTTATGAGCAGTTGCAAAAAGAGTATACAGGGTGTCATATTCAAGTGACGCGGAGTGTATGTAAAGTACACCGGGAGAAATAATATCCATTGGAAAAATTGGTTATAAATGAATCGAATTTCGTTATATTTCAGCAGCTCTATTATATAGCTGAACTAGATGATTCCCTCGACGTTGTACGCGGCCATGCTGCGAGAGAAAGAGATAAAACGCGTTTCTATATAGTTTCCCTATCCTTTGTCTCCTCTTTTGTGCAATGATTCGCAATGCCACACTATTCTATCGTCATTTACGATCTCTTTATTGTTGTTGTTGTTGTTGTTGTTGTTGTTGTTGTTGTTGTTGTTGCTGTACTCTCTCTCTCTATCTCGTCATATACGTTCTTGTTGTTGTTGTACTTGTGGCTGCTGTTGCTGTAGCTGTTGTTGTTATTGTGCTTGATGCCGGCAACACCAAAGAAGAGAGAGAGAGAGAGAGAGAGAGAGAGAGAGAGAGATGCAGCTTAGTCTGTAGCAAACGTATTGTATTGTACATACGTAGTATATATTTATATACAAATTAGAAATTAATAAAAAACTAATAAAAATAAATAAAATTTCTAAAATAAAAGTAGCCTAAGTTACTCCTTATTACATCAGCTATCTGCCAGTGAAAATCGGTCCCGTCAAAATCGGTCCAGCTATTTTAGAGATTAGCCGGAACAAACAAACAGACACGTCTGTCAGACAGATAGACAAAAATTGTAACAAAATTTATTTTGGTATATGTACCGTGTTCACATCCATATGCATTTAGTAAAAAGCGGTTATTTTAATATTACAAACAGACACTCCAATTTTATTTATCTGCATAGATTGGATTTGATACACATGTAAAGGTCACCAGGAGAAGTAAGATCCGCTGGAAAGTGGGCTGTGCCACGCTGCAAACAATTAGCCATATTGTAGCATTGTTTTGTTATAGTTTTTTAACGACTGCGGTAAAACTATTGTGAGCTATAAAGTTTCAAGTTACACACTTCTGCTGTACCTAGAGAGTCTATACCGTGAGTAGCTGTGAGTTTTTATAAAAAATGCGCTACACCTATAAAACCTTCGAAGTCTCCATTTTTTTTTTTTTCATATTATACTAGGGGCTCCGCCCCCTGTTAGCTTCGCTCGCAGAAATGAAGAATAAGTAATAAAGCTTAGTCAAAAAAAAAACAAAAACAAAAATAAGAAGGGTTCCTCATTTCCACACCAACGCAGAGGTAGAGGATTTGGCGCCTTTTTTCTATAATGTGGTGTCCCCAATAGGTATAATCCACTGTCAACCATGCAATAGAAGTTCTGATAGATTCTGTTTGTTCAGAAACTCGACAGGATAATGGACAGCATTGTCAAGTTCAATGACTGAGTCCAAAACAAATATTGCTCGCTAACCAATCTAATGATTTTTCAAAAATATATGAATTGTCACACAATATTCTTGCTCTTCGAGAGATGTAAGAACTGCTTGCAATCATTAGGATATAATAGAAATAGATATAATCTATGACCGATGTAGGTCTTCGCTTATTGTAAAACGTCCCTATAAACAGCATTTTTTGTTTTACCATCAGGAGTTAAAATAAATAAGTTGCTAGCAGAACTAACTTTTGAGCAGGCCACATAAAATTGACCATGGGAGAAGCAATCATCTCTTAGGTCTAGCAATTGTGTATTTGGCGGGAAACTCAGCAGATTTTACGAAGGAATAAAGCTAGATTTGGTCGAAAAACACAGATTTAGCGGGAAAAGGCTAGATTTGACGGAAAAAAAATCCAGATTTGGCAAACGAAACCGAATCTGTGACCCCGAATTTGACCGCCATGCAATTCGATTTTCGCAAAGCGCCGTCTTACGTCTTGCTAGATTTGGTCGAAAAACACAGATCTAGCGGGAAAAGGCTAGATTTGGCGGAACAAAATCCAGATTTGGCAAACGAAACCGAATCTGTGACCCCGAATTTGAACGCCATGCAATTCGATTTTCGCAAAACGCCGTCTAACGTCTTGCATGATAAAAGTGTCTCATCTATGTTGTGTGAAAATTTCAGCCTCCTAGGTCTTATGGTTTGGACTGTGCAATGATCAGTAAGTGAGTCAGTCAGTCAGTCAGTTAGTCAGTCAGTCAGTGAATGCGGAAAAAGAATTTTATATAGTATATAGATTTGAAAAATAAATACAATCTGCATTGACTTAGACAACATTCAAATAGTTGAATGTGTAAACAAACAAACAAACAAACAAACAGATATGACTGTATCGACTATTATCGAGGACCTTGTTAAGAATATATGTATACACTTTATGCATACATATATCTGCTATGTACGAGATAACTGTGTAGATAATATATTAAACAAACAAAACGAAACCACAATTTAATAAAAAGTATCGTTGACTTATAACAGACCACAGAGCAATTGACAGTTGCCTAAACGTCTTGCTAAACTAAATGAAAACATTTTTTTCCTTACATTTTTTTAGACAGCGTCTCAATTGACTTTTTGTCGTCTTCATTTTATTCCCTTTTTTTTTTCTTTTTTTGGTTGCTTTTTATCTGCACAATTTCTCGTTTTCTGAGATTTTGTTCATACTCGTCTTCATATTTTTAAATATTTAAACGAAGCACAATGAATTCGTTCGACGGAAAGAGATGCTATTTTTTATTATTATGATTTTTTTTTTTTTTTAAGTATTTTATTTAAGGAAGTAAGAGCTGTTAACAAGCGTCCAAGAATCGCTTTAAAAGCAAACACGTGCTGCTCTATTACCGCTTTTGACACGCTACATTTTCACAATTTTTCGCCATTTTAAAATAGCATTTGGTCCCCTGATTCCATTTGTTTTTCTTTTTAATATTTTCCATTAGAGCAGCTTTTTGCGAGACTATCGAGAGACACACACACACACATACACACATACACAGTCATATACACAAAAAGTATGATGACCAAAAACTGAATGGAAAAAAATTTTTTTTTTTTTTTTTTTTTGTAAACTTAAAACTCTGACTAAAATGGGAAAAGCAACCCACAAGCATTGTGTGTCGAGGGGAAAAAAAAATCTATATACCTATATATACTTATGGCTGTCAGCGACAGCGATTCGAATCGCTAGTGCTGTGTAGCTATGAAAAAAGACAACGTAAAAGACCAGGGGAGATATTGTGAATTAGATAGAGTTAGAGAGTGAAGGGCGTCATCGACAGCGACAGCGACATCGACATCGATGGCAACACTTCTAGATCAGTGAAGCATAAGAAATTTGTCGAATCGTTTGTTTGACGCTTGAGTAGACTTGAAGCGATAAGCGGTTGGTTAAATTCGCAGCATGAAGGGGCGAAAATAGCAAATTGAACGTCGAAACGATAGACAGCGTGTGCGAGAGAGAAAGACAGAGACAGAGTTGCGGTTTATTGTTAAAGGTATAATGAGAAGCATGTTGAGGAAGTAAGAGTATTACTATATATGCATTATGTCTGCTTTTCTACAATATGTATAGAATTTTAACTGAACAAAAATTGAAAAAAAAAAAAAAAAAAGCCAGCAGTGCGTATGAGCAATAAAGTCAATACATTTAACAATATTACACACATGCAGTGTGAGAATTTTATGTATTTATGTTCAGCGTTGCAATGCCTGCTAGCACTGATTCGTACCCCAACAATAACAAAACAATATTGAAACCATTCCCGATAACTAATTGCATGAAAATTATGCATTGCAGCAGAGCTTGATAAAATAAAGTACATATACTTCGATTTCATAGATCGATTAGTGACACAAGAAAACAAAAACCACAAGAAAAAACGTTAGCTTCGGTGGAACCGCGGCTTTAATACCGCCCACACCAAGTTTCAAGTTGTCTACTCAGCAGGTATAAATAAGATAAATAGTTGTTGAACAAAACAACCAAAAGTGTGAAGAAAGTTCATTGAGGGGTTACTGATAAACGTACGCTTTAATAATTATGTGCATCGTCTGTCCATAAAAAGCCACCATATCAAATAGTTACACTTTAAAAAAAGAAGGGGCCACGCTCATTTATATATATAATAGAGTTCTCGCATTGCTCGAAATTCAAACTTTTGTCTTTAAAGTGTCCAACAATTAAGATATACATAATACAGTAGTCACACGGAAAATGCACTTGCACTTCGAAATTAACGCTGTCCAGCCACTGGGGGGCCAATGGGGGCGAACATCTTCGCGTTTTCACACACCGACGAACGAACGCATGCCGAAGTCGGCTTTTTGATGCTAAACGGAAACAAAACTTTAAGTAGTTACGTTGCATTGGTTTTTTTTATTTTGGCACACTGTACATTTTATAACTCAGAAATAAGTCACACTTTGGGTGCTCTCCTTTTAGACAGCCCTGCTCTAAGGGCCGCCCAGAAAGTGAACGGTATTAAGTAAGCAATTTATTTCCCATAATTAATGCGTAGTTAAGCAATAAATTAATACAAAGTTATAAACAAAATTTTGTTTGTGTATGCATTTTGTCCCTTCTTTGTTTTAAATATTTATTTGATTACTCTTCTTTTAATATGTTACCAATTAAAATACTATCAAAAATGCACTCAACTGATGCTCGCCAATATGTTTGCGAGTGCACCCACAAAAGTTTCGAACCTAACGTCGAGCTACTCGATCAACATGCTTTACAATGTGAATCGCCCTTTACAGCACGACAGAGATAGACAATATTTGTTTCTCTATTCTTCCAACTGAAACCAAAGGAACCGAAAGAAACAAAAACAAGAAAAAACATTAACTTCGGTTGATCCGAAGCTCTAATACCATTCACACAAAATTTTAAATAGTATTGTAAAACATAAAAGTGTGGGTTTAAGTTGGGGCTACCCCAAAAAGTGGGTGGTACACGCTCACTAGTAGATGTGTATGAAGCGCTGTAGTTGATATGTATGATGCCGCCATATCGAATTGCAAGTTGATATTGACGTTTTCCATACAAATGCATAAAAGTGCGCTGTGGATTTATATGGGACTACCTCAAAAAGTGGACGGGATACGCCCATTTGTATATGTATATGAAGCTGTTGTCCACTAAAAATCTACCAAATCAATTTTCAAGCTAATATTGATTTAAGTGAAGCATTTTTTCATTAAAAACACAAAATTGCATAAAATACAAATCTGCATGCATTTGAACCAATTTTCGAAGCAATTTTATCACTCTGAATTGGGTACCGTCAAAATGCGTTATTTAAAGACTTCAATAGCTTCTGAAGGCATCAAAAAACATTGAGCACGCAATGCATTTTTTATGTGCGGCAACAAATAGAAGTCATTAGTTGCCAAATCAGTGCTGTAAAGCGAATTGGCGCAATGACGTTTCGATGTTTTGAGTACTCAAAAGCCCTCTTGTGTGAATCGCTGTGTGCAAGCTCGCATTGTCATGTTGGAGAACGATCCGTCTGCGGCGGCTGGCATTTCTCAACTTTCCGAAACTTCTGCTAAACAAATGGTTGTGTACCATAAAGTTAAATTGACCTTACTACGTTACTCTCATCGAACAGTTGCGACATGACAAGTTTTCCTTTCTTGTGTTTTTCTTTGTTGTGCGTCGTTCGCGAAGAAGTTTTATTGGATTTAGCTTGTCTCGGAACACCCATACAATCAATTGCTGTTTTGTGTCGAGTGCATATACATATATAGGCCCAAGCTTCGTTACCAGTTGCGATGTCATAGACATACTATTTTGTTCCAACACGGCTGTATTTCTTCAACATTTCTTTGCACCAATCGATACAAAACATTTTTTTGCGCAATAGTCAAATTGGAGTTCATGTTGGAGAACTTTAAAACGTGATTTAATCTTTATTATTTCTCTTGGTATCTACAATTTTAACATATTGATGCAAAGTTTTGAACAAAAATGTAGAAACTCATTATATATCGCAGACTGACCTTATAAAAGCGCAGATTACGACAAAAATTCTTTCATCTTTTTTTTTCATCTGTATTATTTTCAGTGGTATGTGCTATATTATAATATACCACATGTGTAAAGGAAGAACGCTAAGAAACAACCAAGTGCAACACTAAGATTTCAATAATTCTTAGGTCACTTATATTATCACTGAATGAATCATTTATACACAAAATACCATTCTTCTACCTTCAATAGTTCTGAAGATTTATCGATTTTACTTTGGCACAGCCCAGTTTTTCGGATTACATTTAATTATTTCATACCCAGATTAATTTGTTTAATAAGCTTCCTGTTATTTCCTATTATTTCATACCCAACAAAATTGAGCTTCAATACTTAATCCCACTCATATACGCTACAATTATTGTTAATTAAGTAGTTATATTATTTTTAACTATTAAAAATTATTAAATCTAAGCAATCTTTCCCAAATACAAAATTCAGCATTGTCGGGCAACGGCGAGTGTTCAGAGTGTTTGAGATTTGGCAGCACCCAAAGCTAGCGTTCTTTATTGTTCTATGCTTTATTGATGAATCGGTTTGTGGTTTTTCATTAGACTTTATTATTGCACAAGTATCGTTTATTGTTTATTGTTCATTGTTAGTTCCAGTTCATGGCTTATAACAATGCAAAGTAAAAGCCCAGTGAAACAAAGCAAAAATACAAACAAAAGAAATGATTGACATCACAGTATATTACGAATTACAAAATGACATGTTCCAAGGATTCGTTTTCAAAAAGTATCACATTAAATACGCCATACTTTTGTAGAACTTACAAATCTCATACTTCTTTTTGCAATATCGTATTGCGTTTCGTTTGACAGTTAAATAAGTTTGGCAAACGATTTGCTTTAATTTTTCTTTTTGTTTTTTTTTTGTTTGTTTATATATAATTCTCATTTGTGTTCCAACTTTCTACATTCCCACGCTTCATTTGTCGTTGTGTGGCTCTAGCTTCTTCCAAAACAAAAAAACAAAAAAACAAAAAAAAAAAACATGGCGGCTGGAGCTGTGCAGAGCGACAAGGCACTTCCTGCGATGTTACACTTAATAAATCAGCAGCTCTAATTATTATCGACACCCGGTCGACGGCTGGCGTTGCGTGAGTCGACACATCGAAAACAATGCTTACAAAAATACTTTGCACCTCAAAACGCTCTGCCCGCATTATACCCCTAAGCCCTGCACCGGGCCACTAAATTCTGACCCTCCCATTATATTCATATTGTCACCATCAGGTGGCGCATGGCACATTTATTCATTATATTATTTATAATTTCGTTTGTTCGAAATTTATTTTTATACTATTGTAGGATACATTTCTGTTTTTTTTTTGTTGTTTTTTCTATGTTTTATCGTGCGCTATAAATTCATACATTCATTTATCGGCGGGCGGGCGGGCGTGCGGCTGGCATAATTATTTACACGCTCAACGCTAATTGTGCTAACGCAAGCCGAGCGTCAAGTCGTGGAAGTGTTATTGCTTCCGATTCATAGCAGTCAGAAATACGAGAGGAAACCATTTAAATAGAAGTGCAAAACTATTATGGGAAATATAAAGAAGTGAAAAGCCAAAAAAAAAAAATGAAAATATTTCCATTTTAACTATCAAAATACGAGAGTTGTCTCGTATATTGTGGCCATCCTAAGTGACATTTGACATTTTTTTTGCCTAAATCCAAGCAAAATGTTTTGATGTTCACAGAAAAAAAAAAGATCACCAAAATCCATTATCAAAACTACATCATATTTATCAAAAAGAAGTTAACCTAAGAGTCGTTAAAATGACATGTTCGAAAATATCAAATTTATCTTTTGGTTGAATTTTAGCAGAATAAAACAAAATTTGATAAATTTGCTCAATAAAGTGGCACTTCACAAACGGCATGATAAGAACAACATCATCTTAACAATCTCGACTAACAGGACACCAACGAGTCGAGTCGCCAAATCACAACAAACTGATTTTCTCATCGACAGTTACCGAGAATACACAAAAATAATTTTTTTCTTTTCTATTTTTAGATTCGACACATTCTAGCTCTCTCGCTCCATTTTCTTTCTTCATGTCTTTTAGTTTGCCTATTTTTGAAGTAGCAAATGATACGATTTAAGATCAATTTATTATTTATCACATTAATTTGAAACGTTTTCATATCAATTCATATATCATATTGATCTTTCATATTGATCATACTATCATATTGATCATTTGATCACTTTTAATATCCGAGTGCTATGAAAACAAGAAAAAACGTTAACCGAAGCTCTAATACCATTCACACGAAATTTGAAATAGTATTGAAAAACATAAAAGTGGGGGCTTAAATAGGGGCTACCCCAAAAATAGGGCGGTATACGATATTTATGAACCGATATAGTAGATGTATAAGATGTGTAAGATGCCACCATATCGAATTTAAAGTTGGTATTGACGTTTTTCATACAAATGCATAAAAGTGAGGTGTTAGTTTATATGGGATTAGGGGGACTAAGTGGGCGGGACACGCCCATTTGTATATGTATATAAAGCGGTTGTCCACTAAGATCCACCAATTGAAATTTCAAGCTAATATTCATTTAAATGAAGAATTTTTTCATAAAAAACACAAAATTGCAGGGTGGGTTTGTATGTTAAGCGGCTGACCATAAAAAGGCACCACATCGCATTTCAACCTAATATTGAGTTTAATAAAGAAGTTTTCATACAAAAAGTCAGAAGTGGGCGGTGCATTTGTATGAGGGCTACCCCAAAAAGTGGGCGTGGCGGGACAATCTTGACACTCTACTAAACTGCAATAAAAACAAGTGTATATGCAAAATCTCAACTAGATAGCATTAAAATTGGTCGCCAAGAAATGCGCAACAACATACAGACGGACAGACGGACATAGCTAGATCGACTCGTCCCGTGTCGTCGCGCTGATCAAGAATATATATACATTTCACACTATGTGTGAATGGTATAAAAATATTTAAATTATAAAAAATCTGGTGTTCTTGCAATTAGAGTGGACACATTTTTTGTTTGAAGTTCATACTTCTATCTGCATTATCACTGAACGTTGCAGTGATTTCAAATGAAACCATTTGGTCAATTTAGATCAATTTATTAACAAAATAACTCAAAGAAGAATAAAAAATAATATTAAATAAATATTAAATAAAAAACTGCTGCTTTTGCTAGTGGAAGCTAATGCGAGAGGGCAATTTTTTTATATCTATATTTTTCTTTTAAATTTATTCTTCAATAATCAGCCTGCTTTTTTAAAATTATTAAGTAATTCTATTTGAAAAACTGATTCTTCTTCTTGCTTCGTTGAACTAAAAGTGACAGAAAACTCAACTCAGAATGTCAAATACTTAGGTTACCGGCAAATGTTTTGTACCGGGTGACCGTGCCTTTGCAAATATTTTTGTACATGGTTTAGATATGTCGGTGTAGCCGAAGCTCTGCTGATAGAATGGATTCAGCGAGAAAAAGTAGATTTCAGAGTATCATGCAACTCGAATAGGGAAATGAAATTTCGTTGTTTATTTTTACAATTGAAAATTTTGAATCATAGAAATATTAAAATTTTTGAAACATAGTATGTGGATGGTATTACCTGTTTATGTGAAGGTTTGTAACGCTTTAAAGAAAGCATCGTAAGCCCCATAAAGTATATATATTCTTTATCAGCTCTTCTTGATCTGTCTAGATGTTGTTGCGCATTTTTTGGAGACCAAATTGTTAGATAGTTGGTTGTAAGTCGGGACATGAACTTCTTTTATTGCACTTTAATAGAGTCTCCATAATGATTTGCCACTGCCATTTTTTGAAGTGGCCCCCATACGAACAACCTCCTCCCCTCCTTTGACTTTTTGTATGAACATTTTGTTATAGCTGTCACCTTAAATTAGGACATGGTGAGGTTCTCTGAAAGGACTCTTCAAGGACAACGGTCAATGTTGACGGCGTCTTATGGACAGATATTTTTCGTCAATTCTTCGAAAACTTCTGACAAACAAATGATTGCATACCATTCAGAATGAAAGAGTTGCGACCATATTTATACCATTCACACATAGTGTGAAGTATTATTTTTGGAGCAACATCCATACAAACCACCCGACTCCATGTATTTGTAACTATTTTACTGCAATCAAAATCAATGTAAATATTGACATGGTTCCCATACAAACAACCCATCCACTTTTGGCTTTTTTATGACCGCTTCGCTTCACATGCTCCAAAAAGTGGACCAAATTAGACCACGGCTCTCTTCTGCACATCACTATGAATGTTTTAAATAAATAAAAATATATTACGTGAAGTTGTTTATTTACTTGACGATAAATATTGAATAGTTTCAGATGAGAATGTTTTCATGTTTCATATTTTTTAGAGCATAATCGGGTTTTAGTTTTTGAACTTACTTTCTATTTTGCAATGAGGTTTTGTTGTTTTTTTGTTGTTGTAAAATTTCAAAATGACTAAAACTTAGCCCTTGATGTTATTGCAAATCAAGACAAATTATTGCGAAGTAAAATAAAATAATAAAGTTTAAACAATTCATTGTATATTCTACTGTGCGTGTTCAAACACAGGGTTGCATATCACCGCCAAAGACAGCCAACAAACGTCTGAGAGCACATCTGCAAGCTGTTCACACGTACTCGTATGTGGTGTCGAATATTCGACACATTGCCAGTGTGTGAACGTAGCTTAAAATTCAAGGGATAAGTTAGCCCATGGTAATTGTTCGTAATCGGCCGCATTTATTTTTTGGTAATCTCGGATTGAAACGAGCTAAGGGTTTAAATAGGGGCTACCCGAAAAAATGGGGGTACACGTCCATTTGTAGATGTGTATGAAGCGATGTAGTAGATGTGTAAGATGCCGCCATATCGAATTTCAAGTTGATATTGACGTTTTCCATACAAATGCATAAAAAAGAGCTGTGGGTTTATATGGGACTACCTCAAAAAGTGGGCGGGACACGCCGATCTGTATATGTATATGAAGCGGATGTCCACTAAAATCCACAAAATCCAATTTCTATCTAATATTGATTTAAATGAAGAATTTTTTTCATAAAAAACACAAAAGCGCACGGCGGTTCTGTATGGGGTTTCCCCAAAAAGTAGGCGGGCCACGCCCAATTGTCTATGTATGTTAAGCTGCTGTCTATAAAATTATACCATTTCGCATTTCAACCCAATATTGACTTTAATAAAAAAGTTTTCGTACAAAAAGTCAAAATTGGGCAGTAGGTTTGTATGGGGCCTACCCCAAACAGTGGGCGGGTTCTACCCATTAATGCATATGTCAACCATCCGACCACTAGAAGTTACCATATCAATTATTAAGTTGATATTGACTACAATAAAAAAGAGTTTCATACAAAAAGTCAAAAGCGGGCGGTGAGTTTGTATGGGGGCTACCCCAAAAAGTGGGCGTGGCGGGATAATCTTGACAATCTATTAAACTGCAATAAAATTCGGTCAAGCATCGAAACGTATAGGGACTCTAGAAGATCCTCTGATAGTTCGTTCCCAACGCTCTTAATGGCATTTGTTAATGCTTCGACGTCTTCGAATTGTCTACCAGAATGATAAACTTTACGAGAAAGCCATACCCACATGTTTTCAATGATATTAAGGTACGGAGATCACTCTAATATGGTTAAATTTTGGTCCTTTATTCACTTTTTTATCACTCGGGCGGTATGATTGGGGCATTATCATGTTGAAATGTCCAAAGAAGGGAATCCTAAGAAATGTTAGAAAAGTGTGGAAATGCTTTCTGCAGAAGCTCCCCGTAGCGTTCGGCATTTATCTTAGATGACACGAGTGAGAATAAATTGTGTTATTCCTTTCTTATGTCATGGAAATAGTAGTTAAAACATTCTGTTCCATCCAAATTTAAGCGTTTTTCAATCAGAAAAAACGATTTGGTATCACTCCCTATTCCTTGTCATGTGACACCGAGCAAAAAGAGAGCGAGCATGCTTACGAACGACGGCAAGCAGTGGACATTTTTTGTTTTAATTTCAATCTCCTTAGATTTTTTGATTTGCGTATCACTCGCCGTACAGCAGCCAAGTACTCGCCGTACTTGCATTTACTACCAAATTTAATCAAATTTTGGCTGCATAGCACATTGAGTTTGAGGCTTCTCGGGCAATTCTGCACTCTTCGCAACGCGTAAGTGCTTTCCTAGCCGACTTTCGCATATTTTTTAGAAAATGACTGACAACAATCTGACTTCTAGAGACTTTTTCTGCCATTTGTCTGGTTGCAAGATTGCTGTCGCGATATGCCAATATTTTGCGTTTTTCCTCCGAAGTTAGCGCTACATTACGACTCATTTCTATATGCACCTTTATATGCACCTTTTAACTCGCGTAGTTAATCGCAAACTTAAATTTTATTTCATTCAATATCAATTTGAAACTTTGCATGAGAGCTCCTTACAAAGTGGTTCCCACACTTTAAAGGGAAGCTTATATTGTACATAAACCCATCAGCCACATTTGGGATTTGGCTTGAAAAACATTTTTTACAGGCTATATCGAAAGCTTCACATAAATATTAAGGGTCGCTCAATTTTTGGAGTGGCTCCCGTACAAACATTCCAATCATGTTTATGTTTTTAGGCTTTACATAATTTTTCTTTTAAGATTTATTGCAAAAGTCTGCTTGCCTTTGGCGGTTATGCATTTGCATAACCGCATTTGCATCTTGGTGATACTCATCTCCAAATACATTTCCGCACAGTCACATCCATTGAAATATCGCTTTTGACTTGTGATTTGGCTAGTCTGTCTTACTATATTGCATAGGAGAATCGTTTTGGCTATATGATATTTGAAAAAATGGGCGATGCCGTGAACCCAAACAAGATAAAAACCAAATTCGTCATATCTCAGCAATTATTTCACCGAACATTTTGAACGTAAACGTTGGGTGTGTTACTACCGATCGTAAGAGGGTCTCTGGCTGTGTGTGAGATTTGTTAAAGATGGGCCCGTTTATAAGAGAAGTATATCTTAGCCACTATTTTTGATGGTAATGCAAAAGTTTGCGATGTGACGCCTCCATAGAGAAAACATCAAATTTTTGAAACTACTTGACGTAGATTGATGAGAGTTGGTACATATGTAAAAGTACTGTATAAAATACGAACCACTGGAATATATAACCGCATATAATAGAAAACAAAAAGGGGCGTAGCAGCGCACGCCGTCTACACTAGTATTTAATGTTGGAGTAGATCAAAAAAATGTTGTATCTATTCGTGGCATTTAAAAAAAAAATATAACTTTGTGTAGCTATATTATAAGAATAAAAGTGTACATATTTTACACTTATTTCTTAATTGTGCCAGACCTAGCAAAAATTTTGAGCTAACGTTAGCTTGAAAAGGTTAATAGGTTAGCATGCTTCGTGCTGGTTATTATATAATCACGTTGCTTACTTCCCAACTCTCCATTATGCGATTTTTCCAACGTTATGCGACAGGAATTAACACTCTTTATTGTTACTAGCTTTGTTGTTGTTGTTGTTGTTGTTGTTGTTGTTGTTGTTGTCGTTGTGCTTTTGAATTGCGTGCGGTTGACTAATATTCAAAGGCATCGCTCAACCGAAAACGAAATTAATTACTCAACTCAACTAAATTCGACTCGACTCAACACGATTTGACACTGAACATGGATCGAGAAACCCCGCCGTGGCCTCTTGTTCAACCACTTCGCTGCTCGCGGTAATTAATGGCAGCAAAGCAGGCGGTGTGGCGAAAGGATGTGGCAAGGTGTGGCGCGAGGTCGATTGCGTTGCTAAATGCTCTTTGAAGTGCGACGCGGGTATGAGTGTCGAAAAACAACAACAATGGGCAAGCAGGTCAGTTGCTATCTTTAAGATTGCGCATAGGCTGCCTTTAATATTAAAACAGCAACCGAATTTCAAGCAAGCGACCAAAATGATTTTGCAGATTTATAGCCGCGGCAGCATATTAGTTGTATTCAATTTTCACGAAAAAAGAAACAAACAAAAATAAAGACAAGCAGCACCGAATAGAGAAACGAAAATAATATCAAAAATCATTACAACGCATGCTGACTTGCATAATCGAACTGGGTGTACTCCATGGCAAAGGACTATTTTGCTGCTTAGCTTCATTCACTCAATTCGTTTCGTGTTTATCTTGATACTCTTTTCGTAGTAAAACAGTCGCTGCAGATTGTCCTGGGGCAAAGCTTGAGCTTAAGCACTATGCTATCAAGAGCAGCCCCTCGTACTTATCGTCATCAGCAATGTCTTTCGCTTTGGTGCAGCTGAAAGCCCCAAGCAGCAAGTTGCCAAAAATAATTTTCCAAAAAATAATGTTGAGTAGTCTACGAGTATATACTAATATACGCCAAAAGTGTGGAGTGACAAAAATATATATACATACATATATATATATATATATATATACATATATACACATATGTACTTAGATTGGGCGCGGATGCAGACTTTCAAAATATGCTCCACTCATTGTTATGTTCATTGATTGGGTGTAAATAGTGTATATCGTAGCAAAGATGTGGGTATCTGTGTGTCTGTGTGTGTGAGTGTATGGACGTGGCTAAATCCGAATGATGCCACACAAACTCGCACAAATTTTGACTGGTTTAGCTGATGAGTAAGCAACATTTGAGCTTAAATTCATTCTACAGGTTCATTGC
This sequence comes from Leucophenga montana, assembly GCA_035044765.1. Classification (NCBI taxonomy): domain Eukaryota; kingdom Metazoa; phylum Arthropoda; class Insecta; order Diptera; family Drosophilidae; genus Leucophenga; species Leucophenga montana. The sequence continues at coordinate 195,479 of JAWNNQ010001344.1, read as the reverse complement.
AATATCTTGTAAAAAATGAATGAATGGCAACGAGCATGTGTTTGAATTAGCCATAGTATTAAATTGGGTAAACGCAAGGCACAGTCAAATTTCTAGAAAATCAATCAAATTCAAGTAACAAGTAATTCAGGCATGTTTCAAATGTTTATTGGTCTAGAAGTTGTTTTTTAACTCAACTTTCGCCCAACTTCAGCCGAACCACAACGATCGGCATATATCGCAAACTATTTTTTCTAACGAAAACCATTGATCATAATTCAATGAATGGTATAGTATGTTATAATTTTATGAACCATAGTGATAACAGTGCGCTTTATGCATCTTTATGAATGATCACCTACGTGATCAATGTGCTCGAATCGGTTAAACTGCGAAGTTCGCAAAACATTCTTATAATAACAATTTCTTACATAGGGCAATAAGTTCTTTCTTCGTATTTTGTTTTGTGCCCAATAAATCGAAACAAGAAAGAACTCTTCAGTCGATGAGCTCGGCTTCGAGGTATCTCGATCTTGTATCTCTTTTATGGTTCCTTATAAGTATGAACCATAAATTTTATTCTTTAGTGATCCGATGAAAAATTAGAATTAATTAAAAAGAAAAACAAAAAAAAAATGTTTATGCTTTAACTCAAAAATGGGGGCTATCCCCTAATAGTGATTCGATGGAATATTTTGTTACGCCAAATTTAACATTTCTAGCTTATTTAAGAACAAAAACAAAAAATTCATATAAAAACTTAAGAATGCCGGACAAGTTTGTATGACTACTCTTTATAGTGATCCGATCTGGAGCTATGTGGTAAATTTTATTACAAATTACATAAGATACGCAAAATTTAAAACAAAACCATTATCGGCATCACTAAGGATCATATTAATATATGTGCGACCTCTATTAAATGGTCAGCTTACATTAGATACACCAAATTTGGCGTTTTAACAACAAAACCAAAAAAAAAAAAAAACAAGAAAGAACGTTAACTTCGGTTGGACCGAAGCTCTAATACCATTCACACGAAATTTTAAATAGTATTGCAAAACATAAAAGTGGGCATTTAAATAGGGACTACCCCAGAAAATGGGCGGTACATGCCCACTAGTAGATACATACATATGTATGAAGCGATGTAGTTGATGTATAAGATGCCGCCATATCGAATTTCAAGTTGATATTGACGTTTTCCATAGAAATGCATGAAAGTAAGCTGTGGGCTTAGATGGGACTACTTCAAAAAGTGTGCGGGACATGCCCATTTGTATTAAACTGCAATAAAAAGAAGTATCTGTGCAAATTTTCAACTGGATAGCATAAAAGTTGGTCGTCAAAAAATGCGCAACCACATACAGACAGACCGACACACAAACGGACAGGCGAACAGACGGACAGACAGACGACGGACATGGGTCGACGATGCCTCCTTTAATGCGTTTACACACTTTCAGACAAACTGATAATACCATTTCACAGTATGTGTGAATGGTATACAAAAATTAATACAAAAGCTTAAAAATGTCTCTCTCGCACAGTCTGCTAGATCGGTTCGGTTAAACAGATGGTCTGACGGACGGAAAATCTTACATATCTATATCGACTCGTCTTCCGATACTTTATAAAGTCTGACACGCCTCCTTCTGCCTGTTACATACATTTGCGCAACCCTAATATACCCTTTACCCAATGGGTACAGCAATCGAATATCAACCAAACGCAAATGCACGAATTACGAATACATTGTAAATATACATGTGGTTGGCGTTCGAATTGTTACCAACTTCACGCTTCTGTAACAATCAAACAGCTAATGACATCGTGCTCTTGTTTTGTCAAGCGTAGTTGTTATATTGTTTACAAGCCTACCGAAGCATATTGTTTTACGTTGAAAAAGTTATCGAAATGCAATTCAAACGCAACAGTTGTATTGCTTTGTATTTGTCAGAAAAATCGCAAATCGACATTGTTAATGAGCTACGTCATTTACGTGTGAACAAAATGTTTGTGTATCGTACCATTACACGTTACAATGATACTGCTTGTATCAAAAACTACCCTGGAGGTGGTCATCCAAAAACAGCAACATCGGCATAAATCGCAGAGGCGATATCGCAACCGATTAAGTTCTACTGAGGTGAAACACTTGCACATTAGTGGCGTTAGGGCTTAAAGGTAAATAAACAAATCTACCGTGAAAACATTTCAAAAGATGCTTTGTTACCTTGGACACGTAAACAATTCGATAGAAACCATTGGATATTTCAACCAGGCTCGATACCATCCCAAAAAACTAGAGACACCCAACGGTTTTTACACAAGATAACGTTCCGAGCTTCATTTCTTCACAACAACATATTCCCCAGACTTAAGCATAATGGATTTTTCCATATGGTTCATTCTGGAGGCCCAAGTGTCAACTAAAAAATGTGTTACGGTTAACACTCTTCGCCGAAAATAAGACAAAATACCATCGTAACACATTCGTGCAACATAGTATGCCTTACCGGACAAACTAGATGCTTCGAGCTTCGTCCCCTATAATTTCCGTTCTCTCTCGCTAAATTTGTATTAAAAAATGTCTGTTGTCCTCACTAGTTATTTTCTTCTGTTTCTTACTATGCCATTATTCCATTCCATTTTCGTTTTATAATAATTTTGTTGCTTTGACTTTCTTCATTTTGTTAGTGGAAGTGATTACTTCTCTTGATTCCATCGTGCCAATTTTTTTTCGCTGCAATCTAAAAAACAACTTCTTTGAAGCAAAGGTCAGATGCGCAAATGATTTATAAAAAATTTGTGTTTCTAGCGTTGGCTGAAATCATACATGTTTTGCCAAGCCCCAGTTTGGCCAGTTTGGCAAAACACAGCGGTCAGATGTACAGCAAATCATTTGGCACTCAGATTTAGTGCAAATTTAGGTTGCGCACAAATCATTCAGTTTAATTTAGGTTAAGACATCATTTAGTTTGCGGCAAACGTATTTTCTTTAAACTATAAAATTCAAGGTTTGAGTTTTTCTTCGTAATCGGTCGCATTTAGTTATAGGTTTTTGTTATTTGAGCATTGTACACTGCGATATTCAATGCAAGCATTAAATTTGAAACATATGCAAAGCAAAATTTTTTCGAATTATATACACCATTTAAATAAATTGAAGCAAAATACACCTAAACAAGAAAGAATACTCGAATGTTCACTACTACGAAATACCCTGTAATCTTGTAGAACAATCGGTTACAATCAGCGAATAAAACCGACACCGTTAACTGAAATTAACCGAATCAATTTGAGAATCGAAACCGGAATTTTTTTTTTTACCGACATGAAATAAAATCCCTTGTCAAAAAGCTTCGCACGCCGTCCATAAGCTACCTTATGCTAGATAGGAAGTTAATGAGGCCACTAATTAATTGTACTACTCGTTGGAGCTCGACCTATTTGCTGGAGAAGAACGTGCCTGACTTCTGCGCCAACTTTGCGGTTATATTTTTAGATATATTTTTAAACCAACTGATATAATGTAAAGGTGACTTCTGAATAGAGGAAACTATTTGGATGGCAGGTTTGACAGATTATATTCCAGAATTTTATACGTTGCTGAAAAACTGCAACTATTTGAAGAAAGTAGTCCTAGTTGATGTAATTTATCTGCAACTGGAGACGAACTCGATGCATACATGGATATGTTGAATAAGATTCGAGAAGTTACAAAAAGGAATGTAATGTCAAAAACTAATCTATTACCTTCAATTAAGTTTTTTTTTTTTCAGACTAAAACGATTAAAAAACAACAAAACAAAAAGAGAAATGTAATGAAATAGTGGTTAGAAAATTTCGCAGAAAGGTTCGAATAGTCACTCGCAGCGTTTGTTTTCAGGCATCAATATCGGCTGGGCGCAAAAACTCTCATTGACATAATGCTTTTAAAATGTAATTCCGAAGCTTCAATACTCTTCACACGCATTAAAAAAATTACTGCCAAGACCGTTGGGTTTATGTGAACTATCTCTAAAATTAGGCGAGACATGCCCATTAATATAATATATAATGCTTCCGTCTGTAAGAAGGCTCCACATAGAATATTAAGTTGGTTTGTGGCTTAACTCTACTAAGAAAAAAATAATACAAAGTGTGTCTAAACAGAAACAGGACTTTTTAAAAATAGCTGTTTCTGGTTGCGCCACCTATTGGTAGGTACATGTGTTGGCAAGGTACATCTTTCACTGACAGCTTTTAAAAATGTTATGACAATCGGACCACTACAAGCGAAGTTATCGCGCGCTAAAAGTGACAGTATCTTTTGGGCATCGGTCGAAAAATGAATCTCGAACAAAGAGCAAATATTAAGTTCTGTTTTAAACTTGCTAAAACATTCACCGAAACGTTGGAAATGATAAAACAAGTTTATGGTGACAATTGTCTATTCCGCAGCAATGTTCACGAATGGTTTAAACATTTTCAAGAAGATCGTGAATACCTCTGTGACGATGAAAAGTCGGGCCGGCCAAAATCAGTGGTGATCGAAAAGAACATTGAAATAGTGCGTGAATTCATGCAAAATAAGCCAAAATCTTCGTTGCGTTCTATGGACATGGAATTAAATATTCCCAAAAATTTGATTCGTCGCATTTTGACGGATAAATTGGATCTATGGAAGGTGTGTGCACAGTTTGTTCCGCACAAATTGACTGACGACCAAAAATGCGATAATGCGCCGTCTCATCGGTCGACACTTATCACCAATTTTCTCACCAAAAATGGCATTTTAACCATCAACCATTCACCGTACTCGCCTAATTTGGCTCCGTGTGATTTTATCTATTTGAAAAAATACATTTGGAAAAAGACATTGAGGGAGGGCTATGAGGAAGATTCATTTTTCGATCGTTGCATAAAATAAACTGTCACTTTTAGCGCGCAATAATTTCGCTTGTAGTGCTCCGATTGTTATAAAATTTTTACAAAGGTACATCCTTGTCAGTGCAGGATGTACTGTTCGAAATGGTGCCACCACCAGAAATAGCTATTTCTAAAAAGTCTTGTTTCTTTTGTATATTATTTTACGAAAATTAAGCGAAACAAAAAAATGTTTCTTACTGAAAAAAAAATTAAAATTTATATCTATTTTAAACTTAATATTGTACATAAACTTACACATTTGGCTTTTCATCATGTTTCATCTTAAAAATTTGCGCAAATTATTTGCCATAATAGCCCATTCGCAAGCATGGCCAACCTCAGGGTGGCAAAAGTTTGCATGCAAAACAATTGACGGTCACACATGTGGCAAACGTATTTGGTGGTTTTTTCTTTGCTGTTTCTATACAAAACAAGAAGAAAAGAAAAAATAAAATGTATACATAAAATATAAACGTTGGATTATTTGATGATACGAGTGGCGGATCTATTCCGGAAAATGTGAAACGTTTATTCACACGAAACCTGCTGCATTCACATAACTAAATTCGTAACTAAAAAAAAAAAAACAAGTAGGAGGTGTATTTGATATGGGTTTTTATACCAAACATCAGATAACTCTACTTGTATCAACAATTTAATGACTAGTTTATATAGACATAAAAAACGGTTAACGGACAGAGTCGCTACATATGGATTTGTCAGGTCGAGTTGATAAAATAATACGATTTAATGCGTTGCAAACTCTGTGACAAAAGTGTATCGTTCAACCTAAGTACTATTCACAACTGCGTAGTTATGAAGCGTGTATGGATTATAAGTGTAGTATAAATAAATTAAGAGTGAAATAAGTTCAAAGTATGAATACATTATTAGTATTGTATGGGGTAAATTACTATATTATTAATTCACAGTATATTTACATTTCACCCACACTTAACCAAGCTGTTTAAATTCAAATTCATCCGGCAAATACCACAGATTCTCTGCCGCCAAGCAACCAAATACAACAAAGCCAGTGGCCGGCCAGCAACCGAAACCGCGCTGTATTCAATTGAGCAGAGCAGCCTTCTTTGGTTGCTCGTCTAAAGTCGAAACTGCTGCGTCGTTCTGCTTCCCCCGTACCGCTGTACTGGTACATATCAGGATATACCGTACTCTATTAATAATAAAGTATTTGACCAAGAATGACAGTCGGATGTTGCACGCTAACAAGACTTCATGCAGCAATGTCAGAGAAAGAGAATATTTCGCTGCTTCTCTACTCAAATTGAGGCTAATTTAATTAAATCATAAATTTTTTGTCTTTTGCCATTTTCGCTTTTGTGTTTCATAATTGACTATAAATTAATTAAAGGGTTAATTAATATATGCAATTTAATTGCTGTTTGTGCGCGTGTTTCTCCGTGTAGGCTTTTTATTTTCTTGATTTTTTTTGTTTTTTTTTTTTTTTTGCTGGTTTCAACAAATCTGAATCTGAGCGCAAGGCTGTAATTATAGATTTGAAAGTGTAACGCATTAAAGGAGCCATCGTAGACCCCATAAAGTATATATATTCTTGATCAGCTCGACGAGACGAATCGATCTAGCCATGTCCGTCTGTCCGTCTGTATGTTGTTGCGCCTTTTTTGCGGACCAATTTTTATGCTATCCTGTTGAAATTTTGCACATACACTTCTTTTTAGAATAGAGTATTAGAGTATCAAGATTGACCTGCTACGCCCACTTTTTGGGGCTAGCTCCCATACAAATTCACCGCCCACTTTTGACTTTTTGTAAACATTTTTATTGTAGTCAATATCAACTTAATAATTGATAAGGTAAGTTTTAGTGAACGGCTGCTTGACATATACATTAATGGGTGGGACCCGCCCGGCCACCCGCCCATTATTTGGGCTAGCTCCTATACAGACCTACTGCCCACTTTTGACTTTTTGTAAGAAAATTTCTTTATCAAAGTCAATATTAGGTTGAAATGCAATGTGGTGCCTTTTTATGGTCAACCGCTTAACATACATAGACTAACGGGCATGGCCCGCCCACTATTTGGGGTAGCTCCCCTACAAACCTATGGTCCACTTTAGACTTTTTGTAAGAAAAACTTTTTTATGAAAGTCAATATTAGGTTGAAATGCGATATGGTGCCTTTTAAGAGACAGCCGCTTAACATACATAGACAATTGGGCGTGGCCCGCCAACTTTTTGAGATAGCCCCAATACAAACCCAACGTGCAATTTTGTGTTTTGTTATAAAAAAATCCTTCATTTAGATCATAATGAGCTTGAAATTTAATTTTGTGGATTTTAATGGACAACCGCTTCATATACATATACAAATGGGCATGTCCCGCCCACTTTTTGAGGTAGTCCCATATATACCCACAGTTCACTTTTATGCATTTGTATGGAAAACGTCAATATCAACTTGAAATTCAATATGGCGGCATCTTACACATCTATTATATCGCTTCAAACACATCTACTAGTGAGCGTGTACCACCCACTTTTTGGGGTAGCCCATATTTAAACCCCCACTTTTATATATTACAATACTATTTAAAGTATTGTGTGAATGGTATTAGAGCTTCGGTTCAACCGAAGTTAACATTTTTTCTTGTTTTTCTAATGTTTCTTTTGTATCCAATGTCATAGCCAGATGTACCACCAAATCGATATCTAGTGATATTTCCTAGAGAGGAATGGGTTAAAATGGTACAAAAAACCATTCGATAGTGTGGTAGATAGCCGCAGTAGGATATGGGCTCCTTGCAAAAATCTTGGGAATTGAGGCTAGAACAGGGTCTTTTCGGTAGTCCCCTGATTTGTATATATGCTAGTGCAAACTAATGTTAATTGCAGCGCCCAGTCCAAAAACTCATTGGAACATATATATTCCACATTATTGTTCCCAGGATTGATCAAGTTTCATACCTTCACTGCAATTCTTTGAGACCTATTCCATACTTCAGTAAACCGCCATCAGTTTCTGGAGTATTTTCATTTTGGTACCATTTTCTGGAGAAGATTACATCAAATTAGCATAAAAAACAAGAGGAGAAAGTTGTTTATAGTCTCAATCATTTTCCTCCCATTTCTTAACAATATCGTAGGAATTGGGACGGGAAGATGGTATTTCATGAAGTCATCGGTTTTGAATTTATTTTAGTGCCAACAATTGCTGATTTCATTTCCGATTCCAAAAATTGACTGGATTATCTATTTTTCACATAGTTCTTGCCACAATTAATCAAGTGCCATATCTTCATTACAACTTTTAAGGACTATGGCAATACTACGTGAAACCGAAAAGGGTCGCTGTTTCGATATCATTTTTATAAAGGATTGAATATGAAAACACCCAAAAAACCATCAGAAAGAAACATTTCCTTTTCCACTTCAGTAAAAGAAACCATAAAGATTGAATTCAAATTAAGTACTTAATTAGCTTTATTAAATATGAAGTACTCGAAGTTGTCAGAGATAATTCCGAACTCTGGTCAATAGGCAACCCTAACTAGAAAGGTTCGTTCCCGTAAACTGCATCGAAAATTCCGAAGCTTACAAGTTGCCCCTACTATAAATCATATAAACGTTCATTTAAAACTTAATACCACTTATAATTCACAAATAGTTTACATACTCTTTTTTAAGTGTATCGCACAATATTGTTATTGTAGTAATTCTTTTTTCAATCTTTGTTTATTTATTATTTGTTTGGTTTGTTATTTGTTTTCTGTGCCATTTTTGGCTTTGTCAGACCAAAAATGGCACAATACACTTTGATAAAATTTTTGGCTTGGTCATTCTGCTCTTATGATAATGTTTTTCCACTTGCTACCCTCAAATGTGGGGGTCCGTCCATTAGAGCTACTATATCAATTTACACTCCAGTGAGAAATACAAGATACTTGCAGAGATAGAAGCCAACGAAGATTGCATTCGAAACAAATGGTTAAATAACTTTATTAAATATGAATTACTCGCCTGTGTACACTTGGGTATGATACAAGTTATTAGTTGAGCGATAGTCAGAATATAATATCGCTTAACTATAGTATTTAACCATCTTCTTTTTATGGTACACTTTCGCTCTGCAAAAATCTTTCTTCTTCGTTGTTTTATGTGAATACAGCCTCATTTAAAACTGGTGAAGCAGCGCTTCTTGATGGAGCGAATTCAATAATATCGCCATCATTTATGTTTTTCTCATGAATGCAACGCAAATGTTGTTAACTGATTACGAGATAATAATAATATGTGATAACAAATTACCAATACTTTCTCTTTAGACTGACTGTCCAACATTTTTTATTACAATTCCTGACACATCAATGCTTTACTTACGCATATTTGTGAAAGTTTTTGCGCTGATCTCGCATATCATCAATTCGTTTCATAGCTCTATGAGGATCTTCTCTATTTCGTCAGGTCAACACTTTCTTTTTTCTCCACCGCCCACTAATAGAAAGCATCAAATAATTTTAAAATATGACTATAATATTCATTTAATGAAATTATGGTGTTGCAAACCACCATTTCGCTTGAATATTGCAATGCTAGCAACCTATTTCATATGTTTATCAATGCAACCATGTGTGCAAAGTTATAGCCGAAGTGTGTGCGTCCAGAATAATGGAATATAAATGAAACTCAACTGAGATGTTTTTTCGATGGACTGCAGTCGAATTTGTGGCCGGCATTATTCATGTTTAAAGAGCTCTCCTAATAGTTTGATAGATAGTTGCTATGGCTCAAAATAATAAAATAATTAAATAATTAAATAAATAAATAAACTGAAAACTATAAAAATAGCCCAAGTTTCCAGAGTTAAGTTGTCTTTCTAGAGCTTATGGTAAAATTAAATGCAATTCATACCAATTCATTTTATAGCTACTAATTTACAATATTCGACATAATTTGCTTAGTTAAATGCAATAAATGCAACGTTAAAACACTTATATGTACGTATATATGTATATATATATATATATATATACTTATTTATATAACTGAAGTACAGTGCTGGTAAACGTTAAAGCAAATAAAAACCAAAAAATATATAAAATGCGCTTGCACGGACAGCTTAAACCAATGTACTAACAATCATTCTTTATTTTAATTACAGAACAATAATGTGCGAATGCAAAAGACTAGCAACCAGCACGGCATGGAGTATGGGTATGGAACACTAGCAATACAAATAAGTGTTGGAAAATGCATTAAAGTGTAAGCAAGAGCAATGAATACACATATGCGGCATTGCTTGTAATTCGGTGAAGTAAAATCATCGAACAGCAACACAACAGTATTGTGATAAAAGAACGAAGGACGAAGAACCAGGAGCAGTGCAATCATCGACAACAACAGCAGCAGCAATAGTAACAATAAAATTAGCAACTGTGCTGCTGACAGCTGTAGAGCATAATGTCGCTTAAATTATGTAGTCAAACAGATCAGCGAGAAGGAGACGCAAAAACACCGCGCAAGAGAAGGACGATAAGAACGATGAAGCAGCAACACCAGGCCGTAAAATAAATGCTGGCCGTGTTAGAAAGCGAAATTACGTATAGCGATTTTTTGTAATAGGAGAAAACTCGTCTTTGCCATAATAATCATAAAACTCAACAGCAGCAATAGCTATAAACGTGGTGTGTCGGCGCAACAGAGTCCAAATGTTGTTGTTCTGAACACTAACTGACAGCAGTAAGAGCAACCACAACAGCAACAACAACAACAACAACAACAACAATAATAATAGCGGAACCGGAAGTAACAACAGCAATTCAATAAACAAAATGGCGGCAATTGCTAGCTTAAGTAGTACAACAACACCAACAGCAACAACAGCAACAATGACGACACCAAAAGCAACAGCAACAAATGCAACAACATTAGTGCGAAGGTTACTAAAAACCGTAGCAGCAACAATTATACGTGCAACAGCAACAGCAACAGCATCAGCAACGGCATCAGCAACGGCAACGGCAACGGTTGCAGCAACAAAAAGCGATGAGCAACATAATGCAAGCGCAACCACAACGGAGGATTACTATCAGCTATATGAAGCGCACGAGCTAACAGCAGTAAATGCTGTTAGTGAGGAGCAACAGCAGCTGCAAAAAAAGAATGCGGATACCGATGATATCATTAGCAATGCCATTAGCCATGGCTTGCAGGAGGAGGAAGAAGTGCTAGCTGGAAATGAGCAAAGCTATGCATTCATTGAGAGTCTGAGCGATTGGTTGGGCGTTAGTGGCATTGGCAGTAATAGTAGTGAACATGTTGCTGATACAGGCAGCAATTCAAGTCTGTTGCTCAATTTTTGGCATAGCTACAATCAAACAAGTAATACCGCCAATGTGACGACAGCACTGACAGAAACAGCTGCAACAACGACAACAATAGCGAGCAACAACAACAACAACGAGACCATCAGCATCAGCAGCAGCAGCAGCAGCAACAGCGACAGTTGGCATTGGCTTGATGAGGACGATGACATTGATATCGATGGTACTGATGCTGGTTATGGTATTGACAATATGCTGTCTACGCTGCTGCAAGTGGCAACAGGCAGTAATAGCAATGCAAGTACGGATGGCACCGCTGAAAATGCTGTTAGTGCAGGTGGTGGTGCTACCTGGTCTAATACTGGCGAGAATCGCAGTACCGGTGGAGCGTTACGGTTTCGCATACGTTTGCAGCAGCCATCAACTGACGAAGCGGCGGTATCAACGACGACGACGACAACCATATCGTCAGCGGCACTAGAGAGTGGCAATGGTACCACTTATTACATTCGCAGCGCCTTTGGTCAATTGACAGCAGCGGCCGGTGTTGGTGGTGGCGGTGGTGGTGGTGGTGGCGTTGGCGCCGGTGATGCTGCAGCCGCCGCTGGCGAGGGAAATTCCGATGTAGATATTGCTTTAATTGATAGTGCGGAAGGTGCATTTGATACGGATACTGATTATGGACTTTTGGGTTTCAATGGCGGTGGCGGTGGCGGTGCTGCTGGCGAATCTTCCTCTTCATCTGTCTCTGTTTCTGCTGCTGCCACCTCCTCCTCTTCATCAGCAACAAGTGATATAATCCAACGTTCGCTGACCTATGGTAATGCTGAAGGAGCCTATGCATCCGCTTCCGCTACGGTTGCCTCAGTTCACAATCGCAGCGCGGAACTGAGTTCAAGTGCGGGTTTTGGTGGTGTTGCTGGCAATGGCGGTGCGGGTGGCAGTTCTTTTATGTTATTATTCGAAGATTTCGGAGAATATTTTTATAATTATAATGGCAGCACGGTTTCGGGTACAGCAACTTCGGCAACGTCAGCGTCCGCATCGGCAGCGGGCGTTGTATCTAACCTGACAAATTATATTGATAATCGAACGTTGTGCATGAATTTAACTGGAAATGCGACAACAACCGCCTCATGTTATGATTTAAGTGAAGGTGAGTAGTACAACGAAAAACTATTCGGGAAATTTTCGGACTCCTTTTATTTTATGTTTTTTTTTTAGTCGTTACTAAAACTATGAAACTAATTTAAACATTTTAATTTTGGAACGAATTTGAATGACAAGTCAAGTCGATATAGACTTGTCCGCCTATTTGTCCGTCCGTACGTCTGTTTGAACAACAAATTATAAAAGGTATTTAGACTCTCTCCTTCAGATAAGATATTAAATAAACATACCAACCCCACTTTAATTTTGGAAAGCATATTTTTTTCACAGCAATATCCAACATTTAAACAGACAGACATAATTAAATGGACTCAACTCGTCGAACTATTCAATATACCTATATTCTTTATTTGGTATACTGCCTGCTTTATTGCGTTACTAACATTCTGCCAAACTGATAATACTCGTACCATTTGACATTAAATGTTTCTTCCACATATTTTTTGGCTCCACTTTTCCACTGTTACGGGTAAATTACTCTAAAACCGCTCTTCAGTAAGTATATCCAGCACAATTGGAACTTACTATTCAAAAATCAGCTCTTTAGCATTACCAGTTTATGCTGTACGTTGAGGATGAATCAGTCAGGACATGCATTCTTATGTATATTTATAGAATGTACTTCACACTAGCAATATATAAATTGAAACCTTTTGAAAAATGACAATAACAACTTTATATGTACTTACCTTAACCTTGTACCTTATCTTAAAGACCATGTAAGTTTGTTCAATATTCTGTAATTTTCTGTTCTTCTGTTAATACGACGGGTACTATTTATATTTCGGGAATAGCAAATAATAACAAACATTTTTAAATGAAAATGCCTTTTTGTTTTACAAAATATTCCCCTTGATGATCAATATACGTTTGCATTGGTTCAAACCATTTGTCATAGCAGTTTTTCCATTCCTCTTGAGACACCTCCAAAACATGGTTTTTGAACGCTTCAACTGCTGCTTCGGCGCTCGTAAATCGTTGACCACGCAGTTTAACTTTGATACTCGGGAACAAGAAGAAGTCATTGACGACGACTGTACGGATAATTAGTCTTTAATTCGATGTTTTGACTGCTCAAAAATGCACTTATTTGACGAGATGTGTGAGAGCTCGCATTGTCATGATGGAGAATGATTCGTCTTTGGCGGTTGGTTTTACGAGCATCTCCGAAGACTTCCGGCAAAAAAATGGTTGTGTACCACTCAGAATTGACCGTCCTACGTTGCTCAAGCGGAACAGTGGCCACATGCCCCTTCGGCCGCAGAAACTGGCGATCATTTGCTTCGCTGTGCTTCTTCCACGAACAAATTTTGTTGAATTTGGCTCGTATTGGAATACCCACACGACGGTCGATTGCTGTTTTGTTTCCGGCTCTACGCATATATCCATGATTCGTCACCTGTCACGATTTTATACACGTCTTTTGAAGCACCACGATCGAACTTTTTAATCATTTCCTTACAACAATCGACGCGAGCCTTTTTTTGAGCGATTGATAAATTATGGGATATCTAAAGAGGACAAATTTTTTTTACAGCTAAGTGTTCATGCAAAATCGAACGATATGTCACATGACGATCTTGCATTATCATTATCGAAAGTTGTGAAAAATAATCCAACGAAAACCTTCTCTTGAAATTTCCATTTTTTGGCCAAATTGCTTTTCTTAACTCACTGTAAACAAAACAAATAGCAATTGTACATCAAAACTTTGTGAGCACGTTTATGCCATGAAATATCAAACTTTATTATGGTGTGGCCAGATTTTAGCTTTTGGCATTAGTGTTGCCAGTTCCCGAAATATAAATAGCAGCCCTCGTACTATTGTACAATAAATTCTTATGAGATGTGCAGCCAGCTATCGTTCGTGCCACTGCACTGTGGCCGGAATAGCCCAAATTTGCGCATAAACTAAACCGACATAGTTAGAGCGCTGTACCATGGCATATTTAATACTTACGGTATATATTAAAAACGATTAAAGTTTCAGACCGATCCGACCACGCCCTCATTTACTGTCCACACAATTTTAAGAATGTATCTTTTTACTTAAACAAATTCGAAAAAAAAATAAAAAAAATTTATTTAATTTATTTAATTTAGGTCTTTCTAAATCTAAAACATTTTATTCAAAAATTTATATTCTCTTATAAAAAAACAGTTAAGTAAACGGAATTTTAGTTCTATTTTTCAAATACATTTATTATATATATTTAAAATTCCTCTTCTACTTCTAATTCTAACGGATTATTGTCCAAATCAATGTCGAATTCTTCATCAGAACACTCACACTCTTCCTGTGCAACAACGATCGGTTGCTCTAAAATTTAGAGCACGTCTGTTTAATCTTTTATTCATATAGAGACTTGACAGAAGTGGATCTGAAGAATCTATTGCTCGATTGAAAATATCAGTCAAATTGTTAATCAGTCGGATTTTTGTCTCGCATACAACATTCTATCGCGTTTGTAAAATTTGTTGCGCGCCTCGGATACATTTTCTCCTAAGCATCCAACAGGAATTGTTGAGATTGAAATTATTTGAGTTCCATGCACCAAAATCTTATGAGCAGTCGGCGACATCGGATAACACGGATACTTAGTCATGTATAGAGATCCAGTTTTAGTGCAGAATTCTTGAAATTTACGTGAATTTATTTGAAATTCACACGAAATGGCGACTAAGATTGTATGGAAGCTTTGAAGAATACTAGCATCAAACTCTAATATGGACGCAAATAAATTGATGTTTGCGAGAAGGCTTTCCTTGCAGTATTCCCATCATTAGAATTACCGTTTCCGTTTTGTTTTGGTCTATCAACATGAAGGCCCAATTCTTTCCACAATCTTTTCTGAATATTTTTTTTACGTAACATAACTGTTTTATCCTTTGTGTCTCTTATTTGCCATTTGTTAAGACCAATTCGATAGGAAATGTGGAGAACAAATTCAAAGAATCGTATCCAAGAATGTAACGGGCTTACTCCATATTGCAGAGTTTCAGGCCTCGGCTTAAATATTTTCGCATTCGTATCCCTTGTCATCAAGAAGAGTTTTGGAGTTGCTCCACATATTGGGCATGACTGGGAAGATTTCATTCCCGTCAGAATGTTTAAAACTCTACCGTCAATAAGAGTCATGTTCAGTTAAAAGCAAACACTGACAAACCTGTTGTCAAAATCATCAAAGTTCATCTAAATTGTTTTTTCTTTTTTAAAATATGCTCTTTGCTTTCCTTTATAAATTCCATTTTAAGCGGTCTACAAAACCTAACGGTCTGAGTGGTATAATTCATCCATATAACTCTTACCAAGGAATGTAATAATTGTATTGGTATAAGAGTTGTGACAAATAATGGTTGCTCAAATGTATCCGCTCATTCAAATCGCTGTTTACACATGCTGTGGCCAGTCGATCCTTCAAACCCATAGCTAACGATTAGCTTGACGTCAGTTATATTAGAAAATTGACATATAACATCCTTTTGGAGAGTAATAATTCGATGTGCGGTATGGTTTAATAGATTCTGTAAGGAAACTAGGGCCACTGTTTCAGTCACTTGGATGTCCTTGGGTCTGCATTTTGACTTTGCATTGAAAACTGTATCATAACTTGGAAATATATCTCAACCATGCTTTTCATTTAAACTTCGCATGCTGTTTGCTCAGCGAATTCTCAAGTAAAAATGGCAATGCTTCATCTGTAAAAATTGGAACCGACCCCTTCGAAGTATTCTTTTTTCCATCCCAGCTATATATATTTTCGTTTAAAGCCAATCCGGTGTGATCATCTTTTGACTTTTTGCTCGAGACTTTCGCAGCATGTAAAAGCACCGACATGTTATGACCTTGTTCCGTGGAAAGCTCAGTTGCTAATTTCCTCTTTAAACTGTTGCTGCCCTCGGTATAACTTATTCGTGGACGTCCCCCGATCTTTGGTAATAAATCCTTTTTATCACTGCTTAGTTTAGGGACGTCTAAAAAACAAACACAACAATAACACGTAAAACAAGACACAACACAAAAAATGATAAGCTATTTCTTATGCCCTGTATTCTAAATACCCTGCGGCGTATTCTCCATTGCAGAACACTTAATGTATTTTCCGAAAAATATTGATTTCTTTGCTGTAAAGTTTACCTATTTCGGCAAGAACAGAGCGATGAAACTTTGGTCGAAAAAACAGCTGTTTTTCAGGGCTGCTGTATAGAAACAGGATTGAATAAAAAATATTTGGTACTGCACATCGGAAGCTCAGTTCTATATTCTACTAAGTTAATCAAGTTTTAATCAAAAATTCCAAAATTTTCTTTTTGGTTTTTCTGGCAAAATTTGGTCTATTCCGGCCACAGTGCACTGCTCCATCATGTCTGGCACAAAGCATTTCATCAAGAAAAAAAAGTTAACATTAATAATTGCTTCAGTTCAAATATGTTCGATACAACGAAATAAATACTTTTTATATTTTATTTAAGCCTTCTACGTATGAATCGCGTTAATTTTTGAGCATAAATTGTTTCTGGTTACAAAAAGTTTCCATAACATTTTTTTTAGACAATATTTCAAAGATTGAGGGCAAACGTTTGATCAACTCGTCTTGCCATTATCACTAAATTATAATACTATTCACACTGTGTGTGAAGAGTATAAAAGTTTACATACCTCCAAAAAATGCGAAACAACACACAGGCAGACAGACGGACAGAATACACATATACTTACTTTATGGTGTGTACTGTACGTAAACTAAAATTCTTATTTTTATACCATTCACATATAGTGTCAAATAGTATTATCAATTTGTCTGAAAGTTTGTAGCGCATTAAAGGAGCTATCGTAGACCCCATAAAGTATATACAGACCCCATAAAGTATAAATGTGTATATTCTTAATCAGCTCAACGAGACGAATCGATCTAGCCATGTCCGTCTGTCTGTCTGTCCGTCTGTACGTTGTTGCGCATTTTTTGTGGACCAATTTTTATGCTATCCAGTTGAAATATTGCACATATACTTCTTTTTATTGATGTTTAATAGAGTATCAAGCCTGCCACGCTCACTATTTGGGGTAACTCCCATACAAACCTACTGCTCACTTTTGGCTTTTTGTAAGAAAACTTTTTTATTATAGTCAATATTAGGTTGAAATGCAATGTCGTGCCTTTTTATGGTCAGCTGCTTTACATACATAGACTAATGGTTGTGGCCCGCCCACTTTTTAGGGTAGCCCCAATACAAACCCACCGTGCAATTTTGTGTTTTTTTTTTTAAATTCTTCATTTAAATCAACATAAGCTTGAAATTTGATTAGGTGGATTATAGTGAACAAAAGCTTTATATACATTTACAAAGGGGCGTCTCCCGCCCACTTTTTGAGGTAGTCCCATATAAACCAACAGTTCACTTTTATGCATTTGTATGGAAAACGTCAATATCAACTTGAAATTCAATATGGCGGCATCTTACACATTAACTACATCGCTTCATACACATCTACTAGTGGGCGCGTACGGCCCACTTTTTGGGGTAACCCCTATTTGAACCCCCACTTTTATGTTTTACAATACTATTCAAAAATTTCGTGTTAATTGTATTAGAGCTTCGGTTCAACCGAAGTTAACGTTTTTTTTTCTTGTTTTTAAATAATATTAAAATTGTGCTTTTTTTATTTCACAGTGGACCACAATTACTGGGCGTTGATACTGATACTCTTTCCGATCTTAACGCTATTTGGTAATATACTTGTTATAATGTCTGTCTGCCGTGAACGCTCACTGCAAACGGTTACGAATTATTTTATAGTGTCATTAGCCATAGCCGATCTACTCGTTGCCGTTGTTGTGATGCCATTTGCTGTCTATGTATTGGTAAGTGAATTTATATTATTGACAAACAAAACATACAATACATTTATATTTATATATATAATTCAAAAACCTCTATTGGTATACGCAAAAGCCATTCAACATAAAATATATTGTATATTCCAATATATACGAGACCAATAAATATTTACATAATTATATTTTTATGATGCGAGCAGAAGATGAAAGCAGCAATGATATTTAAAGCTAATTTTATCAGAAATGTCAGGAGCCAAACAATAACGAAAACAACAATAAAATTTACGATAAATGTGCCATAATAAATAAGTATATATAGCGATAAAATCGAGTCGGATACATAAGCTCAGGCGAGGCTGTGCAATATTAAAAATGAAATTCTCTTTCGAGTCGGATTTCCTCCAATTTTCTGTAGAACTGTGCTACCCCAATGTCATTCAGTACACAAAGTAATTTGCAAAATTTGAAGTATATAAATCAATGACATGCGTTAGTCCGCTTTAATCGGATCGCTTTCTAGTTTTCATTCATTTCAGGACGTTCAAATATGTATGTAAAAACTACAAAGTCAGCAGCATCGTTCGGCTCTGTCAATATAGGAGCTTATGCATTAATATCTCTCTGTGTATGTATGTGTGTGTGTGTGTGTGTTTGTAAGTTTGTGTTTTAACATCAGCAAATGTCATTCAGTCAGTCCTTGCGTTACATCCTTGGTCATGTCCGTTTGCTTATTTTTCTCCATCAGCCGCAGCCGCTGCATACTTCAAGGCGTCACCTAACTCAACTCAACTCAACTCATCTCATCTCTTTTTTTCTTGACTCATCTCCGTCAACTTCCCATGCGTCTTTAGACTGTTTCTTTCATTTTAGCATCTTCGCTTGTTTCCAATGACTTAAGCTGACGTATCTGTCATTTTTTTTTTTGATTGATTGATCGATTGATTGACTGACAGACTGACTAGTTGGCAGTCTAACTAAGAAAAAGAGAGAAATCCGTTCAAAATGGCCATGGCATGAATAGTTACTGGGCTTTCTGCTGTTGCCGTTTGACTCACTGACTGACTGATGGATTGATGTATAATTTCGTGTTTTTTTTTTTGTTTTTTTTAGACGGTTTGCCTCTTTGGCTTTTATTTCGTTTTTTATGCTATCCACCATTTATTTATTTATTTTTTTTTTTATCTACTGTTGCCGATTTTTGATTAGTTGCACACATATATATGTATACACATTTGTGCACTTGCAACGTTTATGTGTATTTACGGCTATGGAGACTCTAAAACTATAGGAGCATATATTATTTATATTAGCACAATCAGCTCCATTCAGCTTTATCCGTCTAATGCGCATTTTGAGTTAATAAAAGGAAGTACAATATAAATATACCGGGCTATGCCAGGTCTCACTTTAGGGAATGTTTTACAAAAGTGTATTCGATGAAATGGTACATTTTTCATACATCGTATGAATTTGCGATTTGAATTCACTTGCATCTCACTTGATCAATGTCAAGTGGATTCAAGCGTGAAAAATGTCAAGTGGATTCTAACGTGAAAAATTTACAATTTTATCGAATTCACTTTCGCAAAATCATTCCGAAAGTGAGAACCGATTAACTCAGATTTTTATGAGATTGAATACATTTTCATTTACTTAACTTCTGGTATCCCTTTTCCTGTTTATTAATGTTTTCAAAAATGCTTTAATATGCAGAACGCAATGTTAACAAGAAACAAGAAAAAACGTTAGTTTCGGTTGAACCGAAGCTCTAATACCATTCACTCGAAACTTTAAATAGTATTGTAATACATAAAAGTGGCGGTTTAAATAATGGGTGGTACACGCTCACTAGTAGATGTGTATGAAGCAATGTAGTAGATGTGTCAGAAGCCGCCATATCGATTTTCTAGTTGATATTGACGTTTTCCATACAAATGCATAAAAGTGAACTGTGACTACCTCAAAAACTGGGCGGGACACGCCCATTTGGATATGTATATGAAGCGGTTGTCCATTAAAATCCACAAAATCAAATTGCAACCTAATATACATGATCTAAATGAAGGATTTTTTTCATAAAAAAAAAACAAAATTGCACGGTGGGTTTGTATGGGGCTACCTCAAAAAGTGGGCGGGCCACATCCGTTAGTCTATGTATGTTAAGCGGCTGACCATAAAACGGCACTACATTGCATTTCAACCTAATATTCACTTTAATAAAAAAGTTTTTCTTACAAAAAGTCAAAAGCGGATGATACCAAACTGGTAATAACATTGCACACTCTGTGAGAATAGTAGAATAAGCAGCCAAATTAAATAATTCAATATCTACGTTTCTATACCTATACCTATTTATAATTTAAATGGTTGCACAATTACCACCAATGATTGACAATTGATTTATTCAAATAAAAATACCATTTAAAAACGCAATTCTAACGACTTAGCTAAAAGCTTTATTATGACTATTACTCCTCGATTGCCACACATAAACATAAAACAATTGAGTAAACAGAAAAAAAAATTATGTAAACTTAGAAAAGAATTAAAGGAAAATATAAAGAAAGTTGAAAGAAAAATCTGTTTTACTGAACTATCAGGAATTACATGCAAAAACAATTTGCGAATTATAAAAAGTGAAAGTGAACTATCACTAGTGCTGTGCAAGCACCGTTTGCGTTAATAGAGATGGACAAACAGACAAAAAAAAAGAAGAAAAACGAAACATTTTAGCTCGTTTTTTGACTGCCTTAGCTATTCCGTGACTATTTTTATTTCGCAAATTCAGCGATTGTAAATGTATGTTTTAGCTTCGCTTTTTTTAATTTTACAAGTATTTGCTTTTAAGGAACTTCGAAATGTGTTATTAATTATAGACATCTATAGCTGCTGACAAGATTAACTTACGAATTTGTACTTCAGAACAAGTTTGCTCCACCTTACCGACCTACTCAAAAAAAAAAAAAATGGAATTAGTATTGCGACGCACAGCGGGCTAATTGAACAAAAAACTGGCGATTGAATTAAAGAAAACAAGAACTTCGGTTGAAGCAAAGCTCTAATACCATTCACACGAAATTGTATATAGTATTATAAAACATAAAAGTGGGCTGGCGGTGGGTTTGTATAGATGGTACCCAAAAAAGCGACCATCTATAAGATGCTAACATATCAAATATCAAGTTGATATTGACTTCACTAGAGAAGTTTATCATACATATGCATAAAGGTGAGCGGTGTGTTTGTGTGGAGCGTATCTCAAAAAAAAAAAGGGGGTGGGGGAGGAGTATATTAAGCAGCCATTTATAAGAAACCAACACATCAAATTTCAAGCTAGGAAGGTTTTCATACTAAAATACAACGTGTCCCTCCCCCAAACAGTGGAAGGGAAACGCCCATTAGTATACGAATGTTAAGCGGCTGTCCATAAAACCAGCATATCGAATTCCAAACTAATATTGACTTTTGTTTTTATATGAAAAACTCATATAAAGACAAAAAGTGGACGGTAGGTTTGTATGGAGAGTAAACTAAGAATTGGGCAGGTCAAACCCATTGATGTATGTGTGAAGCATCCATTCACTAGAAACCATACCAGGATTGATGGATTGATGTAAATTACACCAAATTGTGTGTTCGCAGCTTAATCAACAACAACAACAAAAGTAATAGATTTTGTTCAGGCTTATTTGGAGCTACACGCCTTATAATTGTCCAAACTGATCCTATGTGGTATATTTTAGGATTCACCTAACATACAAATTTAACGGTTGTACATAGTTAATTAGCAATAAAAACAAACCCATTTTCTTACAAAAAAGTCATAAATGCAAATTCCACTTATAACTCTTATAGTGGGTATTCAAACTTGAGTTTGGTAAACTTACCTTATGAGGTGTACTACGCCTATTTCTGCCTGTTACATACATTTGCACAAGCTGAATACACTCTTTTGCCTTATGGCTATGAATAGATATACATAAATTCTATTGAATAGTTTTGATTTGCAGCAAATCGAATTGTACAATAAATGAGTACGAATGTATTTGAGTATATGTAAATATGTATGTTTGTACAATACAGTGAAGTGCAAAAAGTAATAAACTGTTATTTTCTACCTGTTAATTCCAATTGTTACCTTCTAACAGTTAGTTAAATACAATATCAATTTATTAGTGTTCGTTTGCCATTAATTATACATCTCTGCATTGAACATTGTCACGTATTTTTCTTATAAGAATGTATGTATTATAATGTAGAGACTTTATACTACCGTGTTATTGAGAGGCATGATGTATACTACTGTATGCATGCAAGCGAGAGAGAGCGTACGAGACAACCATACTTGTTACAAAAAGATCGACGTAACTCATGCTTGCCGGTCTATATTACTCGCATGGCTTTCGTCTCTGTCAGACAATAACCGAATAATGACATTTGTTGGGTACCCATTAGTGACAAAAAGTACCTGTTACTAATGGGTACCCAACACTCTTATGTTTTCCATCTGTACAGTAACCGACTAACAACATTTAAATTAGTATTTAATACCAACAATTACCGTTCTGCAGGTCAGCTGATTTTTATTGTTTACTAACTGTTTAAAAAATACTAAGCAGAAAAATATACCAGTAGTTACGTTTGTTACGAGCTCACAATAACGTCTATAAAAGAAAGCAATATGCCATTAAGATATCGAAGCCAAATTTGGAAATACTGCAAAAAAAAAAATTGATGATTACAATGCTAAATGTGAACTGTGTGGCAATAAATATTCCACAAAAGCTGGAATTATCAACCTCGAAAAACATATGTCAACAAAACACTCGTCATTCGAAATTGCCACCACAATAGACTCTAATGAGAAACCTTCTGCTGCAACACAATGTCTGGCTCAAATTTGACAGCTACTGTATCATCTTTGGTAGACATGACGGCTGTTGTTTCATTAACACAGACGAAGTTACACTTAATCCATCTACACTACGAGCCAAAGGCGAACATGCACCATATCGGCAGATAAAAGTGTCAAGCTTTGCAAGTCGTCCTTTAGATATAATCCGGCGCAAGAAACTTGACACACTTGTTCTAAAAATGATTATTAATGATTTACAAACTCTATCGGTTGTTGAAGACAAAGGTGTGGTTTTTTTTTTATACACATTGTTTTATATACATTATTGGTAATTTGTTCAGGTTTTCGGGAGCTCATTAAAGAATGCGTTGCATTGTACAAGCTTCCATCACGAAAGCACCTCACTACGGTTTTACTGACAAACAAATATCTCGAAATCTCTTAACACGTTAAAAATGAACTAAGAAATGCGGATTCCATTACAATTACAACCGATACATGAACGTCAAATAAGACAGCGTCACATATTACAGTTACGGCGCATTTTATTACAAAATCATGGGAACTTAAAACGGTACTATTAACCTGCACAAGGTTCGAAGGATCTCACACAGGCAAACAGATTAAAATATCGATACTGGATACATGCAAGGAGTAACACTGTAGAGTTACCAGGTTGGTTGCATTGGCCCTAGTGTAAGATTGTATCATTTTTTGGAAAGAGAAAGATATTCAGCTTGGAAAACAAAAAGATGGGACAAAAATCGTTATTGATGTATCTGATGATGCACATGACTTTATTATGAACAATGATGCAGATGAGACCGTGCTTGCGGAGTCCTAAATTGTCGAAAGCAAAACTCTTGAAGATTCTAAGGTTGCGTACAAGTTGATAAACGATGTTGAAACACACTGGAACACAAAAATGTTTATATTTGAACGAGTTTGTAAACTACAGGTTCCACTTGTTGCCACTATTGCAGTTTTGCAAAATAAAAAAAGAATAAAATTGAATCCATTGATGCAGATGAGTTCAATACAATGAATCAAATTGCTCAAATTTTAAAACCGTTTGCCAATATAATCAATGTTCAGTGTCCAAGGTTAGCATAATGGTTCGCGCGCTTATTAACAAAATGAAGAAGCATGTTTTGAATACGAGCTATACACCAAAATCAAACCAACTGAGTTCGACTTTGTTGGAGGGTTTAACAGTACGATTTGTCAACGTGGAAACCAATAACTTGTTATGCATGTTAACTTTTTTTGGAACTTTTTCAAACTCAAGCATTCCAATGACAGCTGATCCGGATTCAGTTTGGAATAGTTTTGATGAGCCTGATGAAACTGAAACCAGTTCCGAAACATCCGCTGCAGTACAATTTCGCACATATTGCAATGAACCTGGCCTCAAACGCCAAGGTAACCCTCTTCACCCAAGAATGGCTAAACTGGCGCGGAAGCACTTATCGCTTGTAGCAACTTCTGTGCCAAGTGAACGGGTTTTTTTTTTTCGAAAGCGGGTGAAATATCGTCGTTACAGAGAAATCGCCTCAGCAACGAAAATTCAAATCGAATTATATTCCTTATTGGATGTACTGAATATTTTTAAAACAGTAAAACTAAATAAATAAAAAGGTAATACGAATAAATTTTATGCAATTTTCTCGTTTTCGCTATTTTTTGTGCTAAAAGTAAAAGTAAAACCAATTACCAATTGTTACTTATTAGGTACCTGGTATTTGAAAGTAACAACTTTGCCTATCACTAATGTACAGGGTGTCTCAAAAGAAAGTTCACATTTGATTTGATGATTGCGTGAACGCAACTATTCCGAGGAGCACGGGGGGTGTGTCAATCGCTAGCCTAGCTTTTGGGAATTTAGTCGCTGTGGAGCGTTTCCCGGGAGCGGACCGGACCGTGCGTTGTGCGTACGTGAGTTTTGCAAAAACGGTAATTCAGCGACTGTAGCGTGTAGAAAATTCTGCAATATTCGGCATGTTCGTCATTTGAATGATGCGCCAAGCCCTCGAGAGACCGATTCAACGCTTCGAGAACGTTGGAAAACGTAGACAGTGTTACTCAGTCTGTTCGTGACAAGCCGGACCTTTCGATTCGGAAGCGTGCTGTTGCTTTAAACGTGCATAGATCATCATTGCTCCGCATTTTACACAAAGATTTGAAGCTACACCCCTACAAAATTTAGTTGGTGAAAGAATTAAAGCCTCAGGATGCTGGGCAGAGGCTTAAATTCATAAACCAGATGATTGAGCGCTTTCCAAAGTTTACCAACATCTTGTTTTCGGATGGAGCTCATTTCCATCTTAATGGACATGTAAACAAGCAAAATTGCCGCTACTCTAGTGAAACCAATCCCCCCCCCACATTCGCCTAAAGTCACCGTATGGGCTCTTACTTTTTTGAAGATGAAAGGGGACGCACAGTTACAGTGAATTCAGAGCGTTATGTGTAGATGTTAGACGAATTCTTCGTGCCTGAACTGCAAAACTTTCCTGTTTATAACCAAAGAACATGGTTCCAGCAGGACGGAGCAACTTCACACACGTCCAACAGGTCTCTACCACGAGTTCATGAAATTTTTCCTGTCAAATTTATCTCCAGCAGAGGTGACATAAATTGGCCTCCCGTCCCGTAGTCCCGATTTAACCCCTATGGACTTTTCATGTGGGGTCACGTCAAATCTGAAGTCTACGGCAACAAACCGACTTCCCTGGCACAATTAAAAGGAAGTATCCGTCACGAAATGGCAGCCATCACGGAGAATACCTGCCTAGCCGTCATAGGAAATTTTAGTGCTCGATTAAATGAATGCCGTGAACGCAACGGTTTATATTTGGACAATATCATTTTTAGGAAATAAATTCCCGGAGTGTATATTTTAATATGTAATAAACATTTTTTCAATAAACTACTTACTTTTTTTTATCGATTTTTTAAATGTGAACTTTCTTTTGAGACATCCTGTACAATATATGTTTATTTATGAAATTGAACCACAAATTGGAAAACACTGATTTAAGTGAATTTACATGTGCTCATATGAAGGCAAACACACACATATA
Organism: Leucophenga montana; assembly: GCA_035044765.1. Taxonomy (NCBI): domain Eukaryota; kingdom Metazoa; phylum Arthropoda; class Insecta; order Diptera; family Drosophilidae; genus Leucophenga; species Leucophenga montana. The sequence goes on along the minus strand of JAWNNQ010001344.1, from coordinate 169,333 downwards.
CACATATACACACAGGCAGACAGACATACAGACAGACACACACGAATCAATGTTTTATATCAATAAAAAATAAAACAAATTTTCATTGCATATCTTGTGGCGTTTAACACGCTGCATGCCATTTTGTTGACAATTATACTCTCATTGGGTATGTTTGTGAGTTCGTGCAACAAAATAATTGACAATTACAGCACACGCATGCTACAGACAGACAGTGTGGCCAATGATTAACTCATTCATTTAGATTGTGCGCCAAGGGGGGGGGGGGGACCTCAATTCAAGAATGAGGGGGAAAGGATGCTTTAGCCTCTTCCTTGCTCTAACTGTGCTCTCATTTATAGTATTCGAGTGACAAAGTGTAATTATGCAACGTTTGGTTTTTTATTTTTTTTTTCCATGTTGAAGGACTATGTGGTATATAAACGAGTGTAGTATGTATGATTTTGTTGCATAGTTTGTAATTATATGAAAAAAGGCATGGGAGTAACGGATGGGTGGGTGTTATCGCAAAAAAGTGCGGTTGCGGGAGTGGAGATATCGCGCTCAAAGGGAATAGTGTGCTAGTGGCATTGGTGGAAAAATTAACTTGCAACAATGTGCAGACATTATGTTCCGTTTCGAACTTGGTAAAACTTTTACAAAAACGTTTCAATTGATGATGGCGCTGATTGTTTGTCCCGTACGAGAGTGTATGAGTGGTTTAAGCAATTCAAGGTAGAAAACATAAGGCTCGATAAACATTCAGGTCCTCTAAATTTGTTTGAACTAAAAGTAACATTGAAAGAGTGTGTGAATTCATCAAAAATAAGGCGACATTTTTATTGGCATACACGGAAATGGAATTGAATATGTCAGAAAATGTAATTCATTGTATTTCGGCGAGCATCTTATATGTACAGTTTGTTTCGATGTGTACCAAAGTAAACCACACTTTTTTATCTCATCGATCTTTAAGCTCAATACTATTTACGGTTTATTGTACGTAGACAAAGTTAAAAAAAAATATGCAAAGAAGTGAGTTTTATTAGTTATTGAGCTATAATAACGTTACTTTTTATGAAGTGACCTTCAGACTTTAAACCTTTTAACAGACTTTTCAAAAACCTCCTGTAAGCTATATTTTGTATATTCTTGATCAGCATCGAAAACTCTGACGATATAGCAATGTACGTCTGTTCGTCCATCCGTCTTTCTATATATTATTGAGCAACATCAAAATTCGAGTCAACATTCACATATAAAGTGTGATCTCAAAATAAACGAACTATTAATTTAAATCATAGAACACATAGCGCCATCTTTTAAATTAGAATGTGTTAGAAAGGTACATTTTTCTTCTTTCGAAAGCAGCTAAGTTCATGATAATCGTTTGACAGGTTAGAAAAGAACACACCTTTAATAACAGCAGTTTTTGTAGTTATTTCGTAAAAATATAATGAAACAAAGAGCAAATATTAAATTTTGTTTTAGCTCGGTAAAAAATTTGCTGAGACTTACGCATTGTTAAAAAGGAAAGGTGTGTGCACGTTTTGTTGCACATCAGGTTAAAGATAATTAAAAAATCGCTCGTGTAGTCAATGAATTTTTGATGAAAAAACAGATTTGTCTCACCGATCACCCTCCGTATTCGCCGTCATAAGAAAACATTGAAGAAAACTGATTACAATAGACTAGGTTCGAATAAGCTGCTACCTTTGTGCTTCGTATTGTTTCTATTATTTCGCTTGTTCGTTTTGACTTCGTGCCTGTTGATGTCTGCCTAGCTGTACCCTGGCAGACGTCGTTCTGCCATTCCCCTTGTCACTCCTTTCCCTGCCACTCCTTCCCCCCGTCGCTACTACTATAAAATTATGATGCGAGAGAAAGAGATAAAAAGCGTTTCTATATAGTTTGGCTTCAAACACAAAAAAATTTAATTTTTAAATATTTCAACTAAATACAACTACAAATAAATATAACTCGTGCATATTTAATCGATGTATTTGGCTCCCTCACGCTTGCATTTACATTAGTGAGCTCCAACTTAAACACTCTCTCGCTCTCACGCTCTTAATGTTCGGCTCGTATACGTGTTTGTGTGCTTGTGTGCGCAGCAAGTATTTTTTCATTTCTGCTTTGTGTTGCTTATATTGGTTCCTAGTTGTTTAGCTCTGTAATACGTTTTTGGCGTTGCTTTCTAAAGTGCGGCTGCGTTAATTCTTCTAGCAGTAAGCAGTTTTTTAAGTTGCTTATAAAGTTATTTTCATATATTCTACCATGTGGATAACACTAGTACGCAAACACACACACACACACACACACACACACACACACACACACACACACACACACACACACACACACACACACACACACACACACACACACACACACACACACACACACACACACACACACACACACACACACACACTAACTATAGCTTTCACAAGCCAATGCTTCACAAGCCGAACGCCTTGAACGAGCGAGAGCGCTTGTTCCGCGCTCTCGCCTGCACGCACAGCTGAGGTTCACGTGACAAAGGAGTCATGCTTTTTCGTACATGCCGGCGGCGTTAATCGATTTAATAGACGTTATCACGTCAAAAAGTTCGTTTATTTTTTGATCATACCGTGTATGCGTCTGTAGTTAGCGTCTTCCGAATTTTATATCTACACTCTATAAATTCCTATTTAGATCTAATGCATGAAATGAGATATATGTGTGGTAGGCCCATACAAATCTGCTACCTAAAATACACCAAATTTGGTGTATTTTACGTTAATTCTAATAAAACATTTCATAGAGAGATGAGAAATTGAGTTTTTTTATGCACATTTTTGTTCTTGTTTTCAATAAAGTTTGAAATTTGATGAATCTTACGTCAGTCTTAATAAAATATGCCACATCTCCAGTTGAGAATAGTGTACCTTTAAAACTCTATGGCTGAAATGAAGACTGCAGAGTATCTCAAAGTCGAGCACAATCGACTGTAGTGCTCTTTCTTTTTTTTTCCTTTTTCGTTGACAATTGTTCGCCTAATTAAACGTCTCTTTATTTTGAGTTTCTTTTTTTTTTTGTTCCTTTTTTAAAACTATTTATATGACAATTGTGATTTTCTGCATTGCCCAGCTATTGTAGTGGGTAGAGTATAATACAGTCGGACACCTCTACCATAGCAATCCTCACTGGCTTTATGTATTAATTATTTTTTTTTTTTGTTTTTTACATCGCACTCGTCGGTTTCTATTGAACTTAATTAGAAAATTTACAGAGAAACGATGATTGTGCAAACGGGGTAAACTGATTATATAGAATGCTGTTGAATAGCGTAGGGTTTCGGAGCTCTGTGTTGAAGGCTGTTTAGCTGAGGACACTGTGTAAGCGTTGACAGAAATGAATTGAGTGAAAGAGCTAGAGATAGTATGCATGTGTGTGTGTGTGTGTGTGTGTGTGTGTGTGTGTGTGTGTGTGTGTGTGTGTGTGTGTGTGTGTGTGTGTGTGTGTGTGTGTGGTTAGTGAACATGTTTAAATTATTTACGTGAAAATTACACTTGTGACTTGCTGGTCAAAGTGCTGTTGTCGTAATAGTTAACGATATAATTGATACTGCACATGACAAGTTAACATGTAAAGCTTAATTAGCTTCTGACACATGCATACAAATATTATACACCCACATATATTACGATACAGATGCAGCTATACAGAGATACAGATACAATTAGAGACAGAGATATATCGAGAGCACTAGACAATGAGTGAGTGAATGATTATAAGAGATAATTTGAACATTCGTATTTCATTGTATTTAATGACAATTTAATTTGTACTGCACATTTTCATTTCATTAAACGAATGGTGATTGAATTACTGCACAGCTGCATCAATTTAATTATAAAGCATACCTTAAGGCTGTTAAGCGCTTTAAATGTCAATTTGTTGTACAATTTTGAGACTTTGCGAAACGCATCTTTTCAACAATTTACAACTCAGATTGCAAATTAAATGCTTTCGATAATAGCCTTAAGTGATAATATAATATGACAGATCAAGTAAACGTTGCTGCTTATTAATGACATAAGTTAATCATATAGTGTGTGTGTGTGTGTCTCCAAGTAGTTTTAAGTTTACCTTCGATTCCCATCTAAGACAGTATTGCGTTTCGTTTGTGATGCGTGTAAGAAAATGAAAATGCTTTCCACAATCTTCGATCAACTCTCACTGGTTTGGAGGAGAGCATCGTCTTGTACCATGTACCGATTTCCGATTATGATAAGCTAATTTCCGTAGATTTCAGCCTGGCATGAATAGGTTTAATTTACTTGTATTGAGTGGTTGACATTATTATCTAATTTCGTTAGTTGACGTTGCGTACAATTTTCCAGAGAAAATGTCAAAGCAACTTCCAGATTATACGATTTGTGGTATTAATGTTTGTTTGTGAACTTCAAATAAAAATACTGCGAGTTACTATTTCTTCTATTATAACTTCATTTGTGTCGTTAAAATTATACCGCAAAATCCTCATTCTGTTTAAACTCGACTTTGTTAATCTTGGAAGGTGAATTTCAAGTGTGCTACAACTATAAAATGATCGAGTGATTGATAAAATAATACTAATTACCAAGACTTTTCTGCTATTTGAAGAAAATTTAGCAGAATTTTTGTGAGCGCTAATTATTAAGTTTTAGTTTGACTTACTTACTTAGGTTGCTCTACAACCGTCTATCGGTCAAGGACGCACGTAGAAGAGCGCACCATTCGGTGTTGTTGAGTGCGCACCGGCGCCAGTCGCTGGCAATCCAGAGCTTCTTCAGATCATCACAGACCTGATATTGCCATCTGAAGCTAGGTCGACCTCTATCACGCCGTGCACCAATCAAGTTCCGGTAAGTTCAGGTAGTTCCGTCGTAAACCTTCAGTGCAGGAGCTTCGGTGTTCATCCACCGAATTTAATGCGCTGGACTATGTCAACCTCATCATACAGCTCGTACATTTCGTGGTGAATTCGATGCCAATTCTAAGGGGACCAAAAATCCTACGAAGAATCTTTCTCTCGAACACTCCTAAAGACGATGTATCCGTTGAGGTCAGAGTCCCTGATTCAGCGCCATACGGCAGAACCTGGATTATCAGTGTCTTATAGATTTTTTTATATTCGCATTTCGAGAGAGGAGAGAGGCTCTACTTCTAATTTGCTTGCTGTGCCCAAAGTAGTAGTGATTAGGAGGCGTGATTCTTCGCCTAGATTGACGATGTTTTCGCTGGTAATTTATGTTCCAAGACGGTCTGCTAGTGGTCTGCGGGTGGACACCAAGTACTTCGTCTTGTGCTCTTTCACCATTAGGCCCATGAGATGTGACGTTTTCTCATTCTCCGCTAACGCCCTGCTAACTCGCCGTTCCTTGTTGCCGATGATGTCAATATCATCAGCATATGCAAGTAGCATCACTTCCTTATGGAAGATCGTGTCCGATCGTTCTACGTATGGGCATTGGCGTAGGATGTACTCCATCAAAAGAATGAAAAAGTCGCAAGATAAAGCATCATACTACTTGAAACCTCTCTTGGTATCAAAGTGTGCGGAGAGGTTCTTTCATACTCTGGCGATGCTTTGGGTTTGTGATAGCGTCAGCATGCCAAGACGAGCGCAGTTTGCTGTTATACAAAGTTGGAGTTCCGAAAGTGGCCCTATAATGGACAAATAGGTTGTGCGTGTGTCTTTTTTGTATTCACGGGTCTTTTCCATGATTTGTCGTAAAGTAAAAATTTGGTCACTGGTCGACTGGTTTTTGGTCTGAAGCCGTACTGCTACTCTGCTATCAGTGTATCCGTTTATGGTTCCAGCTGTTTACACAGTAAGAGGGACAGAATCTTATATATAATTCACGTGGTTAACGCAGACAGCGGGTTCTCCTTTCTTGAAGATATGACAAAGAACACTGAGATTCCAATAGTTGGCTACTCATTCATCGGACCATATTTTGCATTTGAGTTGGTGCATACGCCTTACCAACTCTTCGCCACTGGTCTTGAATAACTCAGCTGGCATGTCATCGGAGCCTGCCGCTTTGTTATACTTCAGCCCTTTAATTACTGAGTCGAACTTGTTATAATCCGGTGGCTCTACAAGAGTGCCATAATTAATTGCTGGTTCTAGAAATGCTTCTCTACTGGCGACATTGTCCTCTTCTTCGCTTCCAAGTATGTTCCATAGTCTTTGTGATTCCTTTCATTATTTTTTTATTATGATGTCTTTGAAAATAGAAAAGATTTTTTTAACGAAAATATACCCAAAGAGATAAGGGTAAAATAAGTTTGTGTGAATGTGTGTATCAGACAGAAGTAGGCTTGGAAGAGTCCATAAAGTAAACAAATTGTTGATAATATCGGAAACTGAGTCGATTTAACTAAATCCCTCCGTCCTTCCGTTCATTTTGATGTTTAAGACAACAGATCTCAGAAACTATGAGAACTTGAACTTAGACAGTTACATTTCCCTTGAACATACGCAGATATATTATATTAAATTCTTTTGAATGCCAAGCCCATAACGCCCACCACACCCATAACACTGTCATTTGTTCAGGAAAACTAATTTTTTAAATAATTTTTTTTTTTTAATTTTTTCTTTTTATTTCAAATTTAAAATTTTAAGACTGTGTAGGTCTGCATTAGCAATGTCCAGGGTATTTTGTGGTGGTGAGCTCACGACTGCTCCATTCTTACTTGTTTATCTTTCAGCTTTATCATTTCAAATTGTGTGAGATTCCATACTTAAACTTGATTGCAGATCTCACGTACTACATTTTAAGTGCTACACAAAAACCAAAATTAAAACAACTTTCGGCAATGTTCTCAATTTAGAGTGGTTTTGAAAAGTAAACCGAAAGCAATTCCCAACTTTTTCATACTGGTGTTCTGAATTCAGAGTGAAACGACTGACGTTTTACTTTATAAAATACACTGTTCCAAATGATTCCAAAGTGTTTCGATAACGATTACGAATTGTTTGCACAGCTGTTTTGTGTTATTTATTATATTTAATTTAGCTTTGTTTGTGTGAATAATTTACTCGTTATTGTCAAATTAAATTCCCTGCAGTAATGCTATTTGGCTGCGCCCGGGATAAACAACACATTTCATGGCTCTCACGTCAAGCATCTGCTGTAGTACATCTAAATTTTGCTCAGGTAGTTCCTCAAATCTTTTAAAATGTTTCGCTTTCTGCGATTCCATTCCTTCCATAATGTCTGCGAAGCGCTTAAAAATGTTGTTCTGCTCTTTACAAAGATCAACATAATCAACACTTTGGCGTGAGAGAAAGAGATAAAACGCGTTTCTATATAGTTTCCCTATCCTTTGTCTCTCCTTTGTGCTATACTTCGTACATCCAGACTACTCTATCGTCATATACGATAGTTTTTTTGTTGTTATTGCAGTACTCTATCGTCATATACGATCTTGTTGTTTTTGTACTTGTGTTTGAGAACATAAATCACGATATTCTTAATCAATTCAAAAAGCCATATCTCTAAACTTGTACGCAAACATTCTAAGCTCTTGATATATCAATGAAACGAGTAAGTATATTGTAGACATATTTTTTATTTGTTTGCACGCTAAGACTTTCCGGGGATATTTTTTTTTTCTATTTTTTTTTTTTTTAAATGAATTAGAAGTTGCTTAGCTGTATAGTATACACCATTGCTGCCATAAGTAGGCGCGTGGAGAACGAGTATGTCAACATTCCAAAAGCTGCCAAAAGAAGCAAAGTATGCTTCTGGGTACATCGAAAATGTATGCAAGCAATGAAATAAAGTAAACAGCTGCGCATTTCAGAGCTTCAACGAGCTGCACATTGAGCGTCATACTGCACGCCAGGATAACGCCTACAACTAGAAGGATAATGGTTGAGACTTAACCGGTATTATTGAGGCACTAAATGGCGGTTGCGCATTGAAAGCGCAATAGAAAAAAAAAACGGATGGATAGACATTTTAGTAGATGCGTTGCAGCAGCCAAGGCGACCAACCAAGCCACAAGGCGAGACAGACAGAAAAGTGGAAAATGGATTAAGTTTGTTATTTTTTTTTTTTTTTTATCTAGCCGAAGCTTTAATACCCTCACGAGTATCATAATTTGTTTGTGTGTCAGCTATGTATACCGAGCACTTAAAACTATTATTCTTCTCGATGAAAGAGAGTAATGTCTATAGCAGATTAAGAGGTATCAGCTCACAACAAGATATATATACGAATATAAGAAACACTTCTCATATCAGGTCAGATCTTGAATACTGTAGAATTTCTTATTGTAAATTCATACTAAAAATGTTGATTATATTTGTAAAACAATTATATAATTGTCTAAAAAAACTTTAAAATACACTTTGGCCTATTTTTCCAACTCATGCATTTTTTAGGTGTAGTTTAAATCCGCTGTTTTTGGATATTTTGTAATAGGAAGGCATGTTTTGTATTTAAATAAAAATATTTGCAAAGTCACCGTAGCCTAAGTATTTGACAATTTTCGCTGAGTTTTCTGTCACTTTTAGTTGAAATTTGTAAAAGTTTTTTTCAACGAAGCAAGAAAAAGAAGAATCAGTTTTTCAAATAGAATTTCTTACTCATTTTAAAAAAGCAGGCTGATTATTGAAGAAAAAATTTAAAAAGAAAAATATAGATATAAAAAAATTGCCCTCTCGCATTAGTTTTCACTAGCAAAAGCAGCAGTTTTTTATTTAATATTTATTTAATATTATTTTTTATTCTTCTTTGAGTTATTTTGTTAATAAATTGATCTAAATTGACCAAATGGTTTCATTTGAAATCACTGCAACGTTCAGTGATAATGCAGATAGAAGTATGTACTTCAAACAAAAAATGTGTCCACTCGCTTTAGTTGCAAAAAGACCAGATTTTTTATAATTTAAATATTTTTATACCATTCACACATAGTGTGTAATGTATATATATTCTTGATCAGCGCGACGAGACGGGACGAGTCGATCTAGCTATGTCCGTCTGTCCGTCTGTATGTTGTTACGCATTTTTCGGCGACTAGTTTTAATGCTATACAGTTGAGATTTTGTACATACACTTCTTTTTATTGCAGTTTGGTAGAGTGTCAAGATTGTCCTGCCACGCCCACTTTTTGGAGAAGCCCCCTCATACAAATCGACCGCCCACTTTTCACTTTTTGTATGAAAATTTCTTTATTAAAGACAACATTTGGTGGCAAAATGGTGCCATTTTATAGACAGACGCGTAGCTAACATTATCTAATGGACGTGGCCCGCCCACTTATTATGTTAGCACCCATACAAACCCACCCTGCAATTTTGTGTTTTTTATAAAAAAAACTCTTAATTTAAATCAATATTAGCGTGGGTTACCCCACTTTTTGGGGTAACCCACTTTTATGTTTTACAATACTGTTTAAAATTTCGTGTGAATGGTATTATGAAAAATGAAACAAGTGACCATGTTTGCTTTAACAACATAATGAGGTTCGCTTAGAATTTTGCAAACAATATTTATTCTAATGAGAAAAAATTGAACTTGGATGGCCCGTACGGATTTATTGATAAACAAAAAGCCTTTGATTTTTGTAAAGCGAAAATTTGGTGGAGACTGTTTGATGATTTGGGATGCATTTCATGACGATGGTTGGTTTGAATTGCAGGTGGGAGCAGGACGATTGAAAAGCAGAAACTACTTTACAATGTTGCAATGTAGTTAATTGCCCTTTCTAAATTAAAATAGCGGTAATAGGGTAATAGAATAGAGAGACAAAACATGTGCAGTTAGAGAACAACATCACACAAAAGAGAATTAATAAATAAACATATCTGCTTTAAAAGAGTAGTCATTTATTGAGCACAATGGAAATTTTAGAGCAATTAGTCGAATGCATCGACTTGTGCTATAATTATGTAACGCACCTTATACATGGATCAAAAATTAATAAAAAAGTTATGCGCAACACGGTTGTAAATTGAAATCAATTGTGTGTTACATATACATACATATTCATAGTTTTCTTGAGTTGCTCAGCTGTGTAAATTTGGTAGGCTTTTGTTCTTCTCATATGAGTGTTCAAACTGATATCAGAAGCAACCTTGAGCGAAATTTAACAACTAGATTGTACGAGTATAGTTAAAATACAAAAAAAAAAAAAATATTTATTTTGTTTTGAAAATATATCGAGCATATTTGAATTAAAGTTTTTATTAATGTTAAAATAAAAATTGTTTTGAAATTGATCAACTACATACAACAGCTGAATCCAAATAAAAATGGCAGATATTGTATAAATTGTATAGTTTCCATAGAATAAAGATAATATTTCAAAGACCCGGGTTCAACATACCACAGACTACATACCAATACTATACCAATACTACGTTTCCTTGACGGATCTTGCAACATGTGGCCTAGCGTTGTCATGTTGCAAAACTGCCTTGTCGTGTCTTTTGGCATATTCCGGACGTATTTGCTTCAATGCTCGGCTCAATTGCATCAATTGTTGTTAGTAACGTTCATCACTGATGGTCTGGTTAGGCTGCAGCAGCTCATAGTACGCAACGAACTTCTGATACCACCAAATACAGAGCATGAGCTTGGCACTATGAATATTCGGCTTGGCCGTCGATGTTGATGCATGGCCGGGTGGTCCCCACGATTTTATTCGCTTTGGGTTGTCGTAATGGAAACACTTTTCATCGCCAGTAACAATACGGTGCAAAAAGCTGTTCGCACAAGTGAAAAATCTCCTTTCGACGTCTCTTGGCTTCAATTCGTACGGCACCCAATTTCCTTGCTTTTGAATCATTCCAATGGCTTTGAGGCGTTTGCCAACTGTTGACAAGTCAACTACCAATGATTCGGACAATTCTTGAAATCAACACATTTACACCGACGAAACCAGTGCAAATCGATGGAGCAAAGTTCCTATAAGCCTCACATAGCGTACGATGGGCTTTAGCTGCTTTTTTCTTCAAATGAAAGCACAAAAACAAACCTTCCGACATGTTCACAGAGCAAAAAAAATACGCTGTTTACACTTCAGTGGAATGACACATATTGAAAGTTGAAGCTTATTAAGTTGGCTTTCAAATGAATATAGTCACAGGTTTAACCGATGCGATTCATTGCTAGTTACGCCATATCTTATGAATACTTTAAAACTAATTCCAACAATACAACAATCTATTCCATCTACCAACCGTCAAAAAGTCACAACTCTAAATTGAATACATTTTATCATATCAAAAAGCGTTGTCGAGCAAAATGCGAAAGTGTGAAGAGCATTAAGGCTTTGGTCCCACCGTTGTTAACGTTTTTTACTATCGGCTATATACTGTGTGCATAGCAGCCGTCACATGAAATATATTAGCCTTTTAATAGAAATATATTAGCCGCAAAACAGGCATGACTTATCGTCTTGGTGATCTGAATCGAATGTCGCCTACAGAGAGTATCCATACCGATTTCTAGAACGATTTAATGCAAATTCAGTATTCACGGACAGACGAGCATTTCTAAAATTTTTTGAACGCGTTGAAAATTCACTAAGCACTAAGGAAAATTCAAGGCTTTAAGCAGAATTTAAAAGGAGACAGGAAGTGAGGTACCGGTATACCGAAACTAAAATGCAAGAACCGTACCAAAACCGAATACCGAAATAGTACATAGCAACCGGTACAGAATCTTCTGCCGAAACACACGATTCGGTACGTATCAAAACCGGAACCAAAACAGAAATTCATTTTGGTTGTATTCCCTGATTATTAATTGAGTTGAATTGAATTTATGTTCCTCCATTTCTCTTCTCACTGTGTTCTATGTTAAGCCGTTCAAGTCGAGGTTATCGTTGGGGTAGTGTAGTATCTGGTGCTTGGCTGTCAATATGTTTCTTGTCCGACTGCTCAAGCAATCGCCAAAGCTACTCTTACTTCTACGTATCCTTAACACAGTCACAGTCTGAATGTTGTCACAAGTACATGTGCAAACTCATTAGCTCCTGGAGGACATCCGAAGCTGCAGTTGGATAGGAGCGCATGGCTCCTGTGAAGCAAATAGTAGTTTTTAAGGTGTACTTTTCGAATGAAATACTACTAGGCTATCATTTGAATTCCTGGAAATATGCAGGGAATAATACAGTCGTGCACTTCAACTATATTCTTGAATCGGTGCATACAAAAAAACAGAATTATAATTTTGGATATGACCGTAATTAGTGTTGAATCATAAATATGTCTGTGTACATCCCTACTTCTCGAAGTTCTTCTCTTTCTCTGTTGTTTACCCCTGTTTGTGTATGTGTGCCTCTCTAAATTGTCGGCATTTCAAATTCTGGTGCGCATCAATAAGCCGAAGAAAGTGTGAACGGCGAACGAAATGAAGGACAGAACATGACTTCTTCGATGGCGGCAGATGTGCACAATGATAATTTTGATAGCAGCCACTTTGCATAGTTTTGGGCATACGGATTGAATTTATCCAACCAGCCCCCGAGCCACCGAGCCACCGAGCCACCAAGCCAGCGAACCAGCACAGACCGAGTGAAAATTTGCGCCAAACCTCAAACCACACAAAAACAACAACAACAGCAGCGCAAATGCGCTCGGGAAGGACTAAAAAATAGCTACACCAAAAACAAAAACAAAAAAAAAACAACAAAAAAATTAACCAATGAAACTTTCAACATAGGACGAAAAATAAAATAAAAAAAAAATATAAATATAAATATAAATATAAATAAAGTAGAAGCAATCAAAATAAAAGTTTAGTCGCCAACTTCAGGCTCAGGGAATATTTATTTGGATTGATGCGCTTAAGCCTAAGCAGCCAGTGTCAGGACATAGGGGGTGAGGTGGGGAGTTAGTACTCATATGTGGCTATTGTTGCCTTTGCTGCTTGTCGCCATGTTGATTTATTTATGTACATATACTATGTGTGTGTATTTGTTACTTTAGCATTCAGTAATGGCTTAGCTGCGATTCACTTGTGTGAGTTTATGTGATGTGATTTTCGCCCTTTACCACTTTTTTTTTTTTCTTTTGAAAGAGCGAATTTTGGGTGTCTCTGCGGCTTTAGCCGCGGCGGCTGTGAGTGATGACATTATAAAGAATTTTTATTGTTCCGGATTTTCCACAGATTTCGCGGCTTTTGTGGTATAATGCTGCAAACGGGGCATAGGTCTTGATTTGGGATTGACTGCTGAATGCTCTAAATTATTTAGTTTGTACTAAGCGCATTGAAAACTCAAACAAAACTATACATACATACGTACGTACTTTTATCGGGCTTTTGCATTAAATATGCACTCTTTAAATTATTTTCCATTCCACTGTTTTTCTAATTACTATTAGTACTGTCTTTCAATTACTTTAGTCTGAGTTAAGCACTTTTTATCTACTCATTACAATATTTGTGACTCTAAGTTCCGAGTTCAGATTCTTTAATACGAAATTTAACACCGTAACTTACGTTACTTAATTTAATGCTTGAAATTCAATTGCTTATTTATAAAGAGGTTGTCACTGTAACCGCTGAAAGTTTAGAGCTCTGCATAGTACATAGTACATACTCGTATGTGTAGTTTAAAATTTTACACTTTTTATATTATATTACTAGATGGATGGGCCGCGCGACGTTGTACGACGTTGCTGCGAAGAGAAAGCGATAAAACGCGTTTCTATATAGTTTCCCTTCCTTTTCTTTTGTTGTTGTTGTTGTTGCTGTACTCTATCATCTTCATATACGTTCTTGTTGTTGTAGTACTTGTGGTTGCTATTGCTGTAACTGTTGTTGTTATTGTGGTTGATGCCGGCAGCACCAAAGAAGAGAGAGAGAGAGAGAGAGAGAGAGAGAGAGAGAGAGAGAGAGAGAGAGACAGAGAGAATGCAGCTTAGTCAGTAGCAAACGCGCATGGTAGAATATACACATACACATATGTATTGTACATACATATACGAGTATATATATATATATATATATATATATATATATATATATATATATATATATATATATATATATATATATATATATATATATATATATATAAATTAGAAATTAATAAAAATAAATATAAATTTGTTAAATAAAAGCAGCCAAAGTTACTCCTTATTTCATCAGCTATCTGCCAGTGTCCAGTGCCAGTAGTCCCGTCAAAATTGGTCCAGCTGTTTCAGAGATTAGCCGGAACAAACAGACATACAGACAAAAATTGTAAAAAAAATTATTTTGGTATATGTACCGTATATACATACATATGCATTTAGTAAAAAGACACTCCAATCTTTATCTGTATTATCTGTAAAGATATTTATCAACTAAAACACCCAAAATGATTATTAGTTACCAAAATAAATTGTATTGTCTTCAAAGTCGGCCGCTTTCAAAATATGTAGTACACTTATGCTAACGAATAATCCTAGCATGAAATCATTTTTAAAAAGTATTTTACGTTTTTTCGAAATCTAAAGTGATAATTCTTACAATAGTTTTATTCAACGAAACTCATAGGCTATTTACAATTTATATATTTTTTAATTGTAGTTCTTAAAGTTACATTAGAATGCCAATTTTCTTTTTCGATAGCTTTCAATCACTCCGAATTTGAAAGTATTTAACTAAATTCAGTTGGCTTATTTGCACTTAAAATCAAAATAAGAGCATAACGATTTCTATATATATATATATATATATATATATATATATATATATATATATATATCTCTCTCTCTATATATATATATATATATATATATATATATATATATATATATATATATATATATATATATATATATATATATCTCTCTATATATATATATATATATATATATATATATATATATATATATATATATAAAGAATGGCTTTCGATTTTTATACATCTAATTGTAAAGTATCAATTTATCTGTGCTTTATATTGAGTTTTACTACTCAATATATGGTTAAGTTAACCTGCTAAACGCTTCAAGCAATAGCCCTTTCCCTCTATGCCTCTTTTTAAATTATATCAATTCCGGTTATAGGCATTTCCGCTTCACTTCCATCAACTCATGTAACAGAAAATACATTGAGATGCAGGCTTATATAATATTTTATACGAATCGAATATGCCGCAATTATTGCTAACAAATCGTACACAAATACTCGACTCAATTCATGCATAAAAATGTCATAACCACATACAAGGATATTGTCAAAAGAGCTAAAATTAAAGGACAACAAGAAAAACCAACGGTGTAACCAATGCTTTAATACCTTTCACACGAAATTTCATATCGTATGGCATAGTTTAGCATAGGCTTATATATTTCATTCAAGGAATAAATTAATTTATTTGTACAATTTGAAAACTTTAAATGATATAAATTGATGTAAATTCCAGCTGCGTTCTATAGTTTCACTTTTCTCTAATATTGGGTGAAACAACTTGTTGTAAGTGTGCCTAAACACAAAAAAAAAAAAAAAACTTACAATTAACCTATCTATTACATTACATACAGGTATTGTGTGTTTTTAACAAATCACTAGTACCTTGAAAAATCGCAAAACGGACTCAACCATCAACATTGTCTGCCCTCGCGCGTCTGCTGGTCATTTGCTTCCGTTTTTGTTTCTATGCATTCGTTCATCCGATTAATGTCTGTTTCCATTTTCGAAAATAAATATTTTTCGTTTCCGCAAAAAACCCGATTCAACCGCTACAACAATTTTGACAACAGATGGCGTGCGGTTATAAGACAGTCACGACTTACGTGACTTTATATAATATCTGCATAAATTATATGAGGTATTCTGATATATGAGCTATATTATTGTAAAGTTTCATTAAAATCCTTTCATTAGTTTTTGCGTGAAAGAGTAACAAACATCCACATATCCATACTAACTTTTGCGATTATAATATTAAAGTAGGATTCCTAAAAGTAAGTAGAGCATACCTATTGCTATATATGTATGTGGAGCATCAAGTTGATATTGATTTCAATAAATACGTTCTTTTTACAAAAATAAAATATTGATGGTGGTTTTGTTTAGTACAATACACGCCCATTGATACATGTGCTCGTAAATGTAAAGCATCCATCCATTAGAACCGACCACATCAATGTTCAGGTTGATATTAACTGTACTAGATTAGTTTTTGATGCAAAAAATAAAATGCGTAGTATGGATACTCTTTGAGGTAATATCCATAGGGAAACAAGAAAAAACGTTAACTTCGGTTGAACCGCAGCTCTAATACCATTCACACGAAATTTTAAACAGTATTGTAATACATAAAAGTAGGGGTTTAAGTAGGGGGTGGTACACGCTCACAAGTAGATTTATATGAAGCGACGTAGTAGATGTGTTAGATGCCGCCACATCGAATTTCAAGTTGATATTGACGTTTTCCATACAAATGCATAAAAGTGAACTGTGGGTTTGTATGGGGCTACCTATGTATGTTTAGCGGCTGTCTCTTAAAAGGCACCATATCGCATTTCAACCTAATATTGACTTTAATAAAAAAGTTTTTCTTACAAAAAGTCAAAAGTGGACCATAGGTTTGTATGGGCGCTACCCCAAATAGTGGGCGGGCCACGGCCATTAGTCTATGTAGGTTACGCGGCTGTCTATAAAATGGCACCATTTCGCATTTCAACCCAATATTGACTTTAATAAATAAGTTTTCTTACAAAAAGTCAAAAGTGGGCGGTGATGTTTGTATGGGGGCTATCCCAAAAGCGGGCGTGGCAGGTCAATCTTGATACTCTATTAAACTACAATAAAAAAAGTATATGTGCAAAATTTTAAGTGGATAGCATAAAAATAAGTTAGTAGACAGACGGACATGACTAGATCGATTCGTCTCGTCGAGCTGATCAAGAATGTATATACTTTATGGGGTCTACGATGGCTCCTTTAATGCGTTACAAACTTTCGGGCAAACTGATAATACTCTTTCATTCTGTGTATGCAAGGTATAAAAAAGGAAGTTACAAATCAGTAGCAGCAAAATCAGCATCTATTCAAACTATGAATTTAAGTGCACAGGGTATTTGTCTATAGAATAGTATGTACATACATAGTTCATATATGAATGGGGCGTGGTTACTCTCTGAAATGAGTTTACGTGAGAATCTATATTGAGTTTAATTTGCGAAGGTGTTTCAATATGCCATATGGACATTAATCAATAGAGTTAGGTAGATATTCTTTCTTTTTTGTTGTTGTTGTAGTTTTTCCCTTTATAATTTATTTATTTTTTGCAGCTTCCTCATACCTACGAGAGACTTCATGCAATTATTTATCTAATGCATGCACGCTTAGCTCTCTATACTATATAGAGTATTGTATATATACAAATAAATATGTAATTGTATGTGTGCCTGCCTGAGTTTGCATTTATTTATTTGAGGTAGTGTCATTTGAAGCCGTCCGCATACAAATGAAAATTGATTTACTTGAGAGGATTTGCGTCAACAACAGGAGCAGTCAAATGAAAACGCTGGAGTGCGTGAGAGAGATAGATATAAAGCACATGGGGCGAACCGCACTTAAATCATAAAACTGACAGGACATCGACAGACAAGCAAACGCAAAAAAAAGAAAGAAAGAAAATTAAATAAATAAATGAGAAAAAAAAAACTAACTGGAAATAAGTTTATTTCAGTGGAACTGGGGCTGATCAAGCACAAACGTTCTTTCTGACAGGCTGATTATACCATTTCACAGTACAAGTGAATAGTATCGTATTATATGGAAAAATTGTCTTCTCAAGACTGCCAAACACATAAATTTATATTGTTTTAAATCAAAGATTAGGTTCTCTTCACATTTATCAACAATGCTGAAATTTACTTCAGTATTAAAATTAGATACACACAGTCTAACTAATAACACAGGCCAACAAAATGCGGGGTCATGTAATTTTCTGGAAAGCTGAGGGTCATTTCCGAAGTAATTTGGTGCGTAGCATTCGAATCCGTGCTCAGAATTGGCTCATCAGCTCAGGATTTTGAGATATTTGAGGTTATGTACCCGGGTACATTTCCAAAAAAACAACACTTTTTTATTTAAAAATCAAATACGGCGTAAATCCTGAGAAACCCTATACATTCAAACAATTTTTTATACCATTCACACTTAGTGTGAAATGGTATTATCAGTTTGTCTGAAAGTTTGTAACGCATTAAAGAAGCCATCGTAGACCCCATAAAGTATATATATTCTTGATCAGCTCGACGAGACGAATCGATCTAGCCATGTCCGTATGTGTGTCTGACCGCCTGAATGTTGTTGCGCAATTTTTGGGGATCAATTTTTATGCTATCCAGTTGAAATTTTGCACGTACACTTCTTTTTGTTGCAGTTTAATAGAGCATCAAGAGTATCCCGCCTACTTTTTGGGGTAGCCTCCATACAAACTCACCGCCTATTTTTTGTATGAAAAATATTTTTATTGTAGTGAATAACAACTTAATAATTGATATAGTAATTTAAAGTAGATGGATGCATGACATATACATTAATTGGTGTTATGGGCTTAATATACATAGACTAACGGGCGTGGCCCGCCCACTATTTGGGCTAGCTCCCATACAAACCTATGGTCCACTTTTGACTTTTTGTAAGAAAACTTTTTTATTAAAGTCAATATTAGGTTGAAATGCAATATGGTGCCCTTTAAGAGACAGTCGCTTAACATTCATAGACAATTAGGCGTGGCCCGCCCACTTTTTATGGTAGCCCCCATACAAACCCACCGTACAATTTTTGGTTTTAATGGAAAAAAATCATTCATTTAGATCAATATTAGGTTGAAATTTGATTTTGCGGATTTAAATGGACAACCGCTTCACATACATATACAAATGAGCGTGCCCCGCACACTTTTTGAGGTAGTCCCATATAAACCCACAGTTCACATTTATGCGTTTCTATGGAAAACGTCAATATCAACTTGAAATGCGATATGGTGGCATCTTACACATCTACTAGTGAGCGTGTGCCACCCACTTTTTGGGGTTGCCCCTATTTAAAAACCGCCACTTTTATGTATTACAATACTATTTAAAGTGTCGTGTGAATGGTATTAGAACTTCGGTTCAACCGAAGTTAAAATTTTTTCTTGTTTTTCTCCCATTCATATGAGTTGACCACAGATCAACTGCAATCTCATGAACTTTAAAATGCACACAATGGTTTTTAATCGATCATTACCAATGCGATAAAATGCTTTTACCGCATTTTACTACGAATATAAGTATACTTTCGTTCTTTCTCTTGGATCACGCACACATGACCATATGAGACAAACAAATGAACTCTATACAATCTGTGGCTTTCAGCTATACACCACGTTTTAATTATCGCCATCTCGCTCATACTAATTTCTGCCTACTTTACATTACATATCATTTACAATTACATTTATTTATTACATTTATGTGTATATATAGTCATATACTATAGCCTATGTGCTATTATGATATATGAGCTATATTATTGTAAAGTTTCATTAACATCCATTCAGTAGTTTTTGCGTGAAAGAGTAACAAACATACACATATCCGTGCAAACTTTCGCGTTTATAATATTAGTTGGATTGTAAAATATATTCAAATATTTATATAAATATTATGAATTGCGCATTTTAGATGGTAACAGATTTGGGAATAATATTTTTGCTTATAAAATAATTAGAAAATATATGTAATGTGTTAAATAAAATTACGGTTTAAACTATAGACCTCCTGCGAAGTCAGCAAGCATGCTGTTCAGATGCGCTCACGAGGCATTAAACCTGTATAATTATACACAAGTGTAAAATATATTTATACAATATGAGCTTTCGTTAGTGATACTTTATATCGAACTTTGTTTGATCAACATATTGTAGGTATAATTGCCCTTTTTCAATAGGGGCTAGCCCACAGTAGAATTGTATACAGCGACCATCTACTTATAAGATGCCACCATATCGAATTCCAAGTTGATAGTGGTGTTTTTAATACAAATATATAACAGTGCGCTGGGGGTTTGTATGGGACTACCTCAAAAAGTGGGCGGGACACACCCTTTGTATATGTATATGGAGCGCTTGTCCACTAAATTCCACCAAATAGAATTTGAAGCTAATATTGATTTAAATGAAGAATTTTTTCATAAAATACACAGATGAGGGCTTTGGGTCTGTATGGGGGCTACCCTAAAAGTAGGAGGGACACACACCCAATAGTCTAGGTATGTAAAGCAGCTATCCATAAAAGTCCATCACATCGAATTTCAACCTAATATTGAGTTTAATAAAGAAGTTTTCATACAAAAAGTCAGAAGTGGGCCGTATGTTTGTATGGGAGCTAATTTAATTTAATTTATATGTCAAGCACCCGTCTACTAAAAGTTACCATATCAATTATTAAGTTGATATTGACTGCAATAAAAAGAAGTGTATGTGCAAAATCTCAACTGGATAGCATTAAAATTAGTCGCCAAAAAAATGCGCAACAACATACAGACGGGCAGACGGACATGGCTAGATCGCGCTGCTATAGTATATATATATATACATTTCACACGATGTGTGAATGGTATAAAAATATTTAAATTATAAAAAATCTGGTCTTTTTGCAACTAAAGCGGGTGTACACATTTTTTGTTTGAAGTTCTATCTGCATTATCACTGAACGTTGCAGTGATTTCAAATGAAACCATTTGGTCAATTTAGATCAATTTATTAACAAAATAACTCAAAGAAGAATAAAAAATAATATTAAATAAATATTAAATAAAAAACTGCTGCTTTTGCTAGTGGAAGCTAATGCGAGAGGGCAATTTTTTTATATCTATATTTTTCGTTTTAAATTTATTCTTCAATAATCAGCCTGCTTTTTTAAAATTATTAAATAACTCTATTTGAAAAACTGATTCTTCTTCTTGCTTCGTTGAACTAAAAGGGACAGAAAACTCAGCGAAAATTGTCAAATACTTAGGTTACCGGCAAATGTTTTGTACCGGGTGACCGTGCCTTTGCAAATATTTTTGTACATGGTGTAGATATGTCGTTGTAGCCGAAGCTCTGCTGATAGAATAGATTCAGCGAGAAAAAGTAGATTTCAGAATATCATGCAACTCGAATAGGGAAATGAAATTTCGTTGCTTATTTTTACAATTGAAAATTTATAATCATAGAATTATTAAAATTTTTGAAACATAGTATGTGGATGGTATTACCTGTTTATGTGAAGGTTTGTAACGCTTTAAAGAAAGCATCGTAAGCCCCATAAAGTATATATATTCTTTATCAGCTCTTCTTGATCTGTCTAGATGTTGTTGCGCATTTTTTGGAGACCAAATTGTTAGATAGTCGGTTGTAAGTCGGGACATTAACTTCTTTTATTGCACTTTAATAGAGTCTCCATATTGATTTGCCACTCCCATTTTTTGAAGTGGCCCCCATACGAACAACCTCCTCCCCTTCTTTGACTTTTTGTATGAACATTTTGTTATAGCTGTCACCTTAAAAATGGACATGGTGAGGTTCTCTGAAAGGACTCTTCAAGGACAACAGTCAATGTTTGTCATGACGGCTTCTGATGTACAGATGTTTTTCGTCAATCGGGTTTTATTTTTTCAACTTAATTTCTATTTTGCAATGAGATTTTGCTGTTTTTTTTTTGACGTGATAACGTCTATTAAATCGATGAACTCCGCCAAATACGAAAGAGCAATGCCCCTCACTTTCCGCCTGAAGGCGGCTTGTGTGTGAAGCATTGGCTTGTGAAAACTATAGTTATGTGTGTGTGTGTGTGTGTGTGTGTGTCTGCGTATTAGTTTTATCTAGCGCGCGGTGGGGTGCGGCTATACGTCATATACGATCTTATTATTGTTGTACTTGTGGCACTCTGTTGCTGTAGATTGTTATTGTACTTGTTGTTATTTGTTATTGCTTTACCACTCTTTTCTTGTATATTTGTTGTTGTTGTTGTTGTTACATTTTATATGCGTAAACATATTAAATTGCTCATTTAATCGACACTCAAAAATACTTGCTGCGCAGACAAACACGTATACGAGCCGAACATTAAGAGCGTGAGAGCAAGAGGGTGTTTGAGTAGGAGGTCACTAATGTAAATGCAAGCTTGGGGGCCAAATACAGCGATTAAATATGCACGAGTAATATTTATTTGTAGTTGTATTTAATTGAAATATTTAAAAATTAATTTTTTTTTTATTTGAGGCCGGCAACGTCAAACTATATAGAAACGCGTTTTATCTCTTTCTCTCGCAGCATACATTTATAGTAGTCGGGACAGGGGGATGGAGTGTCAGGGAAAGGAGTGGCAAGGGGAAGGGCAGAACGACGTCTGACAGTGTACAGCTAGGCAGACATCAACAGGCACGTAGTCAAAACGTTCCATTCCGTTCTTTTCCAATACTCTCCTTTCGCATTAGCTGATACTAAAATTGATTTCAATATTAACTTCTCAACAGATGATGCTAGCCCTTCACTTTAATCGCAAATGTTTGCAAATCGCAGCGCGCTCGTAACAGTTTGGTTCGTTAGGTGGGGAAGTCTCTTTAGGAACGGACAGTAAGGACTAGCTTTTCTGTGTGCTAGCAAAGTGTCTTGCGTTTAGAGGTGTATAACTTCGAATTGTATTAAAACACTGACATTACATAATCTCAAAGAGTGTTGACTTCCAAATCGGCTACAATTGCTGTTTGGTTTGCACGAACCAATGATTTCACATAAACCAAGAGAAAATAATCTAAATCCATTGCAACGCAGGATATCGGTGGCCAATTGACTGGTTAACTTCGAGAAATAACGCACAGGGTGCAACCAACCGAAATTGATGCACGCTATGGCGGATCGACTCGTAACATTCCCGAAATGAAACATAATTCTTAAAACAAATGCCCCCAATTTGCAAGTGTGGTTCAGGCGTTAGTCTACTCATGATAAAATGGCAAACCAAACTAAGCGCAAATGACAAAGAAACGCCCATTAGTATATTCATATGAAAAGCACCATAAACAACCATATCAAATTTATATAGAATTTTTCGCACTTCAAAGACAAAAGTTCGAAATTCGACAACTGGAAGAACACTAGTATACTTCATTGGATATCCTATGCTTCCTATAAAGCGTTACAAACAATGCGACAAATTATTAAGTGTGAATAGTTTAAAAATTACTTTAAACTGTTTGAAAACAAACGACATGCTGATCAACACACATTTGGGTCTATTATAAAGTTCACATATCAAGCATATTAGCTTTTAGTCAAACAGATATTGCTACTTTTCACTGTAGTATTTTCACTTTTTTTTTTTAATTACTTTAATAGTAGGAACAAATATCCAGAAACAAATAAGACAAAAAGTAAGAAAGCAAGCAGAGAATTGGAGACCAACTGACTGACAGTCAAAGTGATAAAGCGAATTGTGTTTCGCATTGCGTCTATGGCAAAACAAGCAGAAACATAACGCAAAGTGAATGCGTTACGCATACGCCACAAAGCCGCCAAAGTGAAAGCCAAAGCATTGAAGTGAAAAATAAAAAAATAAGAGAATACGTTACGTCGGTAGAACCGAAGCTTAAATACTCTGCGCATGCATCTAAAGTGAGTAATGAATACAAACCCTAGTTGATAGTTCAGATACAATTAAAAAGATTTACACAAAATGTAACAAATTTTTCAGTGGCTACCTTCCACTCCACTGAGCTTCATACAAAATTGTTCGTAAATGTTACAAAGTTCAGATCAATATTGCCAAAACTGTGAGAAAGTTCGTATCGAGACATGCACAAGACGGACAGAGAGTGGAACGAACATGGGCACATCAAATCGTCTAGTCGAGCTGATCAAGAATAGTATATACA
This sequence comes from Leucophenga montana, assembly GCA_035044765.1. Classification (NCBI taxonomy): domain Eukaryota; kingdom Metazoa; phylum Arthropoda; class Insecta; order Diptera; family Drosophilidae; genus Leucophenga; species Leucophenga montana. The sequence goes on along the minus strand of JAWNNQ010001344.1, from coordinate 145,445 downwards.
CATGCAGCCTTACTAATAAGCAATTTAAAGTCGACTTTAACTAAAAAAGTCGACACTAATTCGATTTGCGTACTAATAAACATTTAGTATTCACTTTTTCGAAAAAGCCGATACCAAATTTAGTAATGAGTGAAGTCGATACTAAAGCTACTGCTCAAATATGGAAGCGGAGAATGTACTAAATTTAACCTTTCATTTGATTTGATTTGATTTAAATGACAAAACGATATTGAAAAATTGAACGCTATAGAACGCTGGAAGCTGCTACTAACAAAAGTTGACTTTTTCTTTTGCTTATTAGTAAGGCTGGTATACTTTATAGCATTTCCGATGCTTCATTTCATGCGTTACAAACTCTATGAAAAAAAAATACTTATAATACTTTTCACACTATATGTGAAGAGTATAAAAACACAGCATACGGATGCACAAAAACGTATACGTACTTACATATACATATATCTGTCAAGCCTTTCACACACCACCGACGACATCAACGCCTGTACGGCATAGTTTCCTTTGTATAAAAACGTATCTGGAACCTAGCTTATGTTTTATATCTGTGCGTTTACAGTGCGCTATGCCGCTTTGTGTCGCTGATGTAAGTAACGATGAGTGTGTTTGACTAGCGGCTAAGACAAACACGCCACTGATCTCAACTGTTAGCTCGCACTGCCTACAAACACCAGCATGTCAGCCTGTCTGAAGTTTTGACGCATATTTTGCGAGTGTCGTTCCATAAGTCAATGCCGAATTTCAAAATTAGATTTGTTTCATTTTACAAAACATTTGCTGCTTAGGTTTTTCAACCAACAAATCTGATTATAAGAATTGAAAGCAATTGTCTGCATATTTTCCTAAATTAGACCAAATATTACATAGAATTGTGTATAGGGGTAACAGCCCTCGAACATGCGTGTTCATACACGTGACTAAGCCTGTCATCCAGCTTTGTTCAACAGCTAAGTGTGTACAGTGTGCCGCGAAATATCCTAACATGACATTTGAATGGCTTTCAGATGTGTATAAAAAGTATTTGTCGGTAAAAATCGCTTCATTGTACTACATGCGCAAAAATATAATCTTACAATGTAAAACTGTAAGTTTCAATTTCAAATATATGAAAATATGGTTTACTATTTTGCATATGTTGAGATTTGTAGAGATTTGTGCGATTTTTAGTTAGATAAAAATATGTTGAATATTATTTACTATATAAAAAATACAAAGCTCAAGCTTAAAAATGTGTGTGTAGAATACATTTCAATCGCTACCTAAATATATACAAAAATGAAAGAACTTTGCTATGTTTGTAAGTAGTATGTATGCTTTCGATCTCAAATTTTTTGGCAATCTTCTGTACTGACCAGATAGTAGTTCTATGAAGTTTAATCGCGCTTATTTCACATAGTCAGACTTGCTTCAAAAACTGTTTTGTTATATTATCTAAGCATACTTTGTAATACATAATACGTAGTGTGTAGAAAGCAAATTTGGACTCAAGGTCGACTATGAAACAAACAAAAAATCTACGAACATAGTCAGCGGGTTTTGCCATCGGCAGTAGGCATCAAAAGTCGTGTTCATCGAGTGACTTAGTCAGAGCTCGCAAAATATGCTCAACCAAATTTTTCTATGCTCTCTGCTCACCGAAGAGACAGAAAACAAGAAAAAACGTTAACTTCGGTTGAACCGAAGCTCTACTACCATTCATACGAAACTTTAAACAGTATTGTAATACAGGGGGGGGGGGTTTAAATAGGGGCTACACCAAAAAGTGAGTGGTATACGCTCACTAGTAGATGTGTATGAAGCGATGTAGTAGATGTGTAAGAAGCCGCCATATCGAATTTCAAGTTGATATTGACGTTTTCCATACAAATGCATAAAACTGAACTGTGGGACTATCTCAAAAAGTGGGCAGGACACGCCCATTTGTAAATGTATATGAAGCGGTTGTCCATTAAAATCCACAAAATCAAATTTCAAGCTAATATTGATCTAAATGAAGTATTTTTTCATAAAATAAACAAAATTGTACGGTGGGTTTGTATGGGGGTTACCTCAAGAAATGTCTATGTATGTTAAGCGGCTGTCTCTTAAAAGGCACCATATTGCAATTCAACCAAACATTTACTTTAATAAAAAAGTTTTTTTACGAAAAGTCAAAAGTGGATCATAGGCTTGTATGGAAGCTAAACCCAAATAGTGGGCGGAACCCACCCATTAATGTATATGCCATGCATCCGTCTACTTTAAGTTATAATATCAATTATTAAGTTGATATTGACTGCAATAAAAATGTTTTTCATACAAAAAGTCAAAAGTGGGCGGTGAGTTTGTATGGGGGCTACCTCAAAAAGTGGGAGTGGCGGATCAGTCTTGTCACTCTATTAAACTGCAACAAAAATAAGTGTGCGTGCAAAATTTCAACTGGATACCATAAAAATTGGTGACCAAAAATGAGCAACAACATACCGACAGACAGACAGACAGACAGACGGACATGGCTATATCGATGCGTCTCGTCGAGCTGATGAAGAATATATATACTTTATGGGGTCTACGATGGCTCCTTTAATATATTACAAACTTTCAGACAAATTGATAATACCATTTTATACTATGTGTGAATGGTATAAAAATGAAGCAGACTCGGAGACTCTCTGAACAGAACACTTCTTTTTAATTTTTTTGTGTTTTCTGTTTCATGCTTCTCGATGTCTTACGATTATAGTAGCTCGAGGGTGACACTTTCGTTCGACTCTCATCAACTGAGCATCAGCAACTGAGCAAAACAAGCCAAGTGGAAGTGTAAAGTGTCTTTTTTGTTGTTGTTGCTTCAAATATTTCATCGCTGGAAAAGCGTGTAAGAGGGAGGGAGAAAGAGATGGGGCGCTAAATTGTGTGCATATGTTGAAATATAAGTAACACATATACTACATGCGCAAATGACACTTTCGGCAAATTTTTCACAGCAAAGTGTCTTATGTGAACAAATGCATAAAGTTAGCTACAAAAAAACTCTCGTTGCTTGAACAAAGACCACGATGAGAATTAACAGAGTTGAAATGTCGTTTCGCTTCTAGTTTAAATCGTGTCCGCTCGCAACAGTTTTTTTTTTTTTTTCGGACTGCCTGTAAAAGAAAACGGTCCTGACATAAATGGAGCACAACATGCTGGCCAGCCGAAATCCTTGATAATGGCAATTTGCCTAAATACTGTGTGAATGATGAATTCCAACGAAAATCAGTCAAATGCATGGAATTGGAATTGAGCATTTGCAAAACATCAACACAGTTGAGCAACCGAAAGATTTGTTCCGCACAAGTTTACGGACGACCAAAAAAAAAAAAAAAAAACAAATCAAATGTTTGAAAAATAAATCGAAATTATACCACTCCTGTTTTCAACATATTTTCAAGTTTTAGTACGAAAATCTTGTGTTATTGTTGTAAACTAAGCTATAACTCAATCTTATTAAAACATTACATATGTATTCAGATCGAATTGCTGGTACTGGTTCAAGATAGCTACAGAGAACCGCAATCCGTTTTGTTAAAATTATGTTAATTATGTGCTCTTTTCTTTAATGGAAGGTAAATGTCACTTAAAGTGTTTATTCCTTCTTACTAAATTTTTAGTAGACCACACCTTGGTGTTCAGAATGATGGAAAACATAATGCGGCATAATAACAACCTTTTTCGAAATGCACTAAAACCCATTTTATGAATCAGACTTTTACACAGTTTTGAAAATCATATCAAGTAGAAGATGCCCCCCCATCGTCCATACACCCTTACCAGCATATCAGCGGGTATGTTATCAATTTCAGCGCGGATGTTGGTCTCCAGGTCTTATAGGTTCCTTGGGCGTTTGACATTAACGCGGTACTTAAAAATAAAAATAAAAACATAACAAACAAAAAATTAAATTAAATCATGGAGCGGACTGTCTACTGCAAATCCAGTTGGTACCACATGTCTCCTAAGTCCAACTCTTCAAGTCGTGGAAAAAATATTCCTCCAATATGTCTACATATCGGTCTGAATTCACTGTCATTGTGGCCTCATTTTGTTCAAAAAAACATAGAAAGAAATATACATTTAGAGCCACGCCTGTTGATTGCTATTACTCCCGGGACGCTACGATCCCTACAGCCTGAATAGCTCGCATTTCAAAAAAGGACCCTGTACAAGAGTACATCCCATCAACTACGTTTTATTGTATTTCTATTAAGACCTTGGATGACAAATTTGATGTCTCAAAACTCTACTAGTATATCGTAATGAGATACCCTAAAACATCATATAGAGAATGCAATCAATATCTTCACTGACTGCTCAAAGCTTCACGGGCAGGTCGGAGGAAGTATATTACCTCCGGACCTGGGTATTAGAGAATCCATCAGACTACCCGACCGTTGCAGCGTTTACCAAGCAGAAATGTTAGCGATCCAGGAGGCTACACATTTTCTCAGGTTACATCAATGCAATCAAGAGCAGGTGCACATTTTCTCAGATAGATAGTAGCTCTCAAATCAGCAATACAAAAACCACTACCAAGTGGCGCAGATATATTAATGTTATGGCCGAGCAGTACGTAATCTACCTCATCCGGCTGCCTGGACACCGGAAACTTGAAGCAAATTGTGAAGCAAATTGTGAAGCGAATTTTGAAGCAAATTGTGAAGCAAATAAGCTGCAATAGCGATCACATTAAGTTCGGAAGGAAGAACCTACTTCTACTTGGGAGTATCTTCCAACAGAATATATCTAACAGATATATCTTTAAAAGGGATATAATATCTACGGAAATTTCAGGTGCAGACAACTTGGTTCACCAAAGAGTTGCGAAAGGAATAGAAGAGATCATATTCATCGTATTACATTTCGCTAACAATGGCCTAATTGAATGATATACATGCTATAGATTTCTTGGTAGCTCAACAGATAGTGTATACACATTTGTTACCAGTTCGCAGCATATACATAATAAGCGTGGTGTCCTATAATTTTATTACATACTATACGTAAGTATTTATGTGTGATTGTAAATATATGTGACTGTATCGGCGCTAGCTCATGTTCTATTTTAAGTGGTTGTATATGTCAGATGAAAGCATTTGTTGACATTCGAGTGGTCATTGAGCACGTGGCGCATGTGTGCGTGTGTGTCAGTGTGTGTCAGTGTGTGATTGTTGTATCTATGTGTTGGTATGCGCTTCCGTCACTTTACCTCTATCCTTCTATTTTTATGTACATTTGACTCTGTTGTACATGATAACTTCCTAATTCCCTCATTGTGTGTCGCTTTAATCATACCATTGTATTTCAACTTATAATGTCTGTTGCTCTATATATACAAAGAGAAACATCCACACAAACCTATATGCATGTTTGTGTATCTGTATCTGTATCTGTATCTGTATCTGTATCTGTATCTATGCCCATTTGTTTGATTATGTGTGCGTTTGAGTAACTTTCGCTACCCCAGTCCTATGTTATGCTTCACTCGTTCTCTCACAATTTATATCCTTATGTGTGTCTGCGGCATCTGACAAGGCTCTACACATGTTTTGCTGTTAATTGCTTTTGTATGTTTAAAACTTGGCTAACAAAAGATTCTATTTTTATTTTCTTCAAATTTAATTTACGATATAAATATGTATTGTATATATATATTTTTCTCCCGCTAACAAACATATTATTTTAAATTTATCCGCCTTAGTTTTTATCTTCACCTGTTTTTTGTTGTTGTTGTTGTTGTTGTTGTTAAATTGGCTAAGTTTTTGACGCCAGCTGATCTTAATGGCTCTGCTGAAGGTCAACCGTACAAGTTTTACCGACATATATGCTTTCGATTAACAGGAAAGAACATCATTAGGCCTTACTCAGTTTCAAATTCGAATATAACTATTCTAAGTGCGAATTTCACGACTTAGAAATACATTAGAAAATACGAATTGCGAAGATATGCTATTGGGGGAATAATATTGAGTAGAGCATGTCACGACTTCACAATTATAATAAATCCATTTCGAGTAGTCGATTTTTGGTCTGTTATCGGTCACTTTTCTGTCTATTAACGTTGAAAATCGATTACAGTTCATGCACTTGCACAAATGTAAACGCTTAAAGAGCATAAATTAGAAGAAAAAATTGGAGAGTGAGCGCCGTCGCTGAAGAAAAATTAACGACCGATTCTATGAATATAATATGCCCGTTTGCTTTCCAAATTTTAATAACAAATTTCAATTTTGTTTGTTTTCATTTTGTATTTTATTTGGTTTGTTATCGAAATTGTGAAGTTAAGTTGGCAGCTATCTTTGTGGTCGGATGGTTGACATATACATTAATGGGTGGGACCCGTCCAATATTTGGGGTTGCCCCCATACAAACCTACTGCCCACTTTTGACTTTTTTTATGAAAACTTCTTTATTAAAATCAAGATTAGGTTTTTTATGAAAAAATTCTTTATTTAAATCACTACTAACTTGAAATTTGATTTTGTGGATTTTGAGCGGACAACCGCTTATACAAATGGGCGTGTCCCGCAAACTTTTTGAGGTAGTCCCATATAAACCCACAGCGCACTTTTATGCATTTTTATGGAAAACGTCAATATCAACTTGAAATTCGATATGGTGGCATCCTACACATCTACTACATCGCTTCATACACATATACTAGTGGGCGTGTACCGCCCACTTTTTGGGGTAGCCCCTATTTACACCCCCACTTTTATGTTTTACAATAATATTTTAAATTTCGTGTGAATGGTATTAGAGCTTCGATTCAACCGAAGTTAACGTTTTTTCTTGTTTTTTTTTTTTTTTTTGTATATAAAGACACAAAGTGAGTTAAAATTCTTTAAAATAAAAAATTATCGATGGCTTGGACCTGTTTGTCCTTCGTCTAATTGCAATTATTCAATATTTTTTACCATTTCTTGCGATTTTTGAGAGTAAGTGAAAAAATTCCATACAATTGAGCTTCATGTTACATTTCTCGAATATGTCACACTTCAAAGTACTAATTTGAAGGCGTGTTTTTTTCTTCGTCTAAATTCGGTTCGTCAATAGATATATTGGACCATATCTCCTAAGGGTTTGTACGGCACGTTGTTTATTGCAAAAGATATGAAGCACTCCACCCAGCGCATATCAAGTGGTCTTCTGTCTCGTTTCCATTCCTGAATTTTTTCAGCAGCTATAAACTGATCAAAAATATCAAAAAGATCAACGTTGTAATCGATATCAGTGAAGGCGATCTTGTCCAGCAAGATTTTTAATGTATTTTCGATGTTTCCCCATTGCGATACATATTGGATAATAGCACATTGAAACGTCTTGAACACGTTAAATTGTTTAGTCCATCTTTTCAGATAATCAATGCACGAATGAAAATTTAAATTTGTTTTTATTCGATTTCTTATATAAAGTAAAGAAGTATAGACTGCTGAGTTAGTCATTAAAACTGTGTCCTTTGTAATGACGATACTTGTTTTAAATAAATGCTCAATTTCATTTTGAACAGCAACAGCAAGAAATTTGTTTATTTTTCTCGTCTTAAGTCTGTCGCTCAAATCGGTCAAAGAAATGTTACCTGTTTCATATCGAAATATATTGTGAAATGGTTGTGTTTCGAAAAAATAATAAAAAACTAAACTCATTCTTACATGATTACAGAGAAATAAAAGCCATAATGTCGACAAATCATTGTTGAAGAAATCCTTTGCAGAAACTTTGCTGCATCTTTACTTTTATTGCAATACTCTTTCAATGCTGCATTAATGCTTTGAAGCGAATCAATGGCTGGCAACATATTCAATTCCAATTAGATTAGCATTATTTTCGCGCAGTGTCGCCGCTCAAGTTGACTTTTGCAGTATCAGCACCAAATTCAAATGAGCTCAGTAATGGAAATAGACATTGCATTCGATTCGTTGGCCAGCTGCACAACTTTTACGTGCACACCTTCTAATGGCATAAAATAACAAACCGGAACAGCAAACATTTTCACATTTTCATAATTGAATGCAACGTTCATCAAGCACACAAAACGAATCCCATTTAGCTTATTATTCACTTGCTCAAGCACATACTAAGAAGCAAAAACATGAATTGAACGAAAACTGTGATTTTCGGAAATAACATGACACGAGTACGCCCAAACTGCTACGGCTATAGCGGTTCGCAAAGCAAATTTATCAGCTTGAAAATGCAGCGCGGCAGATCAACATTTCTTGTCTATTTCGGATTTTAAGTGTGCTTTGATGGCATCACTCAAAATTAAAGTTTTAATGGCATAAATTACAAGGAACGTGCCACTGTTTTCATTTTTTGATTTCTTCATAAATGGATGATTACTTTGTAAATGAGTAGTTATGGCTCGATATATGTCCATTAATTGACACGTCCAGCTTACTGGGGAATGCTGTGACCAACCCTACAGCCTACTATTGGATTTTTGTTTTAATAAGATATGTTAATAAGCGTCTCCTACCGACTTCTAATGGTGGGCCCCATACAAACCCACCATCCATTTTTGAGTTCTTTGTATGAAGGACTTTTCATTTAAATATGATATTTAATATGATGGTTTCTCATGGATATAACAAGCAGAAGGAGGAGTGGTAAGCCCACTTGAACAACATCGGAGCCATGTCCGTCCGGCAGTCGGTTTGAACATCGAGACCTGGGAGTCCATAAGAATTAAAGACTTCACGTTTGGATATTTCTACTCTCATAATCTCATATCAGATAAATAAAATAGTACTAAACGCACGATAAGTGATAACCCACATACAAACCCACTTCTGAGATGTTGTATGAAAAATTGTTTTGTATTTGTTGTTAAATAAGATACGATCGACATATTTGGTGTATCTTGGCTCAATCCAAATAAAATATACCATATATGGTCAGATCGGACTACTATAACAGACAGCCCTCTATAAACCTGCCTCCACACACTCGACTGCATCGTTCTTTCATGTTTTTGATTAGTTTTTTAGATATCCAGCTGACTCCCGGTATATTTATTTTTAAACTTGTAATTATTTATTGTAGCTTCTCGCTAGAGATCAGCAATAATATTAAAACTCTTATTTATACAGTTTCTAGGGCCCTTAAAACTTATTGCTGGGCTGGAAGGTCGTTTCTCCTTAGTCGTGTCTGATTACATAGATGGGTAAGCGATCTTGCCAAGTGGTTGGGGTGGCAATTAAGTTTAACTGCGTAAATGCGCTGGTAGCGAGCTATTTCATTTTTTACAAATGGAATATTGAGATCATTGTGAATATTGTCATTTCAAATATACCAGGGGGCACCAGTTATAGTTCTAAGAATTTTCGTTTGGGCTCTTTATATAATTTCCACATTACTTTTACTCGTGTTGCCCCACAGTTGGCAGCCAAATGTCCATATTGGTTTTATTACTGTGTTATATAGTAAGACCTTGTAATCTAGACTTAGTGGTAAACGTGAATTTATGAGCCAGTGTAAGGAATTAGTTTTGATGTTCATTTGGATTTTTTTTTTTGCTTCAATATGCCTACGATATGTGAGTCGTATTTCTAGATGTATTCCGAGGTGAACAACATCATTTGCCTGTGGAATCACTACGTTATTCAAAGTTAAGGTTTCGGTATGTATCATTACAATAATCGACTTCTTCCATTGAGTTGGAAAGTGACCATATTTGAGTATACCATTGAAAAGTACTGAAATATACATTACTGCAGGAGTAGGTAGTTCAATGATCATTTTAGAAGTAATTTGGTCATGACGTGCTGCCTTTTTTGGGTTGAGTTGCTGTTTTATAACTTTCTTAACATCAACATCAACTCTTAGAGTTTCAATGTGAATTGGGGGAGGGAGATGAAGGTGGGGGAGATGGGCGAGGTGGGGTGAAGCACAAAGTGATTTGTTGGCGGATTTGGCTGCAACACATTTGCCTACCACGAACCCATTTGCCTACAGTGTCTCTAATGGGTGAGGCTACGACAGCGGGTGGGTGTATATTTGGATGAGCCCTCCATAATGGATAATTTTTGGTGGTTGGAGAAAGATGTTCAATGTATTGCTTTAGTGCAAGCTTTTCTTCATTTTTCAGGGCTTTGCTAAGCTGCCGCGTTGCTGTTTTCAGACTTGCTTTTGCGGCAGGGGACCTTAGGCATTGCCATTCTCTGCGTAGTCGGCGTTTTTCAACAACTAGCTGCTCTATTTGGGTGTTACTTGCAACATAGTTCGTGGAAGAAGGTGTACTTCTTAGTGGTGTTGAGTGTTGAGTGTTGAGCTGCAGCTACAAGTACTGAGTTTAGAACACTGATAGAGTTCTCAATGTCCATTTCATTGCTTATTGACGGATCTAGTTCAATATGGCTGCTTATATAATTTTTATATTTAAGCTAATTCGTTTTTCTTGTTGTGAGTTTACGAGGGTTTATTTTCTGTTCGGGGTACTACAGTAAATTAAATATAGTTGGCGAGTGATCCGATGAAAGATCTGCAAGTGACTCTGCAGATATGAGGTTTCGAGATATTCTTCTTGTGACGGCAAAGTCTATTAAGTCGGATATTTTTGTTGGATCAGCTGGCCAATATGTGGGACTACATGGTGAAACATAGCCTAGCTTGTTTCGTGTTGTTACAAGAGCTTTATAGAGTTGCTTGCCTTTTGGATTTGATAGCCGGGGAGCCAGTGCATATGTTTGGCATTATAATCGCCTGCTGCTAAAAAGCGGTCACAAAGCAAATTAAAGAAGTCCGTAAACTGTTTTTCAGATATTGTAAAACGTGGTGGACAATAGACTGCCGATAAAGAGAGACTACCACATTTTGTTTGCACACTTATTGAGGTTGCCTGAAAATAATTAGTTGAGAACGCTTGTAATGGGTGAGTGGTCCGATACGATTTCTGATAAGGATACCAGGTCCGCCATGAGCTTTGCCATATGGGTGGTTCGTAGCATAGAATACATATCTTTGAATTTGAAAATTGTATTTATTCATGAGGTGTGTTTTCGCGAGAAGCATAACGTCAACTTATTTATCTTTTAAAAAGATTGACAGTTCGTTTTTATGCCGAGAAACACCATTGGCATTCCAGAGACATATTTTATAGTGGCCCATTATTTGCTTTGTTGAGCTACAAGCATCTGGATCAACGTGTTTTGATTACGCCTTAGTTCTTGCATAGTGCTTTGCATAAATGCCATGAAGTTGATCATTCTTTGTTGCATTGAAGCTATCATGGATTCTAAGCCATTGAGAGTTGTGCTAGCATTTTGGGTTATACTTTGTGGTTTTTGTATATCTGAACTTATTTTTGTTTCAAACTCACCACAAACCCACCGCTCATTTTTAGTTTCTGTATTAAAAATTGTTAACTTCACGGTGTAGACATCAATTAATATGTGAACAGTAGAATAAATTCTATTAAATTTGACTTAGATTGAAAACAACGCATTTTCCTTTAAGTGAATCTGTACTATAGTATTAAATTTAAGAAAGACACATACCGCCAAAGACATACACACATAGTGCTTGAAGCGAAAAAAGACAAGTTGTAGATATTTACCAAAATGTTTGTATAAATTTGGGAGAATTTCAGCTAGTTTTTTTTTTTTTTTTTTGGTGTTTTTCAATAAATGTGAAATGGTTGCTTAAAGGAAAAAAAAAACCAAAAAAAGACAGTATGCATTTACAAAGAAATATCTGAAGCATATGTTAACATACAGACACAAAAGCTCAAAAGACCCAACTGATGAGTATACAACTGGTTGGATAAATGGATGGATAGTTGGATGAATGTGCAAACGACCGAACTGTTTGACAGAAACGGCTACATACGCACAGAAATATAGATAGTACACTCGCCCAAAAGTATGTAAAATGCAAATTAAATAAAGCTCAAAGAAGTGTAAAGTTTTTGCCCGAAGTGGTCATACACACACACACACACACACACACACACACACACACACACACACACACACACACACACACACACACACACACACACACACACACACACACACATACATACAAAATTGCTATCTTCAATATAAGATGCTGCTTTTATACACTTCGTATTTATATTTTTACATGAATAATCAATTGCTTTAATAACTTGTCACACGCCAGCCAAAAAACAAGTAGAGTAAACGTTTTCTAAGAAATTGCACGTTGAGAAAAAATGTATAATTTGAATATGTGTGTACATATAAAAAAAAAAATAAAAAAAAAAACAAAAATAAATGTGGGAGTGTGTTTCTTTAAGCTACTTCCATCAAAAAATGTTCAATTTTTTCACGTTTCTTTTGTATCTTAAAAACTGTTCAAGGTAACATTATGTCATGGCAAATATGATATGTCCGATTTTCTAAAACTAATTCATTGAATTTTGACATTTTTATACTTGCTCTTGCCTCTACATACGAAGGGGTGCGTACACCCACATACAAATATAGAAACTCAATTATTTCTTAACTTTTTGAAAGGTATAAAACTTAGATATTAACAAAATAAATAACTATTTCACAGTTTTCTCTTCTGCTTTCGATTTCCAAAAAAGTTCTTGAAACATGTGGTGCATAACTATTGATAAAGTTCAATAAAAGTTACGTCGCATCAAACAATACAAAGCAAAATGAATATAAGAATGAAGCTTCAAATGAATCTCTTTGCTAGAAACCCATATCAAAACTATATGATGTTTTACTATTTAGCATACTTTTAGGCTGACTGGCCCTGTTTGACTGCTATGTTTGTTTGTATATGAGTATTCCTTAAGGCTTCCATTTAGATTTTGGCAATTCTTAAGCTTACATAAGTCCAGCACACAAATTATAAGTTTAAAAATACTTTTAAAAAAATCGAAAAGGAGTACGCTTCATGGTCTCGCTGTCATATTCTGCGCAAAAAAAACTCAACAAAAACGAAAGTGAAAAGCATAAATCGCTTTTTTGTTTCAAGGCATGACGTGTGTATCTGCACCATTTGTGTAGGTGTGATTGTGTTCTACTGGGTTTAAATTTTATGCATTTGTTAAGAAAATAAGTAACAAAGCTAACATCGGTTTGATCGCAGCTTTAACCATATAAAAATATCTCTTATTGAGGTAAAAACCAAGTAACAAAAGCCTACTTGCAACTTTCAAACTCATATGTTGGGATTTATTGTACTAAATTATTGAGCTAGCGTGTTCCGTCCATTTTTTGAGATACCGCCCCTCGAAAAACACAAGCCACTTTAAGGTTTTTAGGTTTTACTATAACTAGAGTTCTCCCATTGCTCCATTTAAAGTACCTATAATAGAAATATCCGTAATACAACTCGTACGAGTATATGAATTTTATTATTAATTACGACACGGTCGCGGTTCCATACCTTTGTCGTATTATCTCTTTAAGCATTCTGCCAAATTATATGCAGTAAAAGGGAAACATCTTTTATTTTAAACACTTGAAACGGTAAATTTACTTATTTTGATAAGAATTCATAATGATTGATAATATGACCAATAAACATGATCTAACGATTTAAATAATTTTTTTTTTAATATAAAAACTACTTTTTATGACTTATATATACAAATTAGACATATGCTGTCGCTGACTTTTTTTGTAGGCATTATCAAGCTCTACAACTTTCTTCTATAACTCAATCATATATCTCGCATCGTTAAGGCAGCGTTCGTAAGAAACATTTGTCTCCGACTTACTTTGCAAATCCGACTGACACGAACAAGTTTTTTTCATTTTTCGGGTTAATATCTGTATCTACATTTTTCGGGTTAATATAATAGCCTATGACACTCACAAATAACGTGGCTTGATAAAAGAATTTTCAAAATTGGTTCAGTAGATCCAGAGATTACCCCCTACAACGCCACAAACCTACAAACTTTACCTCTTTGTATTATTAAGTATAGTTTAATAAAACACTTAATTTCTTTAGGAAAATTTAACAAATTCGCGCACATACGACTCAAAAGCTTTTATAAATTAACACTTATTTTAAGTTTTTCAATATACATGTACCCGTATGGTCTCTAAATAAACATAATAAACCGGCCAAGTGCCAGTCGGACTCGCACACGAAGGATTTCGTACCATTATCTATAAAAATAAATATTTAAGTGGGGCTCCCATACAACAGACATGATTTTTTTTTAGATAATGGTACGGAACGCTTCATGCGCGAGTCCGACTCGCACTTGGCCGGTTTATTATTTTAACTTGTTCAACATTTCTCAAATGCAGCATTTCATTTTTCGTCGTTTCATTCAGATAGGTTTTAGTATAGCATAAGAAAGGCGCATGTATGCAATAAACATGGGTTAAAGCGTCGAATAATATTTAAATATTACTTCAAACCTAAAAGTAGACACTGAATAAATATGACTCTTATAAATTTGCAGCATTGCATTTATCACTCTCGCACATACAGACCTTGGTTGATATGTGCCAGAGAGAGACAGAGAGTGTGAGAGAGATGGAGAGATAGAGAGAGAGAGAGAGAGAGAGAGAGAGAGAGAGAGAGAGAGAGCGAAACATCCGCTAAAATATCACGTTTGTTGTATTAGAGTCCCCTGAAATATTTATTTTATTCTGTTTTTTTAGTATTTGTTGTTATATTATAATTGTTATGTTATATTATATATTGTTATGTTATAACAGAAATACATCATCTATGAAAATTTCAACTGTCGAATTATCACGGTGATACCATGAGATACAGCCTGGTGATATGCGGACAGACAGACGAACGGACGGATGGACGGACGGACGGCGGAGTCTTAGTAATAGGTTTCCGTTTTATCCTTTAGTAAGGAACCCTAAAAAGCATTGTTTAATATAAAAAACACTCCATTTCTAATTTTGTACCATGAAAGTTTGTAACGCATTAAAGGAAGCGTCATAGACCCCATAAAGTTTGTATATATATTCTTGATCAGCGCGACGAGACGAGTCGATCTAGCCATGTCCGTCTGTCTGTCTGACTGTATGTTGTTGCGCATTTCTTGGGCACCAATTATTATGCTATCCAGTTGAAAATATGCAAGTAAGTTTTTCAGTTAAATAGATTATCAAGATTGACCCACAACGCCCACTTTTTCGGGTAGCCCTCATACAAACCCACCGTCCACTTTTGACTTTTAGTATGAACAACTTTTTTATTGTAGTCAATGTCAACTTAATAATTGATATGGTAACTTTTAGTGGACGGACACTTCACATATGCATTAATGGGTAGGACCCGCACACTTCGTTGGGTAGCCACCATACAAACGTACTGCCCAGTTTTCTGTTTTTATATGAGAAACTTCTTTATAAAAGTCAATGTTAGTTTGAAATGTGATGTGGTGCCTTTTTATTAATAGCCGCTTAAGATACATAGACTAATGGGTGTGTCTCGCTCTCTTTTTGGGATAGCTCCATACAAACTCACAGCTCACTTCAATGCATTTGTATGAACTATTAAGCTGAAATTCGATATGGCGGCATCTTATAGATGGTCGCTTCGTACACATCTACTAGTAGCCCCTATTTGTATTCCCCACGTTTATATTTTACAATACGATTTAAAATTTCTTGTGAATGGTATTAGAGCTTTGGTTCAACCGAAGTTAACGTTTTTTCTTGTTTTTTTTTTTTTGTGATACCGTTTCCGAGAAACTCGCTATTGAAAAGTTACTAATTTTCCATTTTCTATTCACACTATTTTTAGTATCTTGAAAATTTGTTTGCTAGTATTCGAGTTAAAAAATGGAATTCCTAAAAAGCTGTAAAAAGTAGGACTACGAAGCAAAAACGGACATAAAGGGAATGAAATGTACTTTAATAGAGTGTCAAACAATTGCTCAATTATAATTTTAAGTATACTACGGTTTTCCAGTGGTCCAAATTCGACCTTTTGTCTTAAAAGTACCCAATAAAAAAATAATAATAATACAGTGGTGTCACAGAAAACGCTGCCGCCTCTAAATGTACAAAATTCATAGAAAATAAAACTAAGTTTTAAGAATTAAATTTTGAAATTTTTAGGCGAATGCGTTTTCAGCGATACCCCGAACGATTTAAAAGCCGCAGGTCGCCTTACTTAACTGCTTGGAAATTATACAATACGCTTTTTGTGTACAGATGCTTAGTCTTTTTTCTTGTTATTTTTTTTTTTTTTTTTTGTATTTTTGTATGGAAGTCATATTTTTTTTAGTTTTTTAGTTAGGCAATAGTTTGTAGTCAGTATGAAGTATTTATTGAATTGACCACTATTTTGATTTTGCACAAAACCATTTTTAACCAACACAGTTTTTTAAGAAACCATGCTAAAACACATAAGTTTTCAATATAGTAATTGTTGAATATTATATAATGAAAGAACTTCAATGACGCTTAGGCGTAACAATGGGCAATATTTTTTGGTTTTTCGTTTTTTCTCTGAAAGTTGCTCAAGACGATAGAAAAAATTTGTATGTCTGCATGCATATTGTTATAGTATGTGTCTGTTTTTATATATGTATACGATTATATATGTATGTATGTATGTATTTTATATATAATCACGGAAAATAATAGTAATAAAATAAAATTTCCCAAGACGCTAATGACAACTAATTTGGCGTAGAAAATCTCAATACTTAACGACGATGAGGACAAAAGCAACAAGGACGATCCAGTGAACTGAATGCGAAGTGAACAACAGCACACACAGCAGACGAGTAGTGTCCTTTCGTATATTTAGGTATATGTATATATATATATATATATATATATATATATATATATATATATATATATATATATATATATATATATATATATATATATATATATATATATATATATATATATATATATATATATATATATATATATATATATATATATATATAAAAATATATATATATATATATATATATATATATATATGTATGTATATGTACGAAAGCTATTAACATGCTATACAAAAAAGAAAGTCATACACACATACATACATACACACACACACACACACACACACACACACACACACACACACACACACACACACACACATACACATACGTATATACATTAGTAAATATATGCTTGTGAGTAGCAGGACATAAGAATATTCGCAAGTCCATGCTTCCGACCATCCAACGGCAGTGTGTAGATCCGTTTGTGCTCCTTTGCCGACAGTATTCTTTTCCCACTGCACAACACAATAAACTTAATAAATAAGACAATTAATTGTCCTGCTCGTCTCATCATGATATCGTAAACAGAAATGAGCATGAGTCAGTTTGATTGTATATAAAACTATTGGAGTGTTTAAGCGCGGAAGAGAGCACTAGTACGAGTAGATGACACCATGAGTTTCAATTGGCCAGCGTTCGAATTGATACTATTAACTTGCTACTTTTAACTTAAAAGCAAACAAAAAAAAAAAAAAAACTTAAAAAGTGAGTATAAAAGAAAACAAAAGGAATTGGAGCAGAAGAAACAAAATTTACAATGGAACAGAAACTTTAGTAAGCTTCCTACAATCACTTGTCAAATTTTGCATATTCGAACAACAAAAAAAAAAAAAAAAAAATAAAAATAAAATATGCTTGTAAGTTAGTCATACTTTAACTTGAAAAATAGTTTGTGTTCAGCGCACCCAAATTACCCTAAAAACAATGTAACATAAAGTTTCTCTCTTTCTAAAATTGTATTTTGAAATTAATAAATTAAATTAATTTATAAAAACAAGCAACATTCATAATAAAAATCAATATACACTGTATCCATTAGTTAAAACTATATACAGTTTGTCAAGAAACTCTTTACACACTGAAAATAAATTTTATTTTTTGACTTTAGATATGAAAATAGTTGCCTTTTGTTCAAATTTATGTCAAGAAACTCTTTACGCAGAGTATTTTCATTGTTATAAATTCAAAATTTTCAGCGATTATATAATATCCTAAGCTAATTTTAATATTTAGTATGCCGTCCCTTAGCATTGACTACATGTTGGAGCCGTTTTTTCATCGAATGTACCAACTTTAATAAGTCATACATAGTCAAGAGGTATAATTGCTTTCAGTTGTATTCGGTTTTCGGGCTTTCTTTTTCCCATAGTTTTCTTCAAGTGGGCCCACAAATTTTCAATGCGGTTAAGATCGTGACTCTGGGGTTGTGTATCGATGACCTTGCCACAGTAATAAAGCAGCCAAGTCCGCACATTTAACTCTTTATGTTTAGGATCATTGTCCTGCTAGAATTTGAAATTTTGCTTATTGTCCGTAATGAGGCCATATTTTGCCCCACTTGTTTTAAATTTGTTTTAAAAAATTTGGAGGTACTGCTGCGCATTCATTGTGTTCTCTATAAATGCTAGATCTCCGACTTCTCGCCTAGAGATGCACAGCCAAATCATAACCGAAAGTTTTCCAAACTTTACAGTCGAAATGACGTTTCGATTTTCTAGTGCAGTTAATGGCTTGCGCCATAATCTGGGTAGTATAGTATAGCATCATTTTTGTCTCGTCGCAAAATATGACGTCATCCCAATATTCTGCCGGCTGACTGATCATATTTACAGCAAAAGTGAAGCGCTTTCCCACATTGACCGGCGATAGCAGCTGTTTCTTTCTTGCAACTCTTGAAGAGTACCTACATATGTCGTAGAATGGCCTGGCGTACTGTTTCATGCGACTCAACCAACTCACATTCTTCTTCAAGCTCCTTGTCAAGAGTTCTGAACGATATTTGCGGATTTTGGTTTATTTTCCGCATGATTAGCCGTACTGCCCGTTTTCCAATATTTCTTTTACGGCTACTATTTTCATATCTAAAGTCAAAAAATAAAATTTATTTTCAGTGTGTAAAGAGTTTCTTGACAAACTGTACATGGTGACAATAACTACGAGCAAATATGTTTGTGTAACCGCCATATGGTAGATTTGGGGTTGATTTTCAAAGGTGTATAAGTCCGTTTGTATATACGTCGAAGTCTTGGATACCATGTTAAATAGAACGACCAATCTTGAAATTATAGAATCACTCAAGTCCTTTTTTGATATAGTAAATACATAGTAAATACACAAACCACCAATTGATGATGGCTCTCTTGTAGAGCCACCGGATTATAACGAGCTCGACTCAGTAATTAAAAAGCTGAAGAATAACAAAGCGGTAGGCTCCGATGATCTGCCAGCTGAGTTATTCAAGACCGGTGGTAAGGCGTATGCATCAACTCTTATGCAAAATGTGGTCCGCTGAATGCATGCCCAACGATTGGAATCTCAGTGTTCTTTGTTCTATCTTCAAGAAAAGGAGACCCCGCTGTCTGCGCGAACTACCGGGGAATGAGTCTCCTTTCAATGGGCCAGTATCAGTGTGACTTCAGACCAAAGAGGTCGACCAGTGACCTAATTTTCACTTTACGCCAAATCCTGGAAAAGACCCATGAGTACAATAAAGACACACACCACCTATTTGTCGATTGAAAAACCACTTTGGACCCGCCGATAAGAACGAAGTTCTTCAACGCCCTATCTGAACTTGGTATCCCAGTATCCACACCCAAAGCATCGTCAGAGTAGGAAAGAACCTCTCCGAACCCTTTGATACCAAGAGAGGTTTCAGGCAGGGTGATGCTTTATCGTGCGATTTTTTCAATCTCTTGATGGAGTACATCCTACGCCAATGCCCATACGTAGAACGGTCGGGGACGAACTTCCATAAGGAAGTGATGCTCCTCGTATATGCTGATGATATAGATATCATAGGCACCAACGAACGGCGAGTAAGCAGCGCGTTCTCGGAGATTGAGAAACAGTCACGTCTCATGGGCCTAGCGGTGAACGAGGACAAGACGAAGTACTTGGTGTCCACTCGCAGACCATCAGCGCGTCTTGGACGGTCTGTGAGTATGGAGAATTTCAACTTCAATGTTGTAGAAAACTTCTCTGGGAACAGAAATTACCAGCGATAACAACGTTAGCCCAGAGATCAGACGCCGTTAGCCGAGAGATAGAGCCCTCTCTCGAACTACGAAGTTGCAAATCTATAAGACACTGCTAATCCCGGTCCTGCTGTATGGCGCAGAAGCATATACCCTGACATCAACGGATACCCATCGTCTTTAGGAGTGTTCGAGAGAAAGATTTTTCGTAGGATTTTTGGTCCCCATAGAGTTGGCGTCGAGTTCACCACGAGTTATACGAGCTGTATGATGAGGTTGATATAGTCCAGCGCATTAAATTCCAGCGGCTGCACTGGGCTGGTCACCTCATCCGGATGAACCCCGAAGCTCCAGCCCTAAAGGTTTACGACGAAACTACCTAAACTTGATTGGTGCACGGCGTCAGAGAGGTCGACCCAGCTTAAGATGGCAAGACCTGGTCTATGATGATCTGAAGAAGCTTTGTATTGCGAGCATCTGGCGCCGGCGCGCACAAAATTATACCGAATGGTGCGCTTTTCTACGTGCGGCCTTGACTGGTAGACGGTTGTAGAGCCACCTAAGTGAGTAAGTAAGTAAAAATACATAAAATAAACGTCCCAAAGACATACTCATCTTCAGTATCTTTCAAGTTTGAGATGGAAAACTTGTTATTTTTGCTAGAGACAGCAAATTTATTTTCGTTACTACTATTTATGTACCCCACATAGGTCAATATCGGACCAAAATAAAAAGCATGTGTAGCAGTTTTTACATCATTAGTAGCACTCTTACTCTTTAACTTAAGAGTTCAAGAGATCAATGACGATTTTGACATGTTTCATAGAATTCGGCATATTATTTTGATTGTGTGTGTTCTGTGTGATGCAATAAATAAATCAGTTAATTAAGGTCAAGAAGTACACATGTATTAGAAAAAAATATATATATTTACATTTTTACACAAATTTTTTTTCAGTGCAATAATACTAAATAAAGCATATCAGTTCAATTAAGTTCGAGCATCTCCTATATGTGAAGCAAGGAGTGTCGTAGAGTTTTGGTGGGGTGCAACTTTCTAAATTGGCGACTAACTTTATTACAAGCTATAGTAAGGACAGCGCGTACATATGCGTACATAAAAGTATGAGAGCAAGGTCCTGGTGAAAAGACAACTGACTACCTTGCTAGTGAGAAAAAAAAAAAAAAATTATGGATACAAAAAAAAAACAGCAAAAATAGCGACACGAATTTATTGTCGCTGCACCAAAGGGACATACAGCTTAGGGCGAGGCGATACGGTAGCGAAAGGACTTTTATGCTCATGAAATATTAAAAAGGATAATATATCTGTCCATTGTCACTCCATGCATATGTACTGGCGTGGCTATATCCTGCCAGCACTCTGCCGGCAATTTTCTAATTTTCATTCCTTTTGTTTCGGTTTTTTTTTTTTTTTTTTTTTTTTGTATCTTTGCGTGTTTGTCACAAGATTTCGTGGCATAAACAAATCATTTGATGACTTCTGCTTCATTCATTCCTGTCGTTCCATTTTTAGCCGTGTACTGTCCAAAACTTGAACTTTTATGCATGCATACATAATATGAAAATAGCATTCTGTGAGCGAAAAATTATGGAAAGCGTTGCAAAAACGACGAACCGCAAAAAATCATAAAATAAGAAAAAAATTGTATGCAAACTGCAGAAGGTCTAAGCACTGACAAACATTCTGCCTTATTTGCTAGTTTAAGCAATTTGCGTTGTGCCTTGTCAACATCTGATCAACAAATACATATTTGTATACGTAGAAAGGATGTTAACTGAGGCTGCTATTCGAAAAACGAATGCGATATTACGCTGCACGTTTACTCTAATGGAAATCAAGAGTACAGATCAAACTATCGTCACCGTGGTGGCCAGCGTAAGAAAAGTCCTAATTCATCAACTCAACGTTCTCAAGAATTTAGTCTCTGTTCAAGATTTTGCGCAAAGATCATGGCTTACGTCCTTACAATATTCAAATGATGCAAGAATTGAAGCCGCAGGAACATGGTTTGCGTTGTGACTTCATTAAATGGGCGCTTGAACGGATGGATCCACTTTTTAATCGGAACATTTAGTTGAGCGATGAGACTTACTTCGGTCTCAATAATGACCTGGTCACACGGTTATGTTATCTGACTTGTGTTGCATGCAACTGTCAAAATATCACATAAAAATATTAATTTGTGGTCAAACGAGGCGCATGAAATTTGACAGCTACATTTTCAGTGTTAAACAATGGCAGCAGTATCGCATTTACAACACTGGTGAACAAGTATTTATATTGTATAAAACGGTGACAATTTATGCTATATTAGCAACTTATGCAGTTAATAAATTTAAAAACAAAAGCAAAAAACTGAACAGAAATTGCAAAAAATTCGTGCAGGTAGCATTTTGTGTCG
Source organism: Leucophenga montana (assembly GCA_035044765.1). Taxonomy (NCBI): domain Eukaryota; kingdom Metazoa; phylum Arthropoda; class Insecta; order Diptera; family Drosophilidae; genus Leucophenga; species Leucophenga montana. The sequence continues at coordinate 123,069 of JAWNNQ010001344.1, read as the reverse complement.
GAAATGGTTGATGCCAACAACAAGTGCAGAGAAAGAAGTTAAACTGTTGATGTTTACTTTTGTGTGTTTAAAAACACTGATTACTACTTTTGCAACACTATACAACACTGTTTGAAAAATGACACGGAAATCTTACACGAAATAGAAACGGAGCTATTTTCAAAAATGTCGCGCGACATTGCTTACTAGATACAATTTTTCATAGTCATGCAAGGTGGCGCGACTATCATAGCAATCTGGCATGTAAATATAAGACCGTGTGACCAGGGAATAACTAAAATTGTCGCATTTGATAAGTGAAGACATTATTAATGAACAAGTTAACACCAAGACGATTTTCATACTAAACAACATTTGATATTGATTTTTTGGAAAAATTTGATATTAAATTTAGTAACAAGTGATGCCGATACTCTGCTAAAATTATGAAGCGGAAAATGTACTAAATTTGACTGTGCGAATCAAAGGTTTGCAATATAATTTGTTATCCCAAAAGAAGAGAGCATAGAGAGGGGCAATATCACTCGAACTTTTTGACCAACTCACACAAATTTTGACAAATCACCAAACATTTGGGGGCAGTTACTCCAGTGTCGGTGTAGCTTTGTACACACATGTTGGCAGCTTGTTAAGACCATATCTCATTTACATGCAAATAATTAAAACTGTTGTACACGCAACAATGTCAAACTGCAATACTATCTTTGCTGCTATAGACCTGAAGTTGTAATGGGGACTGACTATTTTATTGTTACTGCAAATTTCAACTGTTTCGAAAGCTGTTAAATGTGTAAATTGTTACTTATGTAAACTTAAGTACAAAATTTTCTTAACTTTTTAAGCTTTTACTGTGAAATGATATCGCTCCTTCATGTAGAGTAAAATTTATTGCTCTAAATACTCAGATAAACAATGTATTCTGCATGTATTTGATCTACTTAGAGCTAGCATCGTTAAGGTATTATATAACTTAGAGCTAGCATCGTTAAGGTATTATAAAAGTTGTAGTCGCCAAAATGCTTTTGATTATAAATGTTAAATTTTGCATTATTAAACGATTTTAAAGGTCATTTTATTCCATAAACATTGTTCATAAACTGGCAAAAGAAATCCTGTTCAAATAGAAAACCAGTGAATAGCAATTAAAAACCTCACTTAATTTTTATTGGTCGATATATACAGGCTAATAAATGTTGTGCATTTATCCTAATTGTCGCATAGAGCGATAGTAAACTTGATGTATTCACAGACGATGTGTGAGAATTTGGTCTAAGATGCTCCATGCAGACTTCATGGTAGCATGATTGTATGATTCGCATTTGAGAGTCATGGTAGTTTTATTCTCTACATAATACCAATGAGACAATGTCGCACCTATGTATACACGTATACAAGGTGCGTATATAGTACTTTTGTTCTGGTGACACCAAGTATGTATTTTAGTGCGTTAGAAAGGCACATGCATTCCCAAATTTTAGTCAAAAATTTCTTGTTATTAAGTCTTTTGCCGTCGACCAGGATATCATTCAGGATCTCGGTACAGAAGCCTTTTCTTTTACAACGGTACTCTTTCATTTTTCTGAATCTTTCATTCATGGTGAATACGGGGAGAATTTTTGTTGTTTTTTTTTTGTTGTTTTTTTTGTTTGTTTTTGTTTTGCATTTGGCCAGTAAAGAAATTCATTTGAATTGCACGAGTATATTCAAAACATTGCATTAAAGCACTTAGTTTATAAGCCTTATTTGAAAACGGTTCTCGAACTTTCGAAACCAATCTTGTACACAGTACTTACTTTATAACGATGTTCGATACGCTTAACCAAAGAGATGGTGAAAAAAGGAAATGAGCAAGTGGAGACGCGAATGACAACGAAACACGTTCATCATATTTGGCATCCATCATGAAGAATTCCATTTTAGTAAACAGCCATGCAATCAGATACGTGCAGGAGCAGGAGCAGGAGCAGAAGGAATGAGCTTGGCAAATGCATAAAGTGCAAACATCAGCAGCCAGATGAGCGTTTGTTAATCCAGAAAACTAAAGTTTGCTTTTGTATAACGAGAGAAAACTTTAACTTCAGTAGAACCGAAACCTGAATACTCTTCAGATTTGCCACAAGTTTAGAAAAAAGTTGCATTGAATTTCTAACTAAAGTTGGGCTTCGCAGTGCACGCTATTTGTATTGCTTTTATATTGAAATTTTTGCAAAAGAAATAGTAACAAATAAATTTGTAATCTATCGCGTAGTATGCAGTGTTTGAATGCATATTTATAAATGTATGAGTTACTCGTAAAACTACTAGTAATAAACCATAACTATAACTAGTGCGTGACGTTGTGTCTGGGACGGAGCCGCATGACAAGCAAGTGGTCACAACGAAACAGGCTCAATCAGCCAGCAACGCTAACTATGACTCAGTGTCAGAGCTAGAACGTTTGAGGGCTATCCTAAAGGAAACGAGCACTGCGAAATAAGGCGTTGTATTTTGTATCCTAGCCCGGATACGGTTATGTTAATTTATGTAGGATCTTCTGCGTCTTTTTAATGAAACGGAGAATGTCCTTAGACGAGGTGTTTCTGGGGTTTGTATTTAGGCTACCTCAAAAAGTGGGCGGGCCATGCCCAATTGTCTATGTATGTTAGGCGGCTGTCTATAAAATGGCACCACATCGCATTTCAACCTAATATTGAGTTTAATAAAGAAGTTTTCATACAAAAAGTCTCAAGTGGGCAGTAGGTGTGTATTGGGGCTACCCTAAATATTGGGTATTAATGTATATGTCAACCATCCGACCACTAGAAGTTACCATACCAATTATTAAGTTGATAGTGACTACAATAAAAAAGTTTTTCATACAAAAAGTCAAAAGTGGGCGGTGCATTTGTATGAGGGCTACCCCACAAGGTGGGCGTGGTGGGTCAATCTTGACACCTTACTAAACTGCAGTAAAAAGAAGTGTATGTGCAAAATCTCAACTAGATAGCATTAAAATTAGTCGCCAAAAAATGCGCAACAACATTCAGACGGACAGACAGACGGACATGGCTAGATCGACTCGTCCCGTCTCGTCGCGCTGATCAAGAATATATATACATTTCACACTATGTGTGAATGGTATAAAAATATTTAAATTATAAAAAATCTGGCGTTTTTGCAACTAAAGCGAGTGGACACATTTTTTGTTTGAAGTACATACTTCTATCTGCATTATCACTGAACGTTGCAGTGATTTCAAATGAAACCATTTGGTCAATTTAGATCAATTTATTAACAAAATAACTCAAAGAAAAATAAAAAATAATATTAAATAAATATTAAATAAAAAACTGCTGCTTTTGCTAGTGAAAACTAATGCGAGAGGGCAATTTTTTTATATCTATATTTTTCGTTTTAAATTTATTCTTCAATAATCAGCCTGCTTTTTTAAAATTATTAAGTAATTCTATTTGAAAAACTGATTCTTCTTCTTGCTTCGTTGAACTAAAAGTGACAGAAAACTCAACTCAGAATGTCAAATACTTAGGTTACCGGCAAATGTTTTGTACCGGGTGACCGTGCCTTTGCAAATATTTTTGTACATGGTTTAGATATGTCGGTGTAGCCGAAGCTCTGCTGATAAAATAGATTCAGCAAGAAAAAGTAGATTTCAGAGTATCATGCAACTCGAATAGGGAAATGAAATTTCGTTGCTTATTTTTACAATTGAAAATTTTGAATCATAGAAATATTAAAATTTTTGAAACATAGTATGTGGATGGTATTACCTGTTTATGTGAAGGTTTGTAACGCTTTAAAGAAAGCATCGTAAGCCCCATAAAGTATATATATTCTTTATCAGCTCTTCTTGATCTGTCTAGATGTTGTTGCGCATTTTTTGGAGACCAAATTGTTAGATAGTCGGTTGTAAGTCGGGACATGAACTTCTTTTATTGCACTTTAATAGAGTCTCCATAATGATTTGCCACTGCCATTTTTTGAAGTGGCCCCCATACGAACAACCTCCTCCCCACCTTTGACTTTTTGTATGAACATTTTGTTATAGCTGTCACCTTAAAAATGGACATGGTGAGGTTATCTGAACGGACTCTTCAAGGACAACGAGTTTAAATAGGGGCTACCCGAAAAAATGGGGGTGCACGCCCAGTAGTAGATGTGTATGAAGCGACGTAGTAGATGTGTGAGATGCCGCCATATCAAATTTCAAGTTGATATTGACGTTTTCCATACAAATGCATAAAACTGAGCTGTGTGTTTATATGGGACTACCTCAAAAAGTGGGCGGGCCACGCCTAATTGTCTATGTATGTTAAGCGGCTTTTGTCTGTTTCATCCTAGTATTGACTTTAATAAAAATGTTTTTCTTACAAAAAGTCAAAAGTGGGCGGTGCATTTGTATGGGGGCTACCCCAAAAATTCTATTAAACTGCACTATTAAACCACTCTATTAAACTGCAATAAAACGAAGTGTATGTACAAAATTTTAACTGGATAGTATTAAAATTGGTGCCCAAAAAATGCGCAACAACATACAGACAGACTGACAGACGGACGGACGGACAGACAGACAGACAGATAGACAGACAGACAAACGGACATGGCTAGATCGACTCGTCTCGTCGCGCTGATCAAGATTATATATACTTTATGGGGTCTACGATGTCTCCTTTTATGCGTTACAAACTACAAGACAAACTGATAATACCATTTCACACTATGTGTGAATGGTATAAAAAGTCTTTTGGGTGGCAAGACAGGACTGTATGTCGGATGACTCATCAATTCAATGTTTTGAGTGTTCGAAAACTCGCTGGAAAGCGCGTCGATCACGACTGAACTCGTTGCACCAGTTTTATACAGCGCTTAAGGATGGTGTTTGTTCATCGTAAAAAGATTTTAGTTCTTCGAAGTACTGCTGTCACATAGTCCATATCGAAAATTATATGAAAAATGATTTACGCTTCAATTATATTTTTGCCCGAGATGATCTTTTCCAGCCAGACTAAACAACTCAAGAATTGTCAAAATGTAAAACTTTCCAATGAATACGTCAGTTTCACTTAATGCATCCCTCGTAGAACATTTTTTAATTACTGTATACTGATAGAATAAGTTTCTCGGAAAGAGCAGCTAAATTTATGGAAAGCCAAATTATATTTTTTTCCGTAGAATTGTTTCTAACTGTCGCTGCTTAATATTATGTCACAACGATTCTACGGTCGCATTTCCAAGTACGTACTTAAAATTATAGATGTAGGAATGGGTTAATGAGCGTAACGGCAGGACCCACTCTCGAGTGTTCACATGCAGGAGAGCGAGAGAGTGTTAGAATATAACTCGAGTCGGTAGCTTAAGAAAAGTATGAGTGTGTAACGAGAGTCGCTGCGCAGATGTCGAAGGGTGAACGTCGATGTTGCTGAACGTGGTTTTGAAAACAGTTTCGAACTGAAGTTGTCAAATTAAAACAAACGATAATGTTAAATAGAAATAAACTAAACTAATGTAAACTTAAATATAATCTAAATGCTATTTAAACTACTGTTGTGAAATAAGAATAATGAAATAAATGATAAGTAAAACCTAGAGTTTGGTGTCAGAGTGACGGTCTCAATACACAATCCCCACATAGATAAGATAACACCAATTAATATTTCGCTCTATACAATTATTTAATCTCAATCACATCAAATTTTTTGTACTGATGTTTTAATTAAAATTCAATCGAATTCTATGAAATACATACTGAGTAGCCATACTGAAATGCAAATAAGCAGCGCTGTGCTGCAATCAGTTTTCTTCATTTCCAAAATGGCGTATGAGTAATACCACTTTTATGCACAATGCATCACATTAAGTATACGCAGTATAGGTATATGCAGCAAGGACCATTAAGTTAAATAAACAGAACGAAACTTTTCTTTCGGAGCGGAGCAGAGCTCCTTGCAGAAGTCTGTCTGTCTGTCTGTCTGTCTGTCTGTCTGTCTGTCTGTCTGTCATTTTATTTACTCATTCGCTCACTTGCTTATGTATGTTTGCTTATCTCTTTTTGTTTATTCGCTAAAATGGTGACCCGCACAGACACCCAGCGCCACCAGCTGACACGCTTCATTTGACTTGTGTCGCCTGCGCGGAAAACTGGACGCCAGAACGCCATTCCATGCAAGTAGAATGTTGTCCATGAGACATCTCTTGCCAACTTAATGTGTCTTTCAAAGTTTGCGGGAAATTTTAAATGTTTTATATTAGCTATGTACGAAAGCAACGATTTCAATAAACACATTTTAAAATTAATTGATATTCATATATCTATAAATGCAGTTGAATTAAAAAATTAACAAGGCAACAATAAAAAGTTAGCTTTGTGGTACCAAATTCAAACATAGATCGGTAGTGTTCTTATCCCTTCTGCTATGTTTGGGCCAAATTGAACCAATTTTGATTTTAATTCACAAAAATTTATGTTATAATCTAATCCAAGCGACCTGATTCTTCTTGCACTTATTAACTGCATAAAGTTGAACGATTTAATGCAAAAGTTAGAAAAAAAAAAGTTTTTTCATTCTATTGAAGTGCCACGTTTGTGTTTTTAAAACATTTATGTGGTTCGTGGGTCATTTTGACCCACCAAGCGTTTCAGTACAAATGTGCTAAGTTTGACTGCATATTTCAACCGCAATATAACGATGCAGAACGAAGATGAAGTTTCAGATGATGTCTTCGAGTGAAAGTATGGAAAGTGTTTTACTTGAGGATAGCACCGTGACATAAAAAGGCAACGTACGTACGTATTTATCAAAAGATAAGAGTGTTCTGTGGCAGGATCAGCCTCCACCCTTAACGAAAGGCAGAATTCCTGGCAATCAAGTTCTATGCCACTCAGCTGGATCAACTAGACATGCCGTTTCGATGGTTACGGACATAAAATCATCACTTGAAATGTTTTTGCCTTCAAGTATAAAAATTATCGTTATAGAAATGACGAACAAGAAAGGATTGCAAGTGTTTTTGGCACAGATTGGAAAAACCTAGACTTGATAGAATTGGAAGCATATCTTGGCAGGAGTGTATAAATCACATGACGAAAGTCTACTTGTGGAATGAAAGTGATGGCAGGCCGATTTTCCGCGCTACAGTGAGCCTGGAAAGATTCATGAATATTTCACGGTGCCTTCTATTTGACTCCGCTGACGACAGAGAGCATAGGAGACAACGCGACAAATTAGCACCAATAAGGACCGTTTGGGACCAATGGAAACGCCAGCTAAAAGTTTTTTATAATCCACACGAAAATGTAACAATCGATGAGCAACTAGTGCCATTTCGTGGGCGCTGCAACTTCAGGCAGTATACTCCGTCGAAGCCCGTGAAATATGGTATAAAAATATGGGCTCTGTGTGACGCAACAAGCAAGTATGCCTGGAACATTGAAGTCTATTTAGGACGTGCAAGAAATACGGAACCACAAAAGAATCAAGGTATTGTTTTTACAAATGAACATCAAATATAAAAATTTCTCTGGAGTTTCTTGTCCCACCTTACGTGTTTTTAGATGAACGTGTTCTTCTCTCTTTATCGGATCAGCTTCCTAAGGGACACACTATTACGTGCGATAATTTGTTTACTACCTACAATCTGGCCTTGCAACTACTTCGGCGAAACTTTAGTAGGCACAGTCAGAAAGAATAAATCTTTTTTGTCACAAAACATCATTGACATGAAGAAAAAGAACATTTTTCATAGCGAATTCCTGTTCACAAATAATGTAACCATTGTGTCGTACGTACCAAAAAAATACAAATTCGTGGTTGCCTTGAGCTTCCTCCATCATTCTCCTATTGTAAGTGATGAATATACAAAAAACCCCGAGATAATACTTCATTACAATAAAACCAAGGATGGAGTGATCAACTAGTTGCTAACTTTACATGGAAACGTCAGGCCAAACGTTGGCCGACAGCATTATTTTCAAATATTGTAGATATTTCGGCATGCAACGCTTATGTTATATGGACAGAAATCAACCCCTCCTGGAATTCTAATAAACTATTCAAGCGCAGACTTTTTCTTGAGGAGCTTGGAAAACAAATGATCAAATCCCACATTATTCGGAGAGAGAGACTTCCATATGGCACAGCGGCAAAAAAAAACGTAGTCAAAAGTTTTCAACAATCTTCTCAGCCTGCAGTAGCGACCTTGCCTACACGTTCTTCTCTCAGCATTGAATCTGCCAAAAAACGACAGCGTTGCTCCTTTTGCCAGCACACAAAAAACTCTAACAAATATTCAACAGTACGCAAAAACTGTCAATAATTTTTTTGCAAGGAACACAGCAGATTGGTGTGCATCCCTTTGAAAACTCCATACTACTATCTAAAACAGTTTAAGTAATAAAAAGTAATTACACTCTTAAGAAATGCTTAGAAAATTTATTAGAAATATCTTCAAAAACACTGAAATTATATGGGGGGTGGGTGAACCCCATATGAGTTGAACCCAAATGAGTTGAACCTGCAAGCCTCCTACTTACTTACTTAGGTAGCTCTACAGCCATCTATCGGTCAAGGCCGTAGTTTAGTGTGCGCCGGCGCCAGTCGCTGACAATCCGGAGCTTCCTCAGGCCATCATAGACCTGATCTTGCCATCTTAAACTCGGACGACACCAATCAAGTTCAGGTTTCCGTTGTAAAACTTTAGTGCTGGAGCTTCGTGGTTCATCCGGATGAGGTGACCCGCCCCGTGCAGCCGATGGAATTTAATGCGCTGGACTATGAAAGCCCCATCATACGGCTCATACAGCTCGTGGTTCATATGGGTCCCCAACTCGACAGCAACTCTAAGGTCTTGGTCTTGGTTCTTGACTTCTGAAAACGCAATTTGTTAGGTTTTGGATCGTCTTTTGACTTCCATTCTACAGATTGTCGCTTAGTTTCAGGATCATATTTAAAACACCATGTTTAATACCCTGCTATAATCGAATCAAGAAAACCTGGATCGTTTTCAGCTGTTGAAATGATGTCTTTGCAATGCTACACAGGAGTGATTGCTCATCATTTAACTGATGTGGAACAAAACGTACACACACCTATCTTTTACCTAAATCTTGAGTTAATATTTTGCAGATTTACAGTATAAAATGAATTAAATTCTTCTGCCAGGAATCTCACAGTGAAATTTGCATCGATAGCGATTATTTCACTTACTTTTTCCACGAACTCACCACGATTAGATGCTTCGGGCCGTCCAGGTCTTGGATTATCATTTAAATCATCACGACCGTTTTTAAATCAGGTAAACCACTTGAGTACGACTCATACAATCATCATCATAATCTTTTTTATTAACAATTCAGCCAATTTTTTACCGAGTTTAAAATAAAATTTAATATTTGCTTCGGTTATTTTTAGATCACAACTTGTGTAAGATAAGAAGCTACCATATTAATTTTCAAGTTGATGTTGACTGGAATAAAAAGTTTTTCATACAAACACCACTTATAGTGGTTACTCGATGTGGTATAGGTTGTATCGTCTGCGATCGCAGATATGCTCACGACAAGCACAACCACACTGAGAGAATGTTCAGTGAGAACTGAATTTATGAAATGTTGTAGCAAATCAACCGCCATAGATGTGAGACGATGTGTGCTTGACCTCAGAACAAAAGATAGCTATAGATCACCACTCTCTGTCGGAGAAACAAGCTGACTAGAGAAGACTTGCGGTATAGACTCTCTAGGTGCCGCACTGCTACAAGTTGAAGCTAAAATTCAATAACTCGCAACTGTATTACCGCAGTGGTATAGACGCATCCTTTTGTACTCAGTTCGCAATTTTTTCGATTATGTGTAGAGTATAAATCTAGTCGTGTAACTTGCTTATTGTACGTATTTGTCTCTTTTTTTAAGATTCGAATTTAAAATGATAAAATAGGCTATTTTTGCTAAGTCTTTATGAATTATACATTTTTATTGTAGAGTAGAAGGCATTGAAAAGTATGTATTGAATGTCATAGAAAGACTATATAAATTTCATAAATGATTTCGAGTATATTGCAGCCAACTTCGTGTTAGACGCCATCGGAAAAATTGAAACTTTTATACTAAAAAAAAAAAAGAAAAATATTTAAGACTTTTGTGACTGGCGACACTTTAAACTTTCATTTCATTGTAAGCTGTAAAGAAAAGTGGTGCTGTAATATTTTTGATTTACTAAATTCAGTGAAAAAAATCTGCTGCGTTTAAATAATACATTTAATTGCACGATCGACAGCAAAATTCCACACGAGATGTCGTTGCAGAACTTTAAAAACAAAGGCAAGGATCAGGATGAGATGCGCCGTCGCTGCAATGAAGTTACAGTCGAGCTGCGTGACGAAACAATACTCAAAAGCCGCAACGTTCCGAATGAGGATTCGAACACAGATGAGGATGATCAGTTGCCAAATGCCATTAATCTGAAAAAACTTGCGCAGGCAGCTGCCGATTCATCAAAGCCAGCACAGCAACTAACTGCAGTGCAGACCGCACGTAAATTGCTTTCGTCGAATAAGAATCCGCCTATCAATGATCTAATCAACAGCGACTTTTTGCCTATATTTGTGGAATGCCTGCGGCAACACAATCATACAATGCTACAGTTTGAGGCTGCATTGGCTCTAACTAATATTGCATCGGGCACTTCAGATCAAACAAATCAGGTCGTTGCAGCTGGTGCCGTCCCGCTCTTCCTACAGCTTCTGTCCTCACCGGCACCGAATGTTTGCGAAGAAGCCCTTTGTGCGCTTGGTAACATTATTGGTGATGGCCCCGAATTACGTGACTACGTTATCAAACATGGTGTTGTGCAACTTTTGCGCACATTCATTAAACCAGGCATACCAATCTCGTTTTTGCGAAATGTTACCTGGGTAATGGTAAACTTGTGCCGCAACAAGGATCCACCACCACCAGCTACAACTATACTGGAAATCCTGCCAGCACTGTATGCGCTAATTCATCACACAGACACACAGATACTTATCGATACAGCTTGGGCTATTGGCTTTTTAACTGACGGTGGTGACAATCAGATACAAATGGTTATTGAAAGCGGCGTTGTACCGAAATTGATACCATTACTTGGACATGCCAGCATTACGCGGTGTGGGTAATATTGTTGCAGGTTCGGATGAGCAAACGCAAGTGGTGCTAAACTACGATGCATTGTTATACTTCCCGGCGTTATTATCGCACAACAACAATAAAATACGCAAGGAAGCTGTTTGGTTTTTGTCCAACATTATGGCTGGCAATCAGTCGCAGGTGCAAGCTGTCATCGATGTTGGTCTGCTACCAAAGATCATTGAAAATCTGAGCAAGGATGAATTCCAGATACAGAAAGAGGCAGCCTGGGCCATCAGTAATTTGACTATTTGCGGCAATCACTATCAGGTCTTTAAGCTAATCAAAGAGGGTGTTATTTCGCCGTTCTGTGATCTACTATCGTGCCAGGATACACAAGTTATCAATGTCGTGCTCAATTGTCTCAATAACATGCTCAAAGTTGCCGATTCACACGTGCATTATGTGGCCAATCTAATTGAGGAATGTGATGGCTTGGAGAAAATTAAACGCTTGCAGAGCTATGAGAACGTTGAAATCTACAAATTGGCATATGAAATTATAAAGCAATACTTTTCTGATGAGAGCAAACAACCAGAACTGCAGCCAGGCGCCGATGGCCAAGAATTTGATTTCGGTCAAAATTCTGAATAAATGCCAACGAATACTTTCAACTTTCAACGTTTTTCAACTCTATAAACGATTCATAACATATAAACAAACAAAAAATATATATATATCTAAAGACAATGTGTGGCTTCCGTGCGCTTTTGAAAGCCACTTGAAATTGCTACGTAAGGCACAACGGGAAGCATCCAACTGTTTCAATGGTTTTTCAATAATTTTTTTTATTTGTAATTTCTAATAAATTATGAAGCGACAACAAAAAATATCGTGTAAAATTTTTAGTTCAGGTTAGAAAATAAAAATCGTCAAAAACTCACGCGAAATGTCATCCAGTCGTAAGCATATAGTGCAACCTGAAAATGCACGCCCATCGATTCGACTTCTTGGCGGATCGGGCGGTGGCCAATCGAGCATAGTCTTTGGCGATGAAGAACCGCAGAGACGTCCACGCACTAAACCAAAACACAAAGATGACTCAAGCATGAGGGCTGCCATGGGCGCATCCATTGGCGAAGAGAAAGTTATCGCCGTTGAGAAGTAGAAGACGGATTGCACCTCCGGCAAGAAGAATCACGATCGTCTATCGGTCAAGGCCGCAAGTAGGAAAGCGCACCTTTCAGTGTAGTTTAGTGCGCGCCGGCGCCAGTCGCTGGCAATCCAGATCTTCTTCAGGTCAGCATAGACCTGATCTTACCATTTTAAGCTCGGACATCCTCTCTGGCTCGGTCCAAAAATCAAGTTCAGGTTTCTGTCGTAATCTTTTAATGTTGGAGCTTCCGGGTTCATCCGGATGAGGTGACCAGCCCAATGCAGCCGCTGGAATTTAATGCGCTGGACTATGTCAACCTCATCATACAGCTCATGGTTCATACGGGTCCTAAACTCAACACCAACTCTAAAGGGACACAAAATCCTGCGAAAAATCTTTCTCTCGAACAGTCCTAAAGACGCTGTATCCGTTGATGTCAGTGTCCATGCTTCTGCGCCACACAGCAGGACCGGGATTATCAGTGTCTTATAGATTTTAATCTTCATACTTCGGGAGAGGGCTCTACTTGTAATTGGCTGGCTGAGCCCAAAGTAACAGCGATTAGCAAGTATGATTCTTCGTCTGATCTCTAGGCTTTCGTTGTTGTTGCTAGTAATTTCTGTTCCCAGATAGACGAAGTTTTCTACAACATTGAAATTGAAATTCTCCATACTCATAGACCGTCCAAGACGCGCTGATGGTCTGCGAGTGGACACCAAGAAGAATAACTTCGTTCATATCGGCCTTATAATCGACAAATAGGTGGTATGTGTCTTTATTGTACTAGTGTGTCTTCTCCAGGATTTGGCGTAAAGTGAAAACTGGTCACTGGTCGACATCTTTGGTCTGAAGCCGCTCTTATACTGGCCTATCAGTGAATTCGTATATGGCTCCAGCCGTTTACACAGTATGCGGGACAGAATTTTGTATCCTATTAAAGGAGACTTATTCCCCGGTAGTTCGCGCAGACAGCAGAGTCTCCTTTCTTGAAGATAGGACAAAGAGCACTTAGATACCAATCGTTGGACATGCATTCATGAGACCATATTTTGCATAAGATTTGCTGCATACGGCTTACCAACTCTTCGCCACAGGTCTTGAATAACTCAGCTGGCAACTCATCGGAGCCTGCCGCTTTGTTATTCTTCAGCTTTTTAATTTCTGAGTCGACCTCGTTATAATCCGGTTGCTCTAAAAGAGAGCCATCATCAATTGGTGGTTCTAGGTATGCTTCTATATCGGCGGTATTATTCTCTTCATCGCCTCCAAGTAGATTGAGAAATGACTTCTCCATAGTCTCAGTGATTCCTGTGCATCTGTAACCAGACTTCCATTACTGTCCTTGCAGAAAGAAACTCCGGACTTGAAACGTTCGATCAGACGCTTGACATTTTGATAAAACTTTCGAGATTCATTTCTTTGACATAACACCTCAACATCCTCAAGCTCACGCCTTTCTTGTTCCTTTTTTTTGCGTCTGAAAAGGCGTTTCATCTCTCTCCGTGCTGCATGCATCCACTTTATGGAAAATTTGAAAAATCACTGTTTGATGCGCTTTCTTGGGCCAGTGATAGGTCCTTACTTCTTTAAAAATGAGTCTTGCGGAATAGTACCGTCAACGGCGTACGCTATAGAGTCATGATTTGCGATTATTTCGTGTTCCAATTGAATGGGATGTTTACTGTTTTTCAATAGTACACCAGTACATGCCATACAGCGAGTTAAACAATACTTAGACTTGCTGAAGAAAACATTTGGCGAAAGCGCGTAGTTTTTCGAAAGTGGACCAGTCAGTGTGCCACCGAGATCGTGCGATTTAATGCATTCGGATTATATTCTCTTGCAGTCATACGTTTATGCAAAGAAACGAGCAATTTTGAATGGCTTTGAAGACAACTTTGTTTGAACCATTGCCGAGATGTCTACTTTCTACATACACTGTATGAAGAATCGATAGTCATACTAAGATAATTTTGTATCTAAATATTCCTAATACACTTCTACTACTCTAACCTTATTTATCAATTAGTTGATGTTTTTACAACCAGTAGTTTATTACTGTCAATCAATAGCTGTTCTAAAAAGTTCAGTCTTTAAAGAAAATATATGTAATTCACTATACTCGTACATATTTAACACCGTCTTTCTATTCGTCGGTGCTGTCTGCCTACATATCTGTCTGACATCCGGACTGTCTATCTTTCTGTATGTGTGTGTCTATTTTTGCTTGTCAATTGAGCATTTTGTTTATTTAATGATGATGACAACACTGGCGCCAATGGCAGCGTGTAAAGAGAAAATATTACAAAATTGTGAACACATTTTTAAGTGGCCATCTTCGCGCACTTAGCTAGAAGTATGCCCTTCCCATGCATCGACACACACCTGCAGCCTTCATATTTCTCACCAATGTGTTCATGCTTATAGGAGCGTCGCCATGACTTCAATCATTCATGCCATCACGCATTTCACAAAATTTATGTAAGTGAGTGAGTGAGTGAGTGTATGTGTATGTGTCTGTATCTGAGTGTTTGTGTGTGCGGAAGTAATGAAGCGAAAGTCGAAACGAATTTCACATTGATGAAATACAACAACAAGAACTATCTACAGGTATTTTCCCAGCTGTCATCTTTCAGTATCTTAAAATTGTCACCTTGCACTCCCAGTGGGAGTGTCACTTCGGAGTGAAGACGCCCGTCTCAAGCACTTAAATTCTGCGGTAAGTTGCTCGAATGCATGACAAATGTAGTTAAATTGGCTGAATATAAAAAGTGCTACGGATAATGGAAATCCAAAGAACACTAGGAAAAAATAAGAAAGAGCTGTAGTCGAGGTGCTCGACAATCAAATACCCTGTACGAGTCATATTTTTTTTTTCGAAGTCAGATTTGACTGAAAATTTTAATTTCTTCATATGGCAAATATACTCTAACATTGGCGGATCCAAGGAGGGGGGGGGTGTAAATTGGGTAACGTTAATACCCAACAGTATTTTTGTTCAGTACAAAACCATATTTTGTCGCTTAATTTTCATAAAACAAGAAAAAACGTTAACTTCGGTTGAACCGAAGCTCTAATACCATTCACACGAAATTTTAAATAGTATTGTAAAACATAAATGTGGGTGTCTAAATTGGGGCTACCCCAAAAAGTGGGTGGTACACGCTCACTAGTAGATGTGAGGTGAGTAGATGTGTAAGATGCCGCCATATCTAATTTCAAGTTGATAGTGACGTTTTCCATACAAATGCATAGAAGTGAGCTGTGGGTTTATATGGGACTACCTCAAAAAGTGATCGGGACACGCCAAGTATATGTATATGAAGCGATTGTCCACTTAAATCCAACAAATCAAATTTCAAGCTAATATTGATTTATATGAAGATTTTTTCATAAAAAACACAAAATTGCACGGTGGGTTTGTATAGGGGCTACCCCAAAAAGTAGTCGGGCCACGCCCATTAGGCTATGTATGTTAAGCGGCTGCCTATAAAATGACACCATTTCGCATTTCCACCCAATATTGACTTTAATAAAAAAGTTTTCATGCAAAAAATCAAAAGTGGGCAGTAGGTTTGTATGGGGGCTACCCTAAAAAGTGTGCGGGCCACAACCTTTAGTCTATTTATGTAAAGCGGCTGGCCATAAAAAGGCACCACATTGCATTTTAACCTACTATTGACTTTAATAAAGAAGTTTTCATAAAAAACATCAAAAGTGGGCAGTTGGTTTGTATGGGGGCTACCCCAAATATTGGGCGGGTCCAACCCATTAATGTATATGTCAACCATGCGACCACTAGGAGTTACCATATCAATTACTAAGTTGATATTGACGAAGCTATTTAAAAGGTACTCACCTCTGTTGTTGGTATCAATGCCGCGCCAAACGATGTGATGTGCATTAGCATCACATCCAACAATTATCTGCCTGTTATTGGTGCTACTAGCCGCTGCACTTCAAGTTGTGGTATATTTGTTTCATCCCTTATTGCCTGGTCACATGGTCTTATACTATTTACATGTCAGATTGCTATAATATTCGCGCCACCTCTTGTGACCATAAAAAAATATAACTTGAAATGGCTCCGTTTCTAATTCGTGCACGATTTCTGTGTCATTTTGTTAACAGTGTTGTAAAGTGTTGCAATAAGTAGTAATCAGTGTTTTTAAACACGCAAAAAGTAAACATCAGCTATTTAATTTCTATCATTTTATGCGCCTCGTTTGACCACAAAGTAATATTTTTATGTGATATTTTGAGAGTTGCATAAAACACAAGTCAGATAACATGGCAGGTAAATATAAGACCATTACTTGAAGTCAAAAGTCAAAAGTGGGCGAAGGGTTTGTATGGGGCTACCCCAAAAAGGGCCTTTTAATACGCTATCAAACTTCAATAAAAATAAGTGCATGTGTCAATTTTTAACTGGATACTATAAAAATTAGTCCCCTAAAAAAATGCGCAACAGCATCCAGACTCGTCTCGCCGAGCTGATCAAGAATATTTATACTTTATTGATTCTACGATGCCTCCTTTATGAAATGACTGGATAATGCATGCAATGACAATTTTTGTTAATTTTTCCATTCAATGTTTTTGTATATTTCTTTAAACAAATTCATAAGCCGACTACATTGCTAATTTATTGGTTCTACGATAACTCATTTATGAAGTGACTGGATGCAAATGACAATTTTTGTTAATTTTTCCATTCAATGTTTTTGTATATTTCTTTAAACAAATTCATAAGCCGACTACAGTGCTAATTTATTGGTTCTACGATGACTCATTTATGAGGTGACTGGATGCCTAATGGATGCAAATGACAAACAAATTCATAAGCCGACTGCGTTTGCTAATTGGCGAATTAAATTCGTCATTTATCAATTTTGCGGACTAAAACTACATTAATGCTGATTCAAATGAAATAATCTATCGAAAATGTCAAAGAGCCAATATTTTCCGACGAATTTGCAGTTAGAACTCGATTTTACGGCACAAAAATTAAAAAAATTTGTACAACATTTTTTTCTTGCTGTAAACACTAATTCATATGTAGCCCTCGTGTGAACGAAACTGCCAAAGCTAATGCTAAATGCAGTGACAAACTGTTGCCGAAAACTACACGAATGTATGTTGTCCCAGCGCAATTAACGCAAAAGATAGACGTTTGTTCATACAGAAAAACAAAATCACAAATCACAAAAAAAAAAAGTCTTTAGTCAACAACTCACAGTAGCTTATTCTCGAAAATCAAACCCAAAGGAATTTACTTTGAACAGAGTTGAATCAAACCAAACTCAACCAAACCACATTGCTCTGCTTGGCTCTAGTACTAAGTTGATTCAAGTTGAGTTACGAGTGTTTTAGAGTTTGGCCGTTTGGCCGTTTGTCCTACTTCTGAACTTGTTTACTGCCCTCAACATAACCGCTTTTCCAATTTCGCTCACTTTGCTAACTGAGAAAGACAAAAAGAAAAACCAAAACCAAAACAAAAACAAAAACAAGAACAAAAACAAAAAGATATTGTCACAATAAACGCAAGTCTAAGAAGAACAGAAAAAAAATTTAATTAAAACAAAGCAAGCAATGTATGAAATTCTATGGGGACAGAATGAAAGCAGCTGGCAGTCTATTTTGCTAACCATACCACTAACTCTGACACACTGTGCTTCTTTCTCTTGTGGACTTGCGGCTGGTCTGTTACAGTAGCCAAGGACTTGGCAGCATTTTGAAGGAAATCAGTGCTAGTATATGTATTGTATCTTTTAGATTAGCATCTATTTATTTGCTTTAGTAATTTACAACTCTACACATTTATATTTGCCTTGGCCAACTCAGATTTACAATCCGGCATCCGACACCGAAACAAATAGACAAATAAACCTCTCTCTTCAAAACCAAAACCACACATTGGCCACTCTGACGATAGTCTTCCAACAAGTGGTATCAATTTAAATGGTTCACTAATTTTGTTATTTTGGGAGTTTCGGAGTAGAAAGATAAAAATTAAAGACAAAAAACTACAATTACACATGGAGCTAATGAGGACGCCTCCTCTGACTTTTAAAAGTTGTGGTAAAATAAACAGAATCGTTAACTTCCGTTGCAGCCAAACTTTAATACTCTTCATAGCTGCACTATTAGCTCGGCATATCTGATGATTTACTTCACTTTTTTTAATTTTTTAAACGTTGCTTTTGGTAGTAGGCAATATCGGCGCATTTGGTGCAAGAAAAATTCATTGATGATTCGTCAGCTACCGAAATATATCTAAAAAGCCACGGTTCGATGTGGTTTATGTGCTGGTGTCATCATTGGACCATACCTCTCGTGCCAAGTTGAACGATTTTTTGTTTCCAAAAGCATGTGAACATAGTCTGAAAGGCCTTTGGTTTCAACAGGAGCAAGCATCGATTATTGAGGAAAAAGTTTGACCATAACATAATCTCCAGCAACGGACCCATTGCCTGGTCCGCAAGATCATGTGAGAACTTTCTGTGAGGATACCTGAAATACCTGATCGATTTGAGACTTCGAAGATAATATTGAGTACAGCATTCAGTTCAGACGGCCTCAAATGATTGAGAAAGTGGTGGAAAATTGGAAGGTTGAATAATTTTGTTGTAAATGAAATTATCTGCAGGAATTAGAAAGAATTAAATTCAAAGTTTAAAGAACTTTTGCATCAAGTGGCGGTTGAACCCGATCGATGCTTCATATACTATTTACTGATACTCGTATAGGTAAACAATTTATAAAATATCTGCTATTATTAATTAGATTCACCATTTGTATATTTGGTCAAAAAATTACCGGAAATTAGTCAATAAAATACAAAATGATTATTAAGGTATTTATCCAAATTTATTGCATAGTCTTCAAAGTATGCCGCATCCAAAATTTTGCTAACTAATAATTCTATCATCCAAACATTTTTTAAACGAATTTTTTGAAATTTTACTTCAGTTTTCGCTGTGAATTCTCTTTTATGTCTTCTATCGACTGAAAACGGGTAACTCAAAGTGGTAATTTCAGTTGATAAACAGAAAAAAGTTGCCCGAAGTCATATCAGATGAATACGGTGGTGGTTCGAAGGTATTTTTTGAGGTTTTGTTCACAAATTCGTTCACTGGTAGCCTTGAGATATGCTGCGTTTTCGTGGTGCGAAATTCCAGAATTTTCTTTCCGCAAGTCTGGCCTTCCCAGAAATAACTTGTTATTTACCGTCTGACCTACTGACAAGAATTCCGAGTACACACCGCTAAGATAATCAAAGAAAACTGTCAACATTTCCATGATTTTTGATCAACATTTAGGTGGTTTCTGCGGTTTCGGCTCATTCCGAAGCTTATTGACTGGTTTGCATGTCAAAATCGTAAACCCATTTCTCATCACCAGTTGTAATTCATTTTATGTATGTGAAGGAGTTATCTAGTGAAAATTTTCATGCGATGATTTACTATGACTTTCGACATGGATTATCTCGATAGAAGTGCATCAATCAACATTCTGTTTATGACTGGTATACAGATATCTATATAAATACGAGTATTTGCAAGTGGAAAACTTTCACATACTTTTTAACCAATTTAAACTCAAGATATTCGCTTGATTTTTTGTTTATTGGAAAGGTTGTAAAGAGGAGTAAGGATGAATGTTATTTATTTTTTTTTTTCTAAATTTTAGCTCTAAGGTAGGTAAAATCCAGTTAACGCCCTAGGCCGATCACAAACACCTGAGCTCTGTGCCTCTCTCAGTTCTCTCAATTTGAAATGAGCAACAGACGCAACATGTTGGCGAGCTTCAGTTGCGAGCGTGGTTTTTGTTGTTGCGAAAACTTTAAAGAGGAATGAATATTTCTTCGAGTCTGTTGCCGCAACAAGTTTAGCGCAACATGTTGGTCATACTTAATGCTCTCAGCATTACGGGCCAGACTTATGATGAAAGCAACATGTTGGTCATACTTAATGGTGTCAGCATTATCAAATGGCCCTTAACTGTTTTGTATTGTCGCTACAATGTTTGAATTTCAACCACAGGGCAAACACAGGTACTATATATAAATTTTTGCAAATAACAACGCAAAAATGTATCTTGTAAAGTAAGCGTTATACGAGGGGTACTATTTATATTTCGGGAATAGCAAATAATAATAAACATTTTTAAATGAAAATTGCTTTATTGTTTTTCAATAAATTCCCCTTGATGAACAATACACTTTTGCATTCGTTCAAACCATTTGTTATAGCAGTTTTTCCATTCGTCTTGAGACATCTCCAAAACATGGTTTTTGAACGCTTCCACTGCTTCTTCGGCGCTCGTAACTCGTTGACCACGCAGTTTACCTTTGATATTCGGGAGGAAGAAGAAGAAGTCATTGGGTGCCAAATCAAGAGTCATTAATTCGATGTTTTGACTGCTCAAAATTGCACTTGTTTGACGAGATGTGTGAGAGCTCGCATTGTCATGATGGAGAATGATTTGTCTTTGGCGGTTGGTTTTACGAGCTTCTCCGAAGACTTCCGGCAAACAAATGGTCGTATACCACTCAGAATTGGCTGTCCTACGTTGCTCAAGCGGAACATAGGCCACATGACCTATTCGGCCGAAGAAACAGGCGAACATTTGCTTCGCTGTGTTTCTTCCACGAACAATTTTTGTTGGATTTGGCACGTCTTGGAATACCCACACGGTCGATTGCTGTTTTGTTTCCGGCTCATACCATGATTCGTTACCTGTCACGATTTTATACATGTCTTTTGAAGCACCACGGACTAACTTTTTAATCATTTCCTTACAACAATCGACGCGAGCCTTTTTTTGAGCGATTGATAAATTATGGGGTATCCAACGAGAGCAAATTTTTTTTACAGCTAAGTGTTCATGCAAAATCGAATGTATTGCAGTGGAACTAATGTGCAAGGATGCCTCTAACTCACGATATGTCACATGACGATCTTGCATTATCAGTTCACGCACTGAATCGATGTTTTTGGGCACAACAACCGATTTTGGACGACCTTCACGGAATTCGTCGGCGACCGAACTACGATCACGATTGAATTCACTATACCAGGGATATACTGTGGTTTTTGATGGTGCTTTATCGCCATATAAAGAACTGAGTTCATTGACACATTCTTGTTGAGATAATCCACGTCCAAAGTTGTGAAAAATAATTCAACGAAAACGTTCTCTTGAAATTTCCATTTTTTGGCCAAATTGCTTTTCTTAACTCACTGTAAACAAAACAAATAGCAATTGTACATCAAAACTTTGTGCGTACGTTTATGCGAAAAAATATCAAACTTTATTATGGTGTTGCCAGATTTTAGCTTTTGACATTAATGTTGCCTGTTTCCGAAATATAAATAGCAGTTCATACCGTTGATGTCAGGGTCCATGCCTCTGCGCCATACATCTTCGGATTTGGAGAGAGGACTCTACTACTAATTTGCTTGCCGGGTCCAAAATAGCCGCGATTAACAAGCGTGATTCTTCGTCGGATCCCTAGTCTGACGTTGGTTGGGCGTCCCTATTCCTAGGTAGACAAAGTTTTCTATATCATTGAAGTTGAAATTCTCCGTACTCTCAGACCGCTTTTGGTCTGCGAGTGGACACCGAGTGGACTTCGTCTTGGCCTCGTTCACCGCCAAGCCCATGAGACGTGACAATTTCTCAATCTTCGAGAACGTCCTGCTTATTCGCTGAGTTTCTAACATATCTACGCAGGAACTTTGACTGAAACCTTTGCAGGATCTTCACATTAGAGTTGCAAGCCGTGCGCTAAAGCTGTTTGGCATACGTTCATACCGGCTTTATTATTGTTTTGTACAATAGGATCTTGCTCCTCAAACTCAGCTGCGAACTGAAGTTCAGCAACCAGTTCATCTTGATGAGTAATGCTTGCTGTAATGCTCTTAGGATGACGTCTGAAGGACAGTTGGCGTGTCTCATTGTGATAGTGATCTATAGATAAATAAGCAAACTTAAATTTTGTAGTACAATTTGAAGTGTTTGACAAAAAAAAAATATTTTTTTTATATTTTGTAGCGATTAACGAGTAGATCTGCACAATTTTCAGTATTTATTTAATTATTTTACATGTAGTGAATTATAAAGATTCACCTCAAATTTAATGGCACTTATAATTCGTAAATAGTTTTCACATATTCTTTGTTGAGTGTGCGGTAAAATAAGTTATTTTTCGTTTATTTTTTTTTTCTTCATTTTTTCATTATTTGGTTTTTAATTTGTTTATTTATGAATTCGTGACTTATGTAATAAGTGTATGAAATAAT
Organism: Leucophenga montana; assembly: GCA_035044765.1. Classification (NCBI taxonomy): domain Eukaryota; kingdom Metazoa; phylum Arthropoda; class Insecta; order Diptera; family Drosophilidae; genus Leucophenga; species Leucophenga montana. The sequence goes on along the minus strand of JAWNNQ010001344.1, from coordinate 100,508 downwards.
GAGAGCGCAACGTTCAGTGAGTCGAAGTTGCAGAGATTGTGTATGCCGGCAATTTATATTATGATTTTATACCGAAATTTTAGGTGTTTACTGTTTTTTTTTTCACATGTCCGTATCTCGCTTAATACTTTATAAAAAAAAAACTAACAATAATTCAGTGGAAAAGTGGGTAGGCTTACTTTTTGACCGATCATTGTGAAAGTCAAAGTGTGTTACTATCATTCGAGAGAAGGCTTCAGGCTATAATGAACGAAAGTTGGCAGCATCCCTTGTAGTTCCAAGACCAAATCCAGCCCCCCACCCCTCACCGCAATAAAATAATAAAAAGAGCGTTCTGCATCCGGACATGATTAAATCCAAACATAGCGTCCACTATCGGACCATTTATGGGGTCTATGAAGTCTCCTTGAATGCTTTATACTCATAGATAATCAATATTTAATGCAGTTGTAATGGCGCTTGGTCACATGGTCTTATATTTTCGTGTCATGATATCTGACTTGTGCGCCATGCAATTGTCGACAGTGGCAGCAGAATAACATTTACAAAACTAATCAAAAATGAATAAAACCATAGCAAGTTATGTAGCAAATAATACAAATTCAAATAAAAAATCAAAAAGCTGAATAGAAAATGCGAAAAAGTCGAGGGCGTAGCATATGATGTCGGAAATGGTTGCTACGACCAATAAGTGCAGAGAAGTACAGCATATGCTTTTTACTTTGCGTATTAAAAAACACTTGTCACTACTTTTGGCATCAATTCTCAACACTGTTAATAAACTTACTTGGAAATCTAACGTACCTACTTCCTTACTTAGGAGTAACCGTCTATCGGTTAAGGCCGCATGTTGGAAAGCGCACCAATCGGTGTAGTTTAGTGCGTGCCGGCTCCAGTTGCTGGCAATCCTGAGCTTCTTCAGGTCATCAATGACATGGTCTTGCCATCTTAAGTTCGGACGGCCTCTTTGACTCCATCCACCAATCAAGTTCAGGTTTCCGTCGTAAACCTTTGGTGTTCATCCGCTGGGAAGTGCCATCGTTTTAACTACCTCTGCGAACGGGCACCCAATATGTGAAGTTGCCGAATCGCAACGTATTACTTTTCGCATTTACTGTCGATGCGAAGAAATTGGAATAATTGAGAGACCAAACTGTGTTTTCCTCTCAAGTATTTTTTCTCCTCTCAGAGATTGATTTAAGAAATTTCAACTTACTTCAAGTCACAAAGGACTTATTTCACATTCTGAGACTTTTGTACTTGACTTGAGTACAGATTTGATCTTATAATTAGATTTTTACACTTATTAAGTACGCCTTCGGATAAAAACAAGAATTTCAAACATATTTTTAGAATAGATTTTTCTTTTTCTGTATATCTTTTTTAGATATCAAGCTCAAACCCCGTATTTAAGCTTCTTTTGATTGCAAGTTTATAGAGTATCCATATTAATATGCCACGCCCTCTTTTTTGATTAGACCCCATACAAACCCACCGCACATCTAATCATACGTATAATCATAGCATCATCATTCAAAGACAAACGATCTTTGTTCGGATTACCAATTTCTCATCGGCGTCTAGAAAGCTGCCTTGTAATCTCCAGGATTTGTGGTAGAGTGAAAATTTGGTAACTGGTCGTCCTGGTCTGAAGACGATACTCGTACTGTCCTATCAGTGTATCGGTGTATGACTCTTGCCGTTTACACAGTTTATATCCTATCAAAATGATTCTTTTTCCACCGTAGTTCGAGTAGACAGCGGCGTCTCTTTTCTTGAACATTTTACGAAGAATACTGAGATTGAAATCGTTGGGCATGCATTCATCGGACCATATCTTAGTAGTTGGTGCATACGAATTGGTATATACGCATAGAAAAATAAATATATTTTATAGTTGATATCAACAAGAAACTTGATAGGAGAGTTTTTAAGAACGGACGCTTCATGTGTGATAAAAATATATTTACAGTCAATGTCCACGTCCAAAGTTGTGAAAAATAATTCAACGAAAACGTTCGCTTGAAATTTCCATTTTTTGGCCAAATTGCTTTTCTTAACTCACTGTAAACAAAACAAATAGCAATTGTACATCAAAACTTTGTGAGCACGTTTATGCCAAAAAATGTCAAACTTTATTATGGTGTTGCCAGATTTTAGCTTTTGACATTAGTGTTGCCAGTTCCCGAAATATAAATAGCAGCCCTCGTATAGCACAAAGGTGCAGATAGGACCACTATATAATTTAGCAGATAATTCTATGTTCGAACAATGTTCAATATCAGCTCACATCTTAGCTAAATATGTACTTCTTTACTTCTTTGGTAAAATTATATGACGTGAGCTATTTAGAGTAGAGTATTTAGAGTGTGTGTTATTATCATTTACAACTTTCTTCTTTGTTGGAATATCTATTAAATGGTGTGAAGTGTATTCAAACTACTGCATCACATAATTTACTATTGTAGTTATTCTGGTTATTGCACCACTTATGTGCAAATGTATTATTGATCGACGGGCGCATCATTTGATAATACAATGTTTAATGTTTTATATGGATCGTTCCTAAACGTTTTCTGTGAAAAATATTGGTAAAAATATTACTAACAACCTCTAGGTCAGCCATATAGTCAACGAGATAATACAAATATTTTAGAGCTTGTTGACTTTTAAAAATATATTTATATATATATATATATATATCAAGTTTTCAAGTTTTCAAGTTTTCACTTGCTACCAAATAGTTCTGATATAATAACTCCATGAAACAAATGCTTCATTCTTTGTGCGAATGTTTCTATAAGCGTATGTGTGTATGTGTGTGTTTGTGTGTCTATGCGTATCAGTGTGCATATGGGCGTGGCAGAGTGCGCTCCAAACCTATCTAAACCGGAAAGCCAATGTACACATAAGTGTTTAACAGCGGCACCGCTTGTGGTTTCTGTGAGCAACGTGTGCCTTTGACTATGAAAATATGTAGATAAATTTATTTTTCGTTTATATATTTAGTTATTCGCACACACACACACAGAAATAGATTATATTTATATATAAATGCATACTTATATACAACTACATGCATACCTCAACATGAGCTTTGCTATATTCTATTCAATGGCTTTGTTGCTTTATATCTTTTTTGGCTTTGGTTTCGTTTTAGCTTTTTTTTTCGGCTTAGACATACACGATAGCTGCCTGTTCTGGAGTTTGTCGTGCTTTCCATGGAAAATGTATATGTGGCTTTAAACGCCTTTATGCGCACAATAAATTGAAAGCCATTCAAAATTTAACACACACACACACGCATACACACAAAAGACCTTTAAATGTATTCGAATTGGGACAAATAGTGTAATGCGATTTTTGCTATCAATTTGAAATTTTAGAGCTCAAAGAAAAAAAGAAAGAAAATAATATAAAAATGGATATTGGTTGCCTCAAAAATCGTGAAAAGTGTGCTGGATTGAGCAGAAGAGAAGCAAATAAAAGTTTAGGCAGCAAACTTAAAGAAAATTCCTTAGCAGCTTACGTGCTTAAATGCGGAGATGTCTCCTTTCTATTCAAAAGAATTTGTCTTTGTGTAGCATTGTATCCATGTTTTTATATACATAGGTCTATCTGCCTGCCTGTCTGTCTGTCTGTCTGCCTGTCTGCCTGCCTGCCTGTCTGCCTGTCTTGTGCGTTCGTGCGTGTTTTTAGAGATATCTATTGAAAAGTTTCACATTCTTCATTTTGTTTTTCTTTTTTTTTCAACTGACTTTTCTTGCTCATAGCTATAGTAGTAAATATTTCTTTTTGTTTTGTTTTTTTACCATTCGCTTTTTCTGTAGTTTGTATTTGAAAGTTATACGCCTGTATTTGTTCTGCTCGCTTAGGCTCGAGCTGTCGCTGCTTTGGCTATCAGAGCACGCACAGTGTGCTGTGAACTAAAAAAAAATAGTATATATATATATATATATATTCGAACATGTTTGATGCACACATAACAAAATTTTTAAAATTCAAAGAAGCACATTAACAAAATATTTTTATAACAAGAAAAAACCATAACCTCTAAGTTATCGAATCTTTAATAATCTTCGCAGTTGCTTGGCAATATTGGTGTTTTGCTCCAGTTTAAAAAATTTTAATACTGTAAACATGCTATACCAGCAACTAATCTGAACCAATTTTTTTTTTTCAAAAAAGTTGCTTATGTAGAAAAAGTTTCTTATATAGGAAAAAGGTGCATAAATTTTAATAAATAATAATAAGTATTTTCCTGTGCCCATTCTACCGCGACGTTGAAGGAATCTATCACATTATCGATGCTGATTTTGCTCTCTTCTTCCATATGATCCTCTTTGCTCGCAATGCTCTCGTCATTTGCTAATTGAACTTCTATTTCAAAAAGTACGCTAGCGTTTGTTTTCCTGTGCAAACCTTTGTAAACGAGACCGGTTTCGTCACAATTGTAGAACTGTTCCGGTAAAAACCCAATTTCGGTACTAATCCTTTTGAAATCGCTTGTAAATGTAGCAGCACTCTCAGCATTGCAGGACAGTTTTTCACCGAAAACCGTCAAATTTCTTATGCCGTGGCGTTTTTTGAATTTATCAAGCCAGCCATCACTGGCTGAAAATTTTTCGTGTCCATTGAGTGACTTATTTAAATCTAGTGCTTTTACCTCGAGAATCTCGTTTGAAACCAATTCGTTTACTTCTTCCCTTCGTAGTAAAAACCATGCATATAGTTCATCATCAAGATCATGATTTTGTAATGGCTTCATTCGCTTGATTTGTTTCTTGTTTTTTTTTTTTTATTAACATTTTGTACATTTTTGAGGCGATTTCTTCCAAGTTTTCTTTATTATTTTCTCTACTCGTGAAAGTCGACTTATGTATGTTGTAGCTTTTGCATCTCTGTTGATGTCTTACCATCTTGGAATTTATTTAAAATCGATAATTTTGTTTTCAAAGAAATTGATAATCTGCCTTTCTTCTCCATTTTTACGGAAAAATTAAAATTAAAAAAAAAATAAATAAAACAAACGTTGCATGTACAGAAGTTTTGGAATCAAAAAAGTTGCTAATGCAGAGGTTGCTACAATAGAATGTTGCTTGTGTAAAGATTGCTTATAAAGAATATTAAATTTTAATCATAAGTATTTTATCATATTTAAATTGCTCTACACAACCGTATATCGATTAAGACCGCACGTAGGAAGGTGTACCAGCCGCTATAGTTTTTTTTAGCGTCGGTCCCTGTCAATGGAATGTGAGGGGCTCCTAGACTTGGTTCTTCCAACGTTAGCTCGGGCGTTCTCTCTAACGTCGTCCACCAACTAGGTTTATGTGCCTCATGTAAACTTTTTGCGCTGGAGCTCGTAGTTCGTGCTACCAAAAAACATACGAAGTTTGTTTCTTTCCAACACTTGCAAAAATGCTGTATAAGATGTTGTCAGTATCCATACTTGTGCGCCATATAGCAGGACCGTGATTTTCAGCGTCTTATATATTAGTTTCTTCTTACTTCGAGAGATAGCCATCCTAACCTAACCTAACCTAACCTAACCTATTTCGAGAGAGGGCGCTACTTTTGATTTGCTTCTTAAGCTTTAACCAGAGATATGGCACGTTAATATAGAAACCATATTATGGATACTGTATGTGTTTATGACAAAAGTATGCTACTATACCGGGATTCAGCTTTAGATATTTTCGAGAAGTTGAAATATAGTTTCATCAAAAAGTGAAACGAAAACCAAACAGGAAAACCAACAGCAAAAATATCATATTAAAATAAAAATCTATGCGAAAGATAAGGCAACGCTGTACTCAAAAATGACAAAGTACCACAAATTCGGCAGTAATAGTGTATTTATCAATAATTTTATGGTGTTTTGAATTATATGTTCATTCGGTCTTTACACAAAAAGTTTTTTAGTGCACAAAAAAACTATAAAAAAGAACAAAAATGACTAATGCAAAGACAATTGCTTTGGCGTGTCATGCGCAAATGGTGAATATACTCAATGCATGCATTTTTAAAATGATTTGCTATACATACAAAAGTCAAGTGTTACCTAAACGACTCGACGTGATAAATATTGCTGTATGTATATACATATATCTATTGCTTTCGCACAATCTGTCAAAAAACTGAAAGGGAAAATATATGCTAATATTATTCATTTGTCATACGGCTATGAGGAACTCAGACCAGTTAAACGGACGATTGCATGCTAATCACTATAATGTTTTTTTTATTTAGTATTTGTCTATTTTGTAGCTTTACTTACTTTATAGTTTCATTTATAAGATCATTTATTACTATTTATTATTTATTTATATTTTAATTTATAAATATGCTCTAAAGCGAACAATTTCGCATGAGAACAATCTCTAGCCACGCACATTTTTCAACACTGTATTTAGTAAACGCCTCAAAGAACTTTGCTTTACGCAAGTAGTAACTCTCGATACATGTTCATATATAACTTGTCATTTCTTGTTTATCTCTTTTTCACACTTTTTCTAGTTTTCTAGTTTTCTACTTTTTTGTTTTTTTTTCAAAATTGTTGAAACATTTTGATCGGTTTACCATTTGCAGTGTTGCACAGTTGCTTAGAGTTGTAAGTGACAGTCAGCCAGCCGGACAGAAGTACTTAGGAACAGAATAGCAAACAAATGCATAAAAAGCGTTTGCAGTTCAAATTCAAGTTGCTATTTTTCTGCATTGCTCAGCACAAATTGTTTGGCAACTGGATACTATCTTTTTATGGGTTTTGTGCTTGTCTTTTTCTTGTTTATATTTTCTGTCATTTTTTTGACAACTCTAAGAAAGTGAAAAATGAATGCAATGAGAAATTCCAACAAGTCAACTGCCAGAACACATACATTGTGTAAGAGATTTTATTCAGCGATATCTGCAAAACTAACTTGCTCATTTTATATAGCTTACATTTGATTTTCACCAACTCACCAACTCACACACTCTATACTCTTGTTGGTGTATTCAATTTGTTATTGCAATCTATTATCGACAATGTATCTTTGTATCGCTATTGTGCAGGTTTTCATATTTTTGTGTTGGTATACCAAACAGTATACTTTATAGCAATTATTTTGTTTGCTTTCAATGATAAACGAGTGCAGAATCGGTAAAAAAAAAAAAAAAAAAAAAACAAATGTATTGTACATATATATGTTTCATAAAAGCTAACATGACAAAGCTATTTTTTATTATATATATGGGAAAGTAGGACGAAATGTCTTAAAAAAACTTATGTTGGCTATATCATATGCAACTTCAACTCAAAGATTATCACTTTAATTTGCTGTAATAGCTTTCACAAAAATAAATAGAGTATATTATTCTTTGATTACAGGTGAATGGAGTCTGGGCATTGCCCAACTTCGTATGTGATTTCTATATAGCCATGGATGTGATATGCTCAACTTCATCGATATTTAACTTAGTGGCAATATCCATAGACAGGTGATTATATATAATAAATCTCAAGGAATACATATACTTTTATTTGAATCAATTTGCTCTCTCTTTCAGATATATCGCTGTGACGCAACCAATAAAATATGCAAAGCACAAAAACAGTCGACGAGTTTGCCTTACGATACTCCTGGTGTGGGCGATATCTGCCGCAATCGGTTCACCGATAGTACTCGGTCTCAACAATACACCAAATCGAGATCCAGATGTTTGTGCATTCTATAATGCTGATTTTATACTCTATTCATCGCTAAGCAGTTTCTATATACCGTGCATAATAATGGTATTTCTCTACTGGAATATATTTAAGGTGAGTTTTAAGTAGCAAATAGTTTTGGAGATGCAATATAATAGTTGGTTCTTTAAAATAAATTTAAGTCAAAATTGCACAGGGGAAGAAGAGGTAGGGGAAAGGGCAGAAACGCGTCGGGTTCCTTTTAAAAAGGAAGAAGAGGTAGGGAAATGAGGGTAGGAAAAGGTGAGGGTTGTGAAAGGGATAGGGGATGAGTGCAGGGGGAGAAGGGCAGGGGGAAGAGGGGTAGGGGAATGGGAATGGGAGGTACGGTAAGGGATCATAGGGAAGGAAGGTTATTGGCAAGGAGTGTGGCAGCAACACGCTGGGTACCATTTAATATAGAGGGATGAAATGTTGTATACATGCGAATAGTTTCGAAGGGGGCAGTGACAAGGGGTGGTAAAGTAAGGAGAGGTAGGGGAAGGGGGCAGAGGAATGGGGGCAGCGTAAGGGGCGGTTGTAGAACGGGTGGAAAGGACAGGAGAAGAGGAGTAGCAGAATTGGAGGTAGTGTAAAGGTGCATGGGGAAGGTGTGGCAGTGGGAAGGTGGGACAGGGAGAAGAAATGGCAGGGGAGAGGAGAGGTAAGGGGAATGGTAGCAACGCGCCGGGTACCAGCTAGTTATATATAAAATTGATCCGGACTGATTAAAATTAAAATTTATTATCGCCTTCAAAATATGCTCCTTTTGAGTCCATACAAGCACGTCAACGGTTAATCCAATTTGCCATACACTTGTTTTACTCCTCGGTAGAGGTAGCCTTTAATTCCTTCAGCGAATTTTTTTTTATATCCTCAATCGACTCATGACGCGTTCCCCCGAGCGGATATTTAGGTTTCGGAAACAGAAAAAAGTCAAATCTGGTGAAAACGGTGGATGTGCGATGACTTTTGTTTCATGTTTGGCCAAAAACTTCGTCTCAATCAAGCTGGAATGTACAAAAAATGTAAACAATTCAGGTCTTTTGGTACGAGTCGGGCGGCGACGCGTTTCATACCCAAAATATCAACCAAAATGTATTGAGTCGATCCATAAGAGATGTTGATTGTCTCTGATATCTTTCTAATGCCAACACGACGCTTTTCGGGCACAATTTCCATCACTTTTTCGATGTTTTTGGCAGCTGTCAAACATAGACTAATTATCACATCCCGCTCAAACTTGGCAGGCATATTAATGACTGTGACAGCCAACTTAAGAAGAAAAATTACCGATTCGGTTTACCGCTCCGATTTAAATCTATTTAATTCGTCAGTTTAAATCAGACGGTATATTCCACGAAATTGCCAACTATTCGAAATATTTTATGAATGTTCTATTATTTAGCCGTGACATTCTAATACCTTTTGGTAATGAAAAGACCTCCCACTACAGTAAATTCGTAGCCCAATACAGACCTATTTTTGAAGATACAAGAATTAAAGACCTTAATAAGAAAACATGTAAAAGTTTAGCTTCGGTAGAAACAAAGCCTTTAAACTATTAACACTAAGTTTAAAATGGTATACAAATTTTGTTTTTATCAAACATACACGTTCAAACGCGAATTGTGGTTCGGTACGGCTCTACCACTAGAACAAGACTATACAATTTTTTTTCATACAAAAACTTCGGTGGAACTGAAGCTTTAATACCATTCACCTAAAGTTTCATATTGAGTACTAGCAGGTTGAAGAGAAAAAATTATTTGTAAAACCTACCAGTCTACATTTTAATAGTAAGTTTCTCGCTCTTACGTGAAGCGTGCATCCGTCAGAAGCCACTGCAATAAAAATGTTTCTAATAGAAAAGACAGTGGTATTGGGTGTTTTTGGTGGGTACTACACCACGCCCAATGGTATATACATATGTCTCGAGTCCGTCCATAACAAGCCATCATGTCAAATTTCAAAGTTACTTTTGCTTGTTGTGAAAAATTTTGGGTGATCAGACCGATTGATACACATGTGAAGCGTTCGTCTGTAAGAGGCCACCATGCCAATTTTTAAGTTGATGTTGACTATTGCAGTCAAAGTTATTAATACAAAATATCAAAAGTGGGCGTGTGAACGTAGAGACTGCCAGACAGACAGGCGGACGTAGCTACATCGACTCGACAAGTCGAGCTGATCATACGATGCCCTCTTTAATGGGTTATAAGCTTTTAGACAATTTGATAATACCATTTCACACCATGTGAAAAAACGTTGATATGGACTGTAATACTGTACAAAAGCTTTTCATACATAACGATATGAGTGGGCGTACTCATAAGGTGGAGGGGTATATTAAGTTGGTGCAGATATATGTAACAGCCAGAAGGAACCGTGGCAGATCCTATGAAGTATATGTATTCTTGATCACCATCGGAAGACGTCCGTCCCTCCTCTGTTTGTGCAAACAGATCTCGTATTTATATTCAGACTCTAGTTTTGCCACTTCAGATGACTAGTATTAAATGAACATGCCAACTCCAGTTTAAGGGGCAGTACCGTACAAATCTGGCCGCCTTTTTAAGTATTTGTATGAGCATTTTTTTATTTTTTTTGTTCTTAATTAGGCTAGAAATGCCAAACATTTCGTATCTTAGATTATGTTGAGCCGGCTGACGCCTTGATAGATGTCACACATAGATATGGTCCTTAGTGAGGCCAATGATGGAGGTTGTTCAGGAACTATTTAAATCCTGTAGAATTTTTGCATGTTTGGCGAACGCCAATAGCGCGATAGGAGTCCTTCTGGCCGCCTCTTCCTGTGACGCAAGCCCGATAGTGCAGTAAGGCTGGAATATGCTGCAGTAAGCGGGTAGTTTATACGAGAGCCATATATCAGTTTCTGCGAAGTATACCGCCGATCCAACTCCTGATTCCATTTTGGAGCCGTCTGTCAATATTTGTATTGCGTGACTGCCCCAGTCATTTGTGCCAGTCACCTGGTCCTAGTGGGAGTCATCTCTTCCGATCTAGTGCTGCCTCCCTACCAATTGAGCTGTGTCCATAGCTTAGTGGTGACTTTTAGTGGTAGACTTTTGTGCAAGCAGACACGCGTAAATGTCCAGGGGGTAGACTCCTAGCATCGTTTCCAGTGCTCTTATTTGGGTGGAAAAAAAAAAAAAAAAAAAAAAAAAAAAAAAAAAAAAAAAAAAAAAAAAAAAAAAAAAAAAAAAAAAAAAAAAAAAAAAAAAAAAAAAAAAAAAAAAAAAACTGATTAAAATTAAAATTTATTATCGCCTTCAAAATATGCTCCTTTTGAGTCCATACAAGCACGTCAACGGTTAATCCAATTTGCCATACACTTGTTTTACTCCTCGGTAGAGGTAGCCTTTAATTCCTTCAGCGAATTTTTTTTTATATCCTCAATCGACTCATGACGCGTTCCCCCGAGCGGATATTTAGGTTTCGGAAACAGAAAAAAGTCAAATCTGGTGAAAATGGTGGATGTGCGATGACTTTTGTTTCATGTTTGGCCAAAAACTTCGTCTCAAAAAAAAATGAATGTACAAACAATGGAAAAAATTCAGGTCTTTTGGTACGAGTCTGGCGGTGACGCGTTTCATACCCAAAATATCAACCAAAATGTATTGAGTCGATCCATAAGAGATGTTGATTGTCTCTGATATCTTTCTAATGCCAACACGACGCTTTTCGGGCACAATTTCCATCACTTTCCTTTCACTTCGATGTTTCTGGCAGCTGTCAAACATAGACTAATTATCACATCCCGCTCAAACTTGGCAGGCATATTAATGACTGTGACAGCCAACTTAAGAAGAAAAATTACCGATTCGGTTTACCGCTCCGATTTAAATCTATTTAATTCGTCAATTTAAATCAGACGGTATATTCCACGAAATTGCCAACTATTCGAAATATTTTATGAATGTTCTATTATTTAGCCGTGACATTCTAATACCTTTTGGTAATGAAAAGACCTCCCACTACAGTAAATTCGTAGCCCAATACAGACCTATTTTTGAAGATACAAGAATTAAAGACCTTAATAAGAAAACATGTAAAAGTTTAGCTTCGGTAGAAACAAAGCCTTTAAACTATTAACACTAAGTTTAAAATGGTATACAAATTTTGTTTTTATCAAACATACACGTTCAAACGCGAATTGTGGTTCGGTACGGCTCTACCACTAGAACAAGACTATACAATTTTTTTTTTTCATACAAAAACTTCGGTGGAACTGAAGCTTTAATACCATTCACCTAAAGTTTCATATTGAGTACTAGCAGGTTGAAGAGAAAAAATTATTTGTAAAACCTACCAGTCTACATTTTAATAGTAAGTTTCTCGCTCTTACGTGAAGCGTGCATCCGTCAGAAGCCACTGCAATAAAAATGTTTCTAATAGAAAAGACAGTGGTATTGGGTGTTTTTGGTGGGTACTACACCACGCCCAATGGTATATACATATGTCTCGAGTCCGTCCATAACAAGCCATCATGTCAAATTTCAAAGTTACTTTTGCTTGTTGTGAAAAATTTTGGGTGATCAGACCGATTGATACACATGTGAAGCGTTCGTCTGTAAGAGGCCACCATGCCAATTTTTAAGTTGATGTTGACTATTGCAGTCAAAGTTATTAATACAAAATATCAAAAGTGGGCGTGTGAACGTAGAGACTGCCAGACAGACAGGCGGACGTAGCTACATCGACTCGACAAGTCGAGCTGATCATACTGATGCCCTCTTTAATGGGTTATAAGCTTTTAGTACAATTTGATAATACCATTTCACACCATGTGAAAAAACGTTGATATGGACTGTAATACTGTACAAAAGCTTTTCATACATAACGATATGAGTGGGCGTACTCATAAGGTGGAGGGGTATATTAAGTTGGTGCAGATATATGTAACAGCCAGAAGGAACCGTGGCAAGATCCTATGAAGTATATGTATTCTTGATCACCATCGGAAGACGTCCGTCCCTCCTCTGTTTGTGCAAACAGATCTCGTATTTATATTCAGACTCTAGTTTTGCCACTTCAGATGACTAGTATTAAATGAACATGCCAACTCCAGTTTAAGGGGCAGTACCGTACAAATCTGGCCGCCTTTTTAAGTATTTGTATGAGCATTTTTTTATTTTTTTTGTTCTTAATTAGGCTAGAAATGCCAAACATTTCGTATCTTAGATTATGTTGAGCCGGCTGACGCCTTGATAGATGTCACACATAGATATGGTCCTTAGTGAGGCCAATGATGGAGGTTGTTCAGGAACTATTTAAATCCTGTAGAATTTTTGCATGTTTGGCGAACGCCAATAGCGCGATAGGAGTCCTTCTGGCCGCCTCTTCCTGTGACGCAAGCCCGATAGTGCAGTAAGGCTGGAATATGCTGCAGTAAGCGGGTAGTTTATACGAGAGCCATATATCAGTTTCTGCGAAGTATACCGCCGATCCAACTCCTGATTCCATTTTGGAGCCGTCTGTCAATATTTGTATTGCGTGACTGCCCCAGTCATTTGTGCCAGTCACCTGGTCCTAGTGGGAGTCATCTCTTCCGATCTAGTGCTGCCTCCCTACCAATTGAGCTGTGTCCATAGCTTAGTGGTGACTTTTAGTGGTAGACTTTTGTGCAAGCAGACACGCGTAAATGTCCAGGGGGTAGACTCCTAGCATCGTTTCCAGTGCTCTTATTTGGGTGGACCTCAATGCCCCCATGATGCAGGCTAGAGCCCGCCGTTGGGTCCTCTCCATATGCTTTAGCTATAAGGACTTCTTTAAGGCCTGCGACCATACCAGAATATCATGAAATAGTATCGGCCGTTCTAGTGAAATAAAGATCCAGTACATCAGTGTTGGTGAAAGGCCCTATGTGCCGTTCAGCATCTTCTACGATGCATAGAGTGCATTGATTGCTTTTTTAGCCTTTCTTTCACATTGATCAGATCAGATCAGCTTTATATCTAATATTGTTCCAAGATTTTGTTCGCTTATTTTGGGTGGGATCCATTGATGCACCACGTATCTATTAGTAAAGAGAATGATGCCCGTCTCATCCAAATTGATACTGAGACAGCATATGCAGTTATCTTGGGAGCTTCCCTGCCAAATTTCTTAAGCAGTTATTTTAAAACTAAGTTCCATAATATGCGTGAGAGGGCCCCGCCTTTGGGCGTACCTGCATGTGTCTCCTTCGTCACGGTTGTGGTTTCCCACTTGGCCTTGACACTTTTCTCAACTCAGCTGGTTGAGGCATTGCGCGGAGCGCGCGTGCTGTTGCTGACTTTTCCATTACTCGTATTCCGTTGCCATATTTGTAAATGCGCCTGAGATATCTATAAATGTTTCCAGTGCGTATTCTTTGTGGTATAGTGCTTTCTCAATGGATACTACTATGTATCGCTACTATGTAGCGCTTTCCTCGCTTCCCTTATATAAAGATCCAGTATTTTTACAATGTCTTCAGAAGGAATGAAAGTGTCTATAGCCCATTGGATCTTCTTGAGAATTATTATTTCATTCGGTATTTCCATATGTGGTAGGCCTTGAACCGTGCCTGTCTTGACTCAGAGAACCTCCGAACATGTCTTTTGAATTTACTCAATCCAATTATGTATTCATCACAGATGATCTCCTCACCTGCCTGCTACGCGAGTCGGAAGCATTTCTTGCACATCTCTCCTTTGTTTTTTAAGCTTTGCAGTCCGCCAGAGGAGGCCTTGGTCTCTTTTTGCTAACTGAAGGTTTACATGAGATGTAGTAGGCTTCGGTTAGGTAATGTGGCGAGAGTCATCAAGGAATTCCCTACATCTTCGACCAAAGAGATATTTGTTAATGTTGGTAGATTTTCCTCTATTTACCTTGAGAACTTAACACAGTCTGTACTCCGAGGTTCCTGAAGGTATTGTAAGATGGGCTACAATCGAATTGAACCTTAAATTGCAAGTTCTTGTGATCTGAGAAGGAGAGTTCCTCAAGGACTCTCCATTCGGACATTTTTGTACTGTTCCACAAAACGTTTTCTCCCAACGTTTGCTATGTTCAAAGTAGATAGTAATATGAAGGTTAAAAGAGACTCACCTCTACCTTTTACATTGATGTGAGTTGGTGCCCGTCACAACGAGGAGAGGCTGCTTTCTCGCACTTGTGACAACCTATCCAGTTCTACGGATAGCGCCTGTCTATCGTACGCCATATTGCAGGACGCCATGAGCGTTGGTTCATCCCTGCCTCCTTCCAGCGCCACGACGGTAAGATCATCTGCTGTAAATAGACATTAAGTACGCATCACTATCCTTACCAAAATAGCGGTCCGTGCTCTACTTACTGTGGTAAGCTTGAATATGTTATAGCTATGTGACCTTAGACCAGAAACCTTGTTTCCCAATGCTTTCCAAGGCTCCTGGACTAAAGCAACGACGGGCTCTTCCTCTAGGGTTAGAAGCAGCTTCACTGACGAGAGCTTCAATTTAGGAAGATTTAGCTGGAGGACCCTCAGCTGCATGGCTTTGGTTGGGATCTTTCAGCGGCGGGACGACTTCTGGCGTCTTATCTCCGCCATATTCTTGTTCTTCTGCTCCGGCTTCTATAGGCGTGTCGCAGGGGCCCAGGCTACTCATAGTTTCAACATGGCTTCAAGGCTTAGGTCCTGCTCTACTTCACTAGTTCTGAGCTTGTTTTCACTGCTGTGCCTCCTTCATCTGCTGATCCTCCATCATCTGAAACATGGAGACCAGTCTTTCACTGTTCCACCATTATTTTCCCTTTGGGATCGCTCTTGTCGATGACCTCATCTTGTCGATGCACAGGGGGCGCTTGGTTTCCCCTGCTCCTCGACATTATTCGCATATTTGCTGCTTGTAATCTGCATTGTAGGCTTTTGGGAAAAATGCTTTCGTTTCTATTCGATCTTTTTCTCGGCCAAAGTCAGCTTGCTCTTTCCTCAAGGCATAGGTCCTTTCTGTCGATGAGTTCAGCTCTGAATATCATATTTATATTGGGTCTTTGCCTTGCTTTCGCAGAATAATTCACTGGTCTAAATTGTCTTTTGATTTGCACTTTAACCATACACGTTCGTTTTGTTTGTTTACATATTGCTGAACCGTAAAATTTTGTTCATCATTGCTAGGCGAACTGTCTTCTTTGCAGGGGTTAAATCTTGCACATTTTCTATTTTGTAGGGCTTTGCAGTTCATTTTTTTATATGTGCCCCATACTACGAGCAGACACATTGAGAATTTTCGCCAATTGAACTGCGTTTTGTCGTGGATTACATTAAATTCTGGCCTTCACGTTTCTAACCGTTTCTGACATTGTGGCTGTTTTTGGATGTCCACCTCCATGGTGTCTTTTGATGCTACCAGTATAATTTTAACGTGTTATGGTACACGTAAATGGCTTAACTCATGAACAATGTCTGGATGTGATTTTCCTGCCAAATACAAAACAATGTTGCGTTTGAATTGCATTTCGATAACATTATTAAATGCGACGTAAAACTTCAGAAGGCTTGTAAACAACATAACAGACTGACGCTTGATAAAACCAGAGCGCGCTGTCATTAGCCGTTTTATTGCTCAAGCAGCGTGAAGTTGGTAACACTTCGAACGCCGACCCCTGTACTTTACTCGGGGTGTCCTTCTTAGTTTTTTGGGTAGCCCCCATACACAGCCACTATTGACATTTAGGTTTTATCATTATTATGGTTGTCTGTAAAGTCGGTTTACGGACGAAAATTTTACGTGATAACGTGATATATATGTATATGTATATGTATATATATATATATATATATATATATATATATATATATATATATATATATATATATATATATATATATATATATATATATATATATATATATATATATATATATATATATATATATATATATATATATATATATATATATATATATATATATATATATATATATATATATATATATCCTCTCTCTCTCTCTCTCTCTCTCTCTCTCTCTCTCTCTCTCTCTCTCTCTCTCTCTCTCTCTCTCTCTCTCTCTCTCTCTCTCTCTCTCTCTCTCTCTCTCTCTCTCTCTCTCTCTCTCTCTCTCTCTCTCTCTCTCTCTCTCTCTCTCTCTCTCTCTCTCTCTCTCTCTCTCTCGCTCTCTCGTCTCTCTCTCTCTCTCTCTCTCTCTATATATATATATATATATATATATATATATATATATATATATATATATATATATATATATATATATATATATATATATATATATATATATATATATATATATATATATATATATATATATATATATATATATATATATATATATATATATATATATATATATATATACATATACATATACATATATATCACGTTATCACGTAAAATTTACGTCCGTAAACCGACTTTACAGACAACCATAATAATGATAAAACCTAAATGTCAATAGTGGCTGTGTATGGGGGCTACCCAAAAAACTAAGAAGGACACCCCGAGTAAAGTACAGGGGTCGGCGTTCGAAGTGTTACCAACTTCACGCTGCGTTGAGCAATAAAACGGCTAATGACAGCGCGCTCTGGTTTTATCAAGCGTCAGTCTGTTATGTTGTTTACAAGTTACAAGTGTTGTTTATATATATATATATTTATATATATATATATATATATATATATATATATATATATATATATATATATATATATATATATATATATATATATATATATATATATATATATATATATATATATATATATATATATATAGAGAGAGAGAGAGAGAGAGAGAGAGAGAGTATATATATATATATATATATATATATATATATATATATATATATATATATATATATATATATATATATATATATATATATATATATATATATATATATATATATATATATATATATATATATATATATATATATATATATATATATATATATATATATATATATATATATATATATATATATATATATATATATATATATATACATATACATATATATCACGTTATCACGTAAAATTTACGTCCGTAAACCGACTTTACAGACAACCATAATAATGATAAAACCTAAATGTCAATAGTGGCTGTGTATGGGGGCTACCCAAAAAACTAAGAAGGACACCCCGAGTAAAGTACAGGGGTCAGCGTTCGAAGTGTTACCAACTTCACGCTGCTTGAGCAATAAAACGGCTAATGACAGCGCGCTCTGGTTTTATCAAGCGTCAGTCTGTTATGTTGTTTACAAGCCTTCTGAAGTTTTACGTCGCATTTAATAATGTTATCGAAATGCAATTCAAACGCAACATTGTTTTGTATTTGGCAGGAAAATCACATCCAGACATTGTTCATGAGTTAAGCCATTTACGTGTACCATAACACGTTAAAATTATACTGGTAGCATCAAAAGACACCATGGAGGTGGACATCCAAAAACAGCCACAATGTCAGAAACGGTTAGAAACGTGAAGGCCAGAATTTAATGTAATCCACGACAAAACGCAGTTCAATTGGCGAAAATTCTCAATGTGTCTGCTCGTAGTATGGGGCACATATAAAAAAATGAACTGCAAAGCCCTACAAAATAGAAAATGTGCAAGATTTAACCCCTGCAAAGAAGACAGTTCGCCTAGCAATGATGAACAAAATTTTACGGTTCAGCAATATGTAAACAAACAAAACGAACGTGTATGGTTAAAGTGCAAATCAAAAGACAATTTAGACCAGTGAATTATTCTGCGAAAGCAAGGCAAAGACCCAATATAAATATGATATTCAGAGCTGAACTCATCGACAGAAAGGACCTATGCCTTGAGGAAAGAGCAAGCTGACTTTGGCCGAGAAAAAGATCGAATAGAAACGAAAGCATTTTTCCCAAAAGCCTACAATGCAGATTACAAGCAGCAAATATGCGAATAATGTCGAGGAGCAGGGGAAACCAAGCGCCCTCATCGACAAGATGAGGTCATCGACAAGAGCGATCCCAAAGGGAAAATAATGGTGGAACAGTGAAAGACTGGTCTCCATGTTTCAGATGATGGAGGATCAGCAGATGAAGGAGGCACAGCAGTGAAAACAAGCTCAGAACTAGTGAAGTAGAGCAGGACCTAAGCCTTGAAGCCATGTTGAAACTATGAGTAGCCTGGGCCCCTGCGACACGCCTATAGAAGCCGGAGCAGAAGAACAAGAATATGGCGGAGATAAGACGCCAGAAGTCGTCCCGCCGCTGAAAGATCCCAACCAAAGCCATGCAGCTGAGGGTCCTCCAGCTAAATCTTCCTAAATTGAAGCTCTCGTCAGTGAAGCTGCTTCTAACCCTAGAGGAAGAGCCCGTCGTTGCTTTAGTCCAGGAGCCTTGGAAAGCATTGGGAAACAAGGTTTCTGGTCTAAGGTCACATAGCTATAACATATTCAAGCTTACCACAGTAAGTAGAGCACGGACCGCTATTTTGGTAAGGATAGTGATGCGTACTTAATGTCTATTTACAGCAGATGATCTTACCGTCGTGGCGCTGGAAGGAGGCAGGGATGAACCAACGCTCATGGCGTCCTGCAATATGGCGTACGATAGACAGGCGCTATCCGTAGAACTGGATAGGTTGTCACAAGTGCGAGAAAGCAGCCTCTCCTCGTTGTGACGGGCACCAACTCACATCAATGTAAAAGGTAGAGGTGAGTCTCTTTTAACCTTCATATTACTATCTACTTTGAACATAGCAAACGTTGGGAGAAAACGTTTTGTGGAACAGTACAAAAATGTCCGAATGGAGAGTCCTTGAGGAACTCTCCTTCTCAGATCACAAGAACTTGCAATTTAAGGTTCAATTCGATTGTAGCCCATCTTACAATACCTTCAGGAACCTCGGAGTACAGACTGTGTTAAGTTCTCAAGGTAAATAGAGGAAAATCTACCAACATTAACAAATATCTCTTTGGTAGAAGATGTAGGGAATTCCTTGATGACACTCGCACATTACCTAACCGAAGCCTACTACATCTCATGTAAACCTTCAGTTAGCAAAAAGAGACCAAGGCCTCCTTGGCGGACTCCAAAGCTTAAAAAACAAAGGAGAGATGTGCAAGAAATCTTCCGACTCGCATAACAGGCAAATGAGGAGATCATCTGTGATGAATACATAATTGGATTGAGTAAATTCAAAAGACATGTTCGGAGGTTCTCTGAGTCAAGACAGGCACGGTTCAAGGCCTACCACATATGGAAATACCGAATGAAATAATAATTCTCAAGAAGATCCAATGGGCTATAGACACTTTCATTCCTTCTGAAGACATTGTAAAAATACTGGATCTTTATATAAGGGAAGCGAGGAAAGCGCTACATAGTAGCGATACATAGTAGTATCCATTGAGAAAGCACTATACCACAAAGAATACGCACTGGAAACATTTATAGATATCTCAGGCGCATTTACAAATATGGCAACGGAAACGATAATGGAAAAGTACGAGCAACAGCACTTCACACGGCAATACATAAACAGCTGAGTTAGAAAAGTGTCAAGGCCAAGTGGGAAACCACAACCGTGACGAAGGAGACACATGCAGGTACGCCCAAAGGCGGGGCCCTCTCACGCATATTATGGAACTTAGTTTTAAAATAACTGCTTAAGAAATTTGGCAGGGAAGCTCCCAAGATAACTGCATATGCTGTCTCAGTATCAATTTGGATGAGACGGGCATCATTCTCTTTACTAATAGATACGTGGTGCATCAATGGATCCCACCCAAAATAAGCGAACAAAATCTTGGAACAATATTAGATATAAAGCTGATCTGATCTGATCAATGTGAAAGAAAGGCTAAAAAAGCAATCAATGCACTCTATGCATCGTAGAAGATGCTGAACGGCACATAGGGCCTTTCACCAACACTGATGTACTGGATCTTTATTTCACTAGAACGGCCGATACTATTTCATGATATTCTGGTATGGTCGCAGGCCTTAAAGAAGTCCTTATAGCTAAAGCATATGGAGAGGACCCAACGGCGGGCTCTAGCCTGCATCATGGGGGCATTGAGGTCCACCCAAATAAGAGCACTGGAAACGATGCTAGGAGTCTACCCCCTGGACATTTACGCGTGTCTGCTTGCACAAAAGTCTACCACTAAAAGTCACCACTAAGCTATGGACACAGCTCAATTGGTAGGGAGGCAGCACTAGATCGGAAGAGATGACTCCCACTAGGACCAGGTGACTGGCACAAATGACTGGGGCAGTCACGCAATACAAATATTGACAGACGGCTCCAAAATGGAATCAGGAGTTGGATCGGCGGTATACTTCGCAGAAACTGATATATGGCTCTCGTATAAACTACCCGCTTACTGCAGCATATTCCAGCCTTACTGCACTATCGGGCTTGCGTCACAGGAAGAGGCGGCCAGAAGGACTCCTATCGCGCTATTGGCGTTCGCCAAACATGCAAAAATTCTACAGGATTTAAATAGTTCCTGAACAACCTCCATCATTGGCCTCACTAAGGACCATATCTATGTGTGACATCTATCAAGGCGTCAGCCGGCTCAACATAATCTAAGATACGAAATGTTTGGCATTTCTAGCCTAATTAAGAACAAAAAAAATAAAAAAATGCTCATACAAATACTTAAAAAGGCGGCCAGATTTGTACGGTACTGCCCCTTAAACTGGAGTTGGCATGTTCATTTAATACTAGTCATCTGAAGTGGCAAAACTAGAGTCTGAATATAAATACGAGATCTGTTTGCACAAACAGAGGAGGGACGGACGTCTTCCGATGGTGATCAAGAATACATATACTTCATAGGATCTGCCACGGCTCCTTCTGGCTGTTACATATATCTGCACCAACTTAATATACCCCTCCACCTTATGAGTACGCCCACTCATATCGTTATGTATGAAAAGCTTTTGTACAGTATTACAGTCCATATCAACGTTTTTTCACATGGTGTGAAATGGTATTATCAAATTGTCTAAAAGCTTATAACCCATTAAAGAGGGCATCGTATGATCAGCTCGACTTGTCGAGTCGATGTAGCTACGTCCGCCTGTCTGTCTGGCAGTCTCTACGTTCACACGCCCACTTTTGATATTTTGTATTAATAACTTTGACTGCAATAGTCAACATCAACTTAAAAATTGGCATGGTGGCCTCTTACAGACGAACGCTTCACATGTGTATCAATCGGTCTGATCACCCAAAATTTTTCACAACAAGCAAAAGTAACTTTGAAATTTGACATGATGGCTTGTTATGGACGGACTCGAGACATATGTATATACCATTGGGCGTGGTGTAGTACCCACCAAAAACACCCAATACCACTGTCTTTTCTATTAGAAACATTTTTATTGCAGTGGCTTCTGACGGATGCACGCTTCACGTAAGAGCGAGAAACTTACTATTAAAATGTAGACTGGTAGGTTTTACAAATAATTTTTTCTCTTCAACCTGCTAGTACTCAATATGAAACTTTAGGTGAATGGTATTAAAGCTTCAGTTCCACCGAAGTTTTTGTATGAAAAAAAAAAATTGTATAGTCTTGTTCTAGTGGTAGAGCCGTACCGAACCACAATTCGCGTTTGAACGTGTATGTTTGATAAAAACAAAATTTGTATACCATTTTAAACTTAGTGTTAATAGTTTAAAGGCTTTGTTTCTACCGAAGCTAAACTTTTACATGTTTTCTTATTAAGGTCTTTAATTCTTGTATCTTCAAAAATAGGTCTGTATTGGGCTACGAATTTACTGTAGTGGGAGGTCTTTTCATTACCAAAAGGTATTAGAATGTCACGGCTAAATAATAGAACATTCATAAAATATTTCGAATAGTTGGCAATTTCGTGGAATATACCGTCTGATTTAAATTGACGAATTAAATAGATTTAAATCGGAGCGGTAAACCGAATCGGTAATTTTTCTTCTTAAGTTGGCTGTCACAGTCATTAATATGCCTGCCAAGTTTGAGCGGGATGTGATAATTAGTCTATGTTTGACAGCTGCCAGAAACATCGAAGTGAAAGGAAAGTGATGGAAATTGTGCCCGAAAAGCGTCGTGTTGGCATTAGAAAGATATCAGAGACAATCAACATCTCTTATGGATCGACTCAATACATTTTGGTTGATATTTTGGGTATGAAACGCGTCGCCGCCCGACTCGTACCAAAAGACCTGAATTGTTTACATTTTTTGTACATTCCAGCTTGATTGAGACGAAGTTTTTGGCCAAACATGAAACAAAAGTCATCGCACATCCACCATTTTCACCAGATTTGACTTTTTTCTGTTTCCGAAACCTAAATATCCGCTCGGGGGAACGCGTCATGAGTCGATTGAGGATATAAAAAAAAATTCGCTGAAGGAATTAAAGGCTACCTCTACCGAGGAGTAAAACAAGTGTATGGCAAATTGGATTAACCGTTGACGTGCTTGTATGGACTCAAAAGGAGCATATTTTGAAGGCGATAATAAATTTTAATTTTAATCAGTCCGGATCAATTTTATATATAACTAGCTGGTACCCGGCGCGTTGCTACCATTCCCCTTACCTCTCCTCTCCCCTGCCATTTCTTCTCCTTGTCCCACCTTCCCACTGCCACACCTTCCCCATGCACCTTTACACTACCTCCAATTCTGCTACTCCTCTTCTCCTGTCCTTTCCACCCGTTCTACAACCGCCCCTTACGCTGCCCCCATTCCTCTGCCCCCTTCCCCTACCTCTCCTTACTTTACCACCCCTTGTCACTGCCCCCTTCGAAACTATTCGCATGTATACAACATTTCATCCCTCTATATTAAATGGTACCCAGCGTGTTGCTGCCACACTCCTTGCCAATAACCTTCCTTCCCTATGATCCCTTACCGTATATATATATATATATATATATATATATATGTATATACAGGGTACAATTAACTAAAACTTACTGACAGGCGGCAACATCTAGACAACGCTTTTGTTATTTTCATATGTGTATGTACATATGTACGTTTATATTCTACCAAGCGCGTTTGCTACTGACTAATAAATAATACTTCTGCCGAAACATGCATATTATGCATATACACAGAGACTGACAACTTTGCCTTAATCAACATACACAGCGCCACACCCCACCGCGCGCTAGTTTACACAAATACACAAATACAGAAATACACACACACACACATAACTCTAGCTTTCACAAGCCGATGCTTCACAAGACGAACGGTTAGGCCGATCGTGCCTCTCAATCGCTTGTTCCGCGCTCTCATGTTATGCTTTTTTGTACGCGCAGCCGGCTTTCGTCGATTTAATAGACGTTTTCACGTCAATCTGTATAGCTGCTAAGTGCACAATATTAAACTGCGTGTGAATTGTATTAAAACTACGGTTAAAGCGAAGTTACCGTTTCTTCTTGTTTTAGTTTTAAATTGAAGTCACTTATTTTATTGTAAAATGCAAATGACGTAGTAAATGGCTGCCAATTTAATTTTATCATGACTTTGCATTATATACAATACATTACACATTTTCTAGTATTGATTGCAGTTGTCAAATAACATGTGGCACATATTTATTTCGATATGTCCGCTTACATGATTTCTCATATAAAAACGAAAATAAAAAATAAAAAGATAAACTGTATTGAACACCAACTATGCCATGCTCACTGCAGTTACTCCTATAAAATTTTTCAATGTGATTTGGAGCTTATATAAAAAAAATAAAAGAGAAATATCGTACGTGTTCGATGCAATGAGTGACCAGCACTGCAATAAAATTGACAGTTTGACAAACAGTCAGGTGAACAAGTTGACAGATACTTCAACAAGCATAGGGAGGTACGGCATACAGGCGTATAGATAGAAAGTCAATTGCACATATGTACACATACATATATGGCTTAGTATATCCTGTGCCATATTTCTAATGCAGTATTTTACTATTTGATTTGGATTTTATTTTCCTTTTTTTTTTTGTTTTTTTTTTTTTGTTTTCTAAGCACTGCAATTTACCAAACTAAATTTTCTATCTCTCTTTTTTTTATTCGTTTTCATATATGTGTCTCACATGTGAAACATGCAGGCGCTGCGCAGTCGTGCGCGTAAGCAACGAGCCGCCCGCAAACCGCATCTATCCGAGCTGACCGGTGGTAGTGTCATCGAGAATATAGCACAGACACGGCGACTGGCGGAAACGGCGCTCGACAGCAGTCGTCATGCAAGTAGAATCATGCCCGATGAGCCGGCGACGAATACCGCATCCGGTTCGAACGAGGAGGAGGATGAGAATGCCATATCGCCCGATATTGATGATTGCCATGTCATCGTCAATGACAAGTCCACCGAATTCATGCTAGCCACCGTGGTCGAGGAGACGGGCAAGTAAGTACATAAAGCCGTTGACACAGAGTGATATTCGAAAAAAAAAAAGGCTACAAACTAGTAGTACTATGGTATCGATACTAGTTACGTTTGTACGAAACCTGCTCGAGGCAAAAGGTTTTCAAATCAAAGTCAGTTTGAAAATGCAATTGTATTGTATATCCTTTGGTCAATGTACCGAGTAGACAAATTGTTACTACACAGCTGCACTAATTAACAAGAGACGGAAGAATTATTTGCAATATATTCATTCATATTAGAAAAACATGAAAACTTGTTGTACGAGTATAGAACCAATTTTTAATTGGGCACAGTATGTGAAGTCACGTAACTTCCATATGAAAGACAATATATACTACTTAGTATTGATACTGTACTTGAAAGTAAATTGAAGCTTTTGACTTTGTTGGACTTATCGTATAGTCTCCTTTGACTTTTGCACCAATGTCGTACAAATATATATATATATATATATATATATATATATATATATATATATATATATATACATATACTCTATTCAGCGTCAACATTTTTATTGTCAACTCGTGCATGTTCCAAAATTTCCAATTGGTACTATGGCACTAAGGCATATTCAGTACTTCGTTTCTTTGAGATTGTGGGAAAGCCAACGTCAACGTCAAAGTCAACGTCAACGTCAACGCCAACGCCAACAACAAGAAACCGACCACAAATGAACGCCTGTTGCATGCTGATTTTTGAATGATTAGTGCTGACATCGTCCTTTTCAACATTCGCGGTAATTTCATACCAATGCTGAATACATACTGCATTGCTTCATATGGAAATTGTGTGATGTTTTGTGCAGTAAGCTGGTGCTGACTTCATGCAATTCAATGCGTTTCATTTCAATTCTCGTCCTTTAAATATATTGCTGAGTTTAACAATTTTTGCAGACGTGTACGACAAACGACCTGAACTGTCTTTTGGTGCGGCTCTAATGAGATCCTAGTATAGTATCATGTGGTATTTCTAAGGCTCCGTAATATTAGCTAGATTCTACATAAAAAAGCTTTGCTATGTCAGTTAACTGACTTTAATTTAAAAGACTAAATGCCATTTTCACGACATAGAAATACATTAAAGAATACGAATTTCCAAGATATTTAATTGGGGGAATAATATTGAGTACGACTTCACAATTGTTATAAATCGATTTCGAGTAGAACTGCAACATAAATCGATTTTTGTCTGTTGTCGCTGAAAATCGGTCACTTTTTTTGTATGTTATCGTTGAAAGTCGGGATTTTTTCAAAAAATTTTAGCTACAAACTTTACAGCGATACTCGTATATAAAGAGTGTTTTTATCCCAAAAACTATTTTTATATCATGCACACATACGAAGGTGTCACAGAAATCTAAAGAGAAAAATCCGTCTGGTGATTTGAATTACTCTAAATAATTCCGTAGGTCTCACAGAAATCTCCAATATTTCATGGAAAACTGTTTTTAGTGTACAGACGAGTGTTGTTCTACTCAGAGTTATTGTGCTGGCAACGCTGTCATTCGTTGTTGTTGCGTAAACCGAACTTAAACCGAAATTAAATAATAAAATGTGCTAAATGTTTAAATCCTAAGACACAGTTACGAAGAAAATACATTAAACTAGCACATAAACAAAGTTTTACCTTAGGATTTGATGAGTTTATATATGAAATCAACAATATCACCTAGCAAAAGGCTGGAGATTTCAAACGGTCTAAAAGAGATTTCTGTGACACCTACGAAATTGAATTAGGTCGGAATTGGGGTGAAAGAGATTTCTGTGAGACATCTCCGATAGTGTGAAATGGTATTATCAGTTTGTCTGAAAGTTTGTAACGCATTAAGGGAGGCATCGTAGAAAACTTCTTTATTCAAGTCAATATTAGGTTGAAATGCAATATGGTCCCTTTTTACGGCCAGCCGCTTAACATTCATAGACTAACGTCCGTGGCCCGCGCTTTTTTTTAAGTAGGCCCCATACAAACCCACAAAGCAATTTTGTGTTTTTTATGAAAAAATTCTTCATTTAAATCAATATTAGCTTGAAATTTTAGTGGGCAACCGCTTCATATACATTTGAGGTAGTCCCATATAAACCCACAGCTCAATTTTATGCATTTGTATGGAAAACGTCAATATCAACTTGAAATTCGATATGGCGGCTTCTTACACATCTACTACAGCGCTTCATACACATTTACTAGTGGACGAGTATCGCCCACTTTTTGGGGTAGCCTCTATATAAACCCCCAATTTTTATTTAAAATTTCTTTTGAATGGTATCGGTTCAACCGAAGTTAACGTTTTTTCTTGTTATAAAATCATAGCATAAAGAAACCTAAACTTCTCCATATGGTCATCACATGCACACTTTTTTCGGTTCCACCAATCAAACTCACCGCACAGCATATCGAATTTCAAGTTGATATAGATTAGTTAATAAAGTTTTTCATACAAAAATCGAAATATGGCCGATGGGTTTATATGGGGCTACACCTTAAAGTGTGTGGGCTATGCCTATTAGTACTATATGTATGTGAAACGGCCATTCATAAAAATTTAACATATCGAATTTCAAATTCATACTGACTGTAATAAACAAATTCTTTTGTCTTCGTACCTGTTGATGTCTGCCTAGCTGTACTCTGTCAGACGTCGTTCTGCCCTTCCCCTTGCCACTCCTTTCCCTGCCACTCCTTCCCCCTGTCCATACTACTATAAATATATAGTTTGGCGTATATATAGTTTGGCGTTGCCGGCGTTGCATCAAACACATAAAAATCAAACAAATAAATATTACTCGTGCATATTTAATCGCTCTGTCTCGCCCACCTCACGCTTGCATTGATATTAGTGAGCTCCTACTCAAACACTCTCTCGCTCTCACGTTCTTAATGTTCGGCTCGTATACGTATTTTATCTGCGCATCAATTATTTTTGAGTGTCTATTAAATGAGCAATTTAATATGTTTACGCATATAAAATGTAACAACAACAACAATAACAAATCTACAAGAAAAGAGTGGTACAAGTACAACAATAACAAGATCGTTTATGACGTATAGCCGCACTCCACCACGCTCTAGATAACACTAATACGTAAACACACACACACACACACACATAACTATAGCTTTCACAAGCCAGTGCTTCACACAAGCCGCCTTCATGGCATGGTCAATGTGACTTATGTTCAGGCTAGGAATATAGAGAGCCCCCATACCTGATTTTAGGTCGATATTTCAAAAGTGAGAGACTAATTTTGATTTACACAGACAGGGGACGGACGGATAGGCAGGCAGGCAGATAGACATTGCTAGTTTGATTCGACGCGTCGACTTGATCCAAAATATACGTATATACTTTACAAGGTATCGATGCTTCCTTTAATGCCTTACGAACTCCATGGCAAAATTATTATAGTATTCACACTACGTATGAAGAGTATAAAGAAAAATGCCAATCACTTGTATAGTGCATTGAAGTTGCACAAAGTGAGAAGTATTTCCTCATTCACAAAGCCAACTAATGAAATCGAAGTCGTAGTTAAAAACTTTGACATTTTATTGTATTTATAAATCATAGCACAAAAGTTTTCTGAAATTATACATATTTCTTATATATTTTCTAAAGAAGCTTTTGCAAACGTAGAGAAACTTTCAAATTAAGTTTATAATTACAAACAAAAATTTTAAATTATGCTTAAACTTTGTTGTCACAATAAAACTAATTATTTCTAATGTTATCTTTTCTCATGCAATGCACTACATCTACTGCAACTCTTATTCATTATGTAACTTCCATATATGTGTATATAAATGTTTGCTGCGGCTACTTCGATGACTTCCTTCTGAATGAAGCAGCGTTGTGGCACAGATCACTACACAACCACAACTAGTAGTCGCTGCCGATCCAAATGGTAATCATGATTCTGGTTATGCACCATCAAACGTTGACGATGTCCTTGCAGGAGGCGCCGCCGTGAGCAGTACAACGCCGCCGGATAGTCCAGTGCCAAGTGGTGCAACATTACAGCGTTCAAGTGTAAGCAGTCGACGAAATACCGCTGATGATTCACCAAAACGTGGAGAGCCGGTATTAAGGTAATTAAAGATGAATATTTAAATTTTTGAGAAGTTTAATGCATACAAGTAGTACGTAATTACGAAAATACGTAAATAGTAGCCAATTCTCTGTCTAACAATTCTGGCTCACTCTATCTGTCTCTCTCTCTCTCTCTCTCTCTCTCTCTCTCTCTCTCTCTCTCTCTCTATCTTTGCTACGCTCTTCCAACTTTGAAGCAGCGTTGCCATGAAGCCATTGTCCTTTGTGCGGTATGGCGTCCAGGAGGCCATGACGTTGGCACGCAACGATTCAACGTTATCGACAACATCGAAAACGTCCTCGCGCAAGGATAAGAAAAACTCACAGGCCTCAAGGTAAGCCAACCCCATTATGTGCAGAATAATTACGGTTTTTAGTTTATTGCGCGCAGTCTTTGTTAGCACGCAAGCAAACGATTCCAGCTAGTAACACCAACTAACTCAAAACACTCGAACTCGAACTTCAACTTGAAACTTTTCAAACTGCTAAATTCTCAATTATTCGTCCTTTTTCGTTTCTCGTTTTTACGTTTTTTTTTTCAATGTTCACCTTATAGATTCACCATATACAAAGTGCACAAGGCTTCGAAGAAGAAACGTGAGAAGTCCTCGGCGAAAAAGGAGCGCAAGGCTACAAAAACACTCGCCATTGTCCTAGGTAAATTTACGACTGATTTTCACATGATTATATAAAACACATTTCTTTGATGTAACTTTTAACGATTTTACACATTTTTATACAAAAAAAAAATATATATATAAAAATGTATATCTTACCTTTTGCAAACTTTACGCGCGTGCCACTCTATGCATCCTTGATGCGTTTAGGTGTTTTTCTTTTCTGCTGGCTACCATTCTTCTCGTGTAATATACTGGATGCAATGTGCTCAAAATTAAAACAAGATTGTCGCCCTGGAGTTACCGCCTATATACTGACCACATGGCTTGGATATATCAATAGCTTTGTCAATCCCGTCATTTACACAATTTTTAATCCAGAATTTCGCAAGGCATTCAAGAAAATTATGCATATGGGGTGATTAAAGCAAGCCGGCAAACGTAACAACAGAATGCATCAATATGGCATCAGACATCATCTTAAAATGGACTAAATAATGCATAAAATGAAGAAAGTACTCAAAACTAACTATTGAAATCCATAATACACAGGTAATGATTTCTCATAGCAGATAACAAAAAAAAAAAAAAAGAAAAAAAAAACACAATACAAAAACAAAACCAAAAACAAACAAAAAAACTCTCTACTGTGCCATATATGTGTCGAATCAGAGCACACGAAACCTATATAAAACAATATATAGAATGTATTTAATGTATCTATCAATGTAATGTTTCACGATATAAGCAGTAGTTTGAAGTTTAAGCTTAGTTTTTAACTCTTAAGTTTGATTCACATACTTATTGAGAAATCTATAAAGAAATATAATAAACAAATGCATCCTATGCCTCGTTTACAAACACGCAACAATTACGCAACTTGCAACAAGTGGTAGTTGCAGGCAATAAAACGCAATATTTCATAGTAAAATATGTCAGTTACATTTGAATTTTGAGTAGAATTTGCGTGCAACTATAAATGTTGCGACAAAATTTCTGAATACAACTCTGTGTTTTTGTTTAAAAACACTAGAATTGTAGCAAAAAGTGATTTACAACACTGAAATTTCGTCGATTATCAGCTGTTTGAATAATGAAGCAAAAGTAACTATAATTAGCATAATTGTTATAAATTGATAATTTTATTTAATTGTTGTCAGTAGTAGAGTGTGTAAATAAACGGAAGTTTTGGCCAAAGAAAGCATAGAATAGAAAGAATATTAATTGACATTTGGCGAGAAAAACTTGATGAGTTACGTGCGAACATATAGTTCGACAAATCAGCTGATCGAAGTTGCGTTTGACTTGCAAAAACTTTGACTGTAAAAACTTTTTCGCAACTACAAGTTGCAGTTGCAGTTGCTAGTTGCTAGTTGCTAACTGCTAGCTGCTTAAATGTTGCGTGTATATAAACAAGCCATTACTATGTATGTAATCTATGTATAATATGTATAAAATAGTTCAAATCAAGTTGTTATAGATTTTATATAGCAGTTTAAAAAAAAAAATGTTGTATTTATTATAAAATATGTATATCTGTATTAGTTTCTAGGCGTGTATATATTGCGAATAATTTTATAACTTGGGAAGACTCACTCACTATATCACATCAACCTCTTATATTCCAACATTAACCCAACTAAAAACTATCATTAAAATCCCAACCAACCCCTATAACTACTATATAGTATATTAACTCAATTTCGTATAAGTTAAGTACATATCAATAGTTACCATATAAATATAAAACATTTAGACGAACATAATTTTGTTAAAATATGACAGTACGTAGATCGTTCGTTTTGTATGCTTTAAAAAGTCAGTTGTATATTGAATATGACTATAAAAACCAAAAACAAAAAACAAAAAACAAAAAATATATTAGCAAATGAAAAATTATATCCAGATAACTACTAAACCAACGATGGCAGAGCATATCTTTAAATTATTTCAAATGCACTAGTTATAAAATAAAATAAAATATTTACGAGGTACTTAGACTTACATAAACTTTCTAAGATCTAAGAGACACAATAGAGAATCTAAGTTAGTATATAAAGGAACAATATTTTTATTACAATAATTTTGTCTTTGTTTCTTTTTTTTTTTTTTTAATAAGCAACACCCCAAAATTTCTTCAACAATTACACTAAACATAAACACTCTACACGCTCTCACAAACTCTTACACAACTACAGAACACAAAATTAAAAGATATGTTTGCATGCTACGACAACTGCACTTGCAGAGTGTTTAAAAACCTGTGTAAAGTAACTTAAACATCAGTTAAGAATCTTCAATTTGACTAGTCTATATCAGCAGCGCTCCAATCTCAACAATTACAAAAACACAAAGAGAGTCAGTCACCAAAATAAGAGCAAAGCGCGCATGCAAAGTAAAACACACAATCTCTTAAATCGTTCGCGCTCACTGAGTATTATTAACTTGTAACTGGCTGCCTGCATGCAGCCGGCATGGTTTAAAATTTGTGTATTTCATGTGACAAAATATGCAACCAATTTTCGAAAAGTACAGATTACGACCAACCGCAAATGAATAACTGTCAATTGTGTACGTTGCAGCCAATGCAGTCACAATATATCGGCTTGCCTATTAATATATATGTAGATTATATGGCCATAGATTCAGTGACGCCGTGTTAGATACATATTCGAATGTACTAATTTGATAACATAAAAATCGGAAATTTTTGCCATTAATTTTCAGTAGATGTTAGTAGTTTTTTATTTGTTTTCACAAAATTGACTAAATTTTATGCAACGTTTTTGAGATGAATTCATTAAAAAATGTTTTGTTTTTTTTTTTTTTTTTTTTTTGAATAGAAAGTTAGGAGACTAAGTTCCAATATATAGTGATGACTTTATATTGTAATGAACCATTACTTAGTCTCTCAACTTTAGCTCTTATGGATCATGCAATTAAGCATGGAGAGTACAGATAGCATAGATAAGGTTAATGTGCAACATAAGTACTACATCGACGATCAGCATAAGATGTTTTATGACTTATCTTTATATATAAAAATCTTCTGTACGTGTGTACGTGACTGAACTCCTACTAAACGGCTGGACCAATTTTGCTGAAAATTGTTGTGTGTGTGCATGGGGATTCGAGAATGGCGGATTCCACTGTGAATGCCCACGAGTCTTACTGGCCTAATAAATTTAAGTTAGAGGGATGAAATGTTGTATATGGAATCGAAGAGGGCAGAGGAAGGAAAAGTGGAAGAAATGGAAGGGAAATAGCATTAAGAGAAAGAGGTGGATGGTGGAAAAGGGGAATGGAAGGTATGGAAAGTACTGGAAATAGTGGAAGGGAAAGGGGGCAGGGGAATGAGTGGTATAGTAAGGGGGCATTGGTATGGATGGGTATAGGTAGGTGTGGCAGGGGGAAGAGCAGCAACGCGCAGTGTACCATATAAGATAGAGTGATGAAATGTTGTATGCAGGTTAATGGCATCGAAGAGGGCAGGGAGAAGGCGTGGTAAACTAAACAGTGGTAGGGGATGGTGCAGGGGAATGGGTGCAGTGTAAAAGGTGGTAGGCGAAGTGGTGAAATGGGACAATGTGCCACAACAAAGCGTGGCAGGGTACAGCTAGTTTAAAATGTACAATAACAGAAGATTTCGCATCTACATAACTGATAAAAATTACCATACTTTTCGACGGAGCTTCATGTAAACACCATTCTCAATAACATAGCCTTCTTTTACACAAAAAATATTAGAAATGATTTACAATTTTGAACTGGTTGCTTCAACGTCAGAGCTTCATTTTATAGATAAGCAACGTCAGAGCTTCATTTTATAGTTAAGCAGGCGAGAGAGTATGCTAAAGCCCACAACTATTTTGGTGACCACTTGATGGGTAGCATTGGTGACTTGAGCACCATGGTGTAGATCCAGAAGGTCATGCTTGGAGTGAGTAATATGTGTTACAACAAATTGACATTTGGAATGTCATGGTTCCAATAATACAACTCAGAAGCTTGTTATGTTTAATGCTGCCGGCTGAGTACTTTAGTGAGGTTTGCTACGAAAAAATGTAATTCAGCAAATAATAGGTGTTTAGTGTTAATACTGCCACCTGGTATATGCGTTGGCTTAAAACTGGAAATGTATCCTATTCATTTGATCATTCGCCTCGAAACTAACTAAAACAAATGAAAAATGTTTGCATATATTTACATACATTACACATGATGTTTATGTTTATAAAGAGTTTAGTCAATAATTGAAATCAATGAATTTTGTTTTGTGACAAATGCAAATAACAATGCCTTCTCTCAACGAAAAGCGTTGATGTACATTGTTTGAAGTTATTGCAGCAGCTTAATAGCTTCATTCTATAGATAGGCAGGCTAACTTATTCTAGCATTAATTGGCTTTTTTCTTTTTTGTAGAGAGCTATAAGAGTTTTGAGTTTGCTTTAATAGAACTATATACTTTAGTGTAACTTGTTATGACAGTAAACAAAAATACTAGTTCTTATGCGAAATTTATATTATACTATTAAGAGTTGTACCAATGGCATTATGAAGTTTATAGATTTGTGTATAAAATAAATAGTCATAGAAGCAACTTTGCAACACAATTGTCGTTTATTGCAACAACTAAAACAGAAACAACAACAACAACAACAACAACAACAACATATACACTAATTCACAAAACAAGAAGAAGAAGAAGAAGAAGAAGCAGAAGAAGAAAATATTAAGATCAAACTTAATGAGCCCCAAAAAAAATATACACAAATGAATGACAAGAAATTTTGCGGTGTATTTGCTTGGAATAGATTTTTTTTTACTTTTTTTTTTGTTGTTGTTTTTATTTGGTCGACACGACAATTTAGCATTAATTAAAATGTAGTATAAATATAATATAAAAAATAAGCCGAATTATAATTGTTTGGTACCCAGTACTCTAGTAATAAAGAAATATATATAGCTCTACAATATGTACTTAATGTAACTAGATGTAAGCCACTAAGTAAAGATATTACATATTTATAGTATACATATATATATATATATATATATATATATATATATATATATATATATATATATATATATATATATATATATATATATATATATATATATATATATATATATATATATATATATATATATATATATATATATATATATATATATATATATATATATATATATATATATATATATATATATATATATATATATATATATATATATATATATATATATATATATATATATAAGAGTAGTTCTATATTCCCGTACATATATTATGTAAACGTAAAAAACTTGTATATAGAAATATGCGCTGAAATTCAAGGGTATTCACTCGCTAACTGAATTTAAGAAAACTAACCAGACTAAGCATAGTGCTAATTGTTACAACTAAAGTAATTACAAAAGATCAAAATAAGCAACTTTAAAAGAAAGCAAATTAAAACCGAAAAAAAGAAAATATTTATTAGAGCTGTATCAGGGTATAAACTTAAATAATCCATATGAAATATGAAATATGAAATATATAGTATAGAAAAAATAAATTGAAATTGAAATTGAAATATCAAAAATGAATGATATAAATATATATATATATATATAAATAAATATTTATATGTTTAATAATTTCAATAAATATAACACACAGAGAAATAATATGGATGCATGAATACTATTTTGTGAAACGTAGTTTTAATGACCGTCCTCCTGATTGTTTCTATTTGACAAATAATTGCAAATACTCGAATTCTGTTATTATAAATGGAAAAACCATATAGTACTGTATAAGGGTATAAATTAATAATTACTAAAATATGTACAAAACATTTTGAAATACAGAAAGGAATAAAATTAAAATTTTATGATAAACACAATATATGTATATAAAATTAAGCAGCTTAAAAATATGACAAATTGCTCACAACTTTTGTACTTTCCTATGAAGTGAAGATAAATTTAATGCAAATGGTTTTAATTCAAAAAAAAAAATATTCATTTAAATACAAATGAATATACCATAAAAGAAGCAAATATTTAAATGCAAAAGCAAATATGTGTGTATAAATGAATACAGTGTTACCTGCCTATATAAATTACAGTTAAACTTCAAAGCGAATGCTTTTGTGTAGCTTCACTTGTCAGGTTTCACTGTATATGTACAAGTTTTATAAAAAAAAAAAAAATTATTTTTAATTGCAGAGAGAAAGCGAGTACGATTGAGTGTGAGAGAGACAAATACTGAGAGAGAGAGAGAGAGAGAGAGAGAGAAGAGAAAGCAAAACAAATAATAACAATCGTTGAAATATACTATTTCCTATACCCAACAATTCAAGAAACTTATTTTTGTTTAGTGTTTATTTAATAAAACTTTGTTTACTCAATTGTTCACTGACTTGTACATTACTTAATTGTATTTGTATCTATGTACACATGTACACAAACTGCGTCATTCATACATACTAGAGCACAAACCATACAAAATTTCATATGCATATTTTTAAATTAAAACAAGTTAAAATGTTAACTTTTGCAGAACTAAAGTTTTTATATTCTTCTTACTTGCTCGCCATCGCTAGAATTTTACATCATGCATCAAGCTCAGAGACTAAAACAATCGAGACCTCAAATGTTTACTATTAAACAAATGTACAATTTATACAAAAATGTCCATATCAACTTTCGAAACAATATTTCAAATATTGTAGAAATAAGGCGGGAAAAAACGCACAGACAGACAGTCAGTCAGACAGTGGGTCTCCGGCATGCTTCCTTTAAGGCATTGTAATTATTGTGACTAGATTAAATTACTATTCACACTCTGTATGAAGATTATAATAAGAGATGAAGAGAGTAGATATTCATGCAACAGAATAGACTCAAACATTTCGCTTGTTTACTATAGCTTGTACTACATATTATAACTAGAAATTCACATTTAGTTTTTGAAATTTGATTGATTAATTGTTTCAAATTTTGGACTCAACTACGTGCAACTTGGTCCATTCTGTAGTTCTGATTATTTGCCACCCCAAAAAGTAGTAGCACACACCCTTTAGTGTACTTGTACATGTGTAACTCGTACCACATCGATTTAAAGCTGCGTTTGACTTAAATATGTAATGAAGTTTTTCTATACAAAAGCTCAAAAGTGGATTTGAATGGAGGCTGCATGGCTTATCCATATGTATGCATATACGCCGGCAATAGACATAAGTTTAGATACTGGAAATTTGATTTTATTTGATAATTTGTTTTAAATACTTTTGACGTGTTAACGTCTATTAAATCGGTTGGTTTAGCGCAGAAGCATGACTCATTTCTGACGTTCCGTTTACCGTTACGACGCGACACAAAGCAAAAGGCGGAACATGTAATAGTAGACATATGAATACATGTGACGATTGTGTAGTTCCGCCTGAACAAGCAAGCGATAGGCAGACCAGCGTGCATTGGCTTGTTGAAAGCTATAGTTATGTGTGTGTGTGTGCGTTTGCGAATTAGTGTTATCTAGCGCGCGGTGGGCTGCGTTATGCATATGGTAGAATGTATGAATAATAACATTGTAAGTGTATAACAAAGTTTGTTTCAAATAAAATACATGTACAAAGTAAACAAAATACGCACCATTGATCAAGGAAGACGACAATAACACTTACTTTTGTATTTGAGTACCAAAAACAACAACAAAAGGCTTTCAAAGTTGCTGGTGGTCAGTCGAAGAGAATTTCATTAGAATTCAATGCACAAAAGTATGCAATTTTTCATCAATGTTTTCTTATGACGTTATCACGTAAAATTATCGTCCGTAAACCGACTTTACAGACAACCATTATTTTTTTCCTTTTTTTTTTCATGACTTCAATCGACATTTTAATAAAGTTTAAAAGTTTCAGTTTGTTTGATAGTTTGTAACGCATTAAAGGAGGCATCGTAGATCCCATCAAGAATAAATATTCTTGATCAGCTCGTCTGTCCTTCTGATAATTGCTGAATGCCGGTATTGAAGATTCCTTTGGTCTTAAGTTTATGGCGTATGCATACTGAGTTGCTAAACCCACTTTTTGGTGTAGCCCACATATACACCCACCGCCCACTTTTGTGTTTCTGTATGAAAATCTTATTTATTAAGGTAAAAATTAGCTTGAAATGCGTTATGGATGCTTTTTTTGCATATGCATATACAATT